>CAJGYO010000012.1:6115623-6540023 GCA_904845875.1 Miscanthus lutarioriparius
TTTAGTAGATGCTAAAAGTTTATTTATAATGATTTAGACATGATTATGAATAAAATAAAAGGTAACGATATTTGCACACTTTCTCGATTATGTTAATGTATATGTTAATGTATATATTGATGTAGGCTCATTTGTTTAAGGAGATGAAAATTGATGACTTAAGACATTTTCTAAAGATAAATGGAAAAGATGCAAAAGGAAAGAAGCGGAACTTATTAAAAGAGCAAGTCAAGTCAAGAAATTGAATTAGAGAAACTTAAGCAAGTTGAACTTCAGAAGTTATAAAAGCAAACAACATTTCTCAAAACAAGGATACAAATGCGAGATGATAAAAAAATTGATAACTTATAGGCGAAAGCGGTTGAGGTTTGATGATCGCCAAGATGATGATGCACCAAACCCTTAAGAAGATGAAGAGTTTTGTCAAGATGATCGACAAGTGATCTGTCCTCTTTGCAGTTTTTATTCTGTATATAACCAATGTTGGTCCTTTTGAATGGAACTGTAATGAAGTCGTTACTCTTATTTTGCTTGTTCTGGAAGTTTGGCCTCCTGGACTCTTCTAAACTCTACTATTCCTCTAGCTCTGAGACAGAGTGTAGGTCTGCTAGATGTCTGTTACTTTCTACTCCCTTCGTTCCAAATTATAAGTCGCTTTGACTTTTTAGGTACATCTATTTTGCTATGCATCTAGATAAATAATATGTCTAGATACAGAGCAAAAATAAATGAACTAAAAAATCAAAGCGATTTATAATTTAGAACGGATAGAGTAACTCTCTCTGGTCTATCTGCTTATCAAACTCAGATTTCGTTTTCTCTATAAATGGAAGAGGGTTCGACCTCATGTTGAAAAAAAGCAACCTGTGTATTATGTGCTTAATCAACATAACTTGTCAATTAGTAAAAATCGAAGTGCATTTTATTGTCTATTCTGCAGTTAATCTGGTCACCACTTACAATTTACAATTGGGATTCAAGGTCAGTGATTTCAAACTTTCCTGATCCCATTCTGAACCAGTAACTGGCCACATTATGGTGTATTTCACCTTCACTCTTTACTATGTATGTAGATAGCCTATATCTAGGTGCATAGCAAAACCTATGTTTCTGAAAATGTCAAATGACCTATAGTTTAGGACGGAAGGAGTAGTTTCTAGCTGTATGGTATGCTTTCATGCTTTTTTTAACATTCATTGTTTCTGTTTATTCAGATATCCTGCATAACTTTCCTGAAGGACTCCTTCAGGGTTCAGTACTCTTCAACCACAGCAGCAGCAAACTGAGGAGCAGCAGGTCATTCCCTGAGTTTTACAACATTTGTCGATTTTACTGGGAGTTGCAATTCCACCATGTGTCACATTGTTTGTCCATTCTTTACCCCTTTAATGCTGTGAAAAAAGGTTAAGTAGCTGTAGCATGTTATAATAGGTGTGTGTGGTAGCTCTTAGAGTTAGTGTTTCCTTTTGCCCATTTATATGGTCATCATTGACATATTGTGGAATGGAGAGCCAGACTTACAGGATTGGCCACTAAAAACGGTCCGAGTTAGGTGCCCGTCACTTATTGCTTGCTTCAGTTATCTTTGAGAAAGATACTCTGAAAGAATTAGAGCCTGCATACACCTGTTACCATCTATCAGCTCCTATTGTGCTTTGTGGTATGAAAATGCAGCTGCCCCTCTCCTTTTTTTTTTTTCCTTTGGATGACATGTATCTTATCCTCTGTAATTTACCACCGGTCTCTCCTTAGGAAGCTACTGGTGCTGATATCCTCTATCCTCACTTACGGAGAATTCTCTTTGTAGCTTCACTGTGCTGGGCTGCTGTGTAATTGGCACACTGACTAGATCAAGCTGACACCATGGACTGGATGTTCTCTTAGTCCTGTTCGCCGTTTGCTTTATATGATTGGGAGGGAAACTTGTTTTTCTCTGCAGTTATTTGTACTGAAGAAGTGTATACGGTCTTGGCCCCGTTCGGCTTACCTTAAATCCGACTTGTTCAGCTTCTTTTTTCAGCCAGAATATTATCTTTCTCTCACAACATTTCAGCCAGAACCGTATTTTTTAGCCAAACCTGGTTGTCTTTGCGGTTCTCGCATATTCTACACTTGTGGGCTGCAAAGCTTGGCAGTCAGCAGCATGCTGTGACGCCTGACGCGTTACGTCTTGGAAGGAAGTAGCTGCCAACGCTGGATCGACCACAGAATAGTTCCCGCATTCAATTGATTTGCCCTTTTTCGTTGCTGGTAACATATTTTTTGGTTCACTGGTACAATGGTACGGGTACGTATGCACTCTGCAGACGAGCAGTTCGTTCAGACCAGGAGCAGCCGGTGGTGACACGTATAACATAACATAACATAACATGACATGAACATTGTTGTCAAATAAGCAAGGGTGAAAAGAACACGAGGTACACGGCCATCGAACGTGACCTGCTGCGTGATGGTCATTTTCAGATGCTAATAATAAGCCTGCGAGGGAATCATCAAGAACCAAGCACGGGAGGTGCTAATAACCTATATGAAATATTTGTCTTAGTTTACAAATGGAAAGAATCTACTGTAGTTTAATCCTGATAAAAGTAGTATCAGGTTTTGAATAAACCAGTGTGCTAAAAATTAGCTGAAAACTCCACGGTATGACATGCGACTGCTAGCAATCATTGGCTCCACACCTCCACTGGTTTCATGCGACTGTCCTTGGTGTGGATTCCTTCTGTTTCCTAGGTACAGGACATTAAATCGCTATTTGGTACATGTCTTTTATTTATCCATGGGCGCAGCCAAATAGCAAGCCAACCAAACATTTACACTTGCCAAATCTGTCCAGACATGAACTAAAACAGTAAGCACAAAATGCAAACTATGCAACTCCCGTGCTTGGTTCTCTAGAGAGGACACCATCGCCAACAGGTGAAAAGGTCAAGCGAGACAATAGGCAATGCATCGGGTTAAAGAATCAGTCTCCAGCTGTATAGATACCGTAACACCCAGGCCCAGCACACGGCACAGGTCCACTCTATAAGGAGTGGGCCTCACCTACGTAGCAACCCGCTTACGCTTTCGTCATCGCTTCGCGTAAAATGATTAACCTAGGGTTTTTACGCGTCCTTGGCCTGACTATTTAAGCTGGCTCGGCGAACTCAGAATCCACGGTACCTACTGAACTTTGTCCGCTACAGTGTTTTAGCAGCTACGACACATCGGTGCTACAGTACCCCCGAATTTGGTGCAGCCCAACTTGGTCCAGTGGGTTGGGTCTCACATTCACCCACTCTCAAAGGATTCGACGTCCTCGTCCATGAGCTATCGGCGCAACTTACCCATACTGGGACAAATGCTCGGGATCGACTCTCTTGACCCATGTCCATATTCTCAGCTCCCGCCCCCAAGTGCCATGCTCTTGCAGAGCCATCGCGCACTGTCCGTCGAAAGCCCCGAGCCATCGTCCGTGGCTGTGAGAGTTGGCTACGATACCATTTGTAACACCTCGGGATCGGCTGCGGCACAGGCCTACTCTACCAAGGAGTGGTCCCCACTTATGTAGCAATTAAACTTATGTTTTCGTCCTTGCCGGCAAAGAAAATAGTTAACAGAAGGGTTTCTGGCGTTTTGGCCTGGCTATCTAAAAATTTGGTTTTAAGCGAACTCAGAATGCACGGTATGTAATAAACTTCGCCGCCAAAGTGTTCTTATAGCTACAGTATCTCGTTGCTACAGTACCAAATTCGGTCCGTCCAACTTGGTCCAATGGGCTGGGTCTCACGTTGGTGGTGCATGCCATACATTTACTGACGACTTACACACACATCAGAGGGGGGAAATCGAGGGAAATTGAAGGGGAAAACCAAAGGTGCATAGCAGCTAGAAACCACAGAGATTTATTTTAGGTAGGAATCCATGAAGAGCTCAGCAGCCATGGTCGTCGATGTGGAGGAAGGGGAAAGAAGCAGAGAGAGAGACAAAGGAGAGAGGAGAGTCTTGAACGTGTGTTGCCCTTGCGGCCTTGCCTGTTGAACTGCTTAAGTGCTAGTGCTTTTGGGACTGCAAAGTAGTAGTAGTAGTGAGGGGTGGATGGCTTCAATCAATTGAGTGCAGGTGCAGTTCACATGAGAGTAGAGAGAGCTTAACAATACTAAACTAATTCAATGATTTACTAAGCACAGCTATACAATATTCCTTTATGAATCACAGCATATAATTGACACTAAACACTAGGAGGCTATTTCTTGAATGTAGGGGCGACCATATGGCTACATATGTATTGTGTATATATATATATATATTTTGTGTGTTTTCTATCCCTACTAAATGTTAGTATATATATACTAATTGCAGGAAGCGAGCAAAGTCGATCACCAGGAACCTCTAGCAAACCAAACCAAGCCCGAGTTGAATCTTAACAACTCAGGCAAGAATCCTTGATCATTTTTCCCTTGAGTTTTTATATAAAGTTTGAGAAAATAAAAGTAACATGCATTAAATATTATTTTCTGAAATTGATTATGGATGGATGATATGTGAATTTGATGATCTGGGGTTAGCTGATGGAGCAGCTAATTCCCTACTGTATATTTGGTTGGAAAAGTTTGGTAGGACTAATAACCAACTCTCACTCGTGTTATTAGGCCGTATAAATTCGTGTCAACCATGAACTCGTTTGGGATGGGCCGATTCTAGTACCCATGGAATTATTGTATAATCCCTGAGGAGAGGGTTGGATGATGAAATCCCCAATCAGATGTCGATGAAGTACACCCAGACACATATATTAGCGCACGTGGATAGATGTGGATGTATAATTATACAAAGTAGAGAAAGTTCGGTATCTTGACCATGAGTCGCACCAAAGGAAGTGTGATGGGAATTTGGTCAAGGTAATTATGGCTAAAGTGATACAAACCTGTGCAGGGTTAAATCATGAATTCATGTCATGTCTCTTGGATCAGAGGCTACGGGAACCTATGGGTGGCTCTTTCTCAAGATGCAAGTGATAGTAGTGTTTTAAAACTAAACTGACTTTTTTGTACAAATGTTATTTTGAACAGCAAGATGATATATTATTGATCATTTGAGATGACTAGATTACATTGCATTGATATTTATATGCTTGCTGAGTACGTTGTACTCACTCTTGTTAACTCTCCCTCTTCAGAAGATCTTTAAGAATGTGCACAAGGGTCTCTAGATGATGGTTATGCCTATGTAGATTGGGATGACTATGAAGAAGCTAGTTAGGTTGCTGCTATCTCCTATGATAGATGTGATGAATAAATGATCCTCTTAGTTCAGTTATGTATGTCAGAGGCGATATGTCTTTGTCGCTCACCCAGTAATCTAGTTTAGACTTCTATATGTCAGGCTTGTAATAATGCGCAAACATGTGACGCTTCTTTAAAGACTTAAGTGCGTAGGATGGTATTGTAATAATTATTGGTACCCTCTAGCTAGTCTCTGTTACCAACTTTGTTATATTTTATTCTTTGATAAATCTTATATCTATTGAGTAATAAATCATAGATCAGGGTTATTATGTAAAATGGTAATGACTGGAGTCACAGATACGTGATATGCCAATATGCCATGAGCCATAATCCGCCTCCAGGGCATTAAGGCAGCCATACGTCTCCAGCATCTGATCTAGCATACACCATCTGATTGTCTGTTTCGTTGGCCTACCCAGCTACCGTTCCTCGTCGATGCGAGAGATCCGATCGGTGAAAGCCACGAGGTCATACTATAGAGGCATGTTTGACGCCCATATATCAACCTCGATCCATTATCAATGTATGTTGGAGTGGAATTTAGTTCAAATCCCACACCAATCTATTTCAACACATTGATTGATGTGAAAACATATGCATCTAAACAAACAAGGCCTAAAGCTATAGTATTCCAATCCTGGAACTTCTCCCGTCTGCACTGGACATCCACCTCAACAGTTAATAGCAACATCACAGCTTTGGGATTTTTCTTCTCTCTTCACCTTCACCTCGTGCTAAAATACAGTATTGCACAACCTGTTTGGGGGACTGAAGCACGGCGGACTTGTTCTGAATTCAGGGTCAGCCTGCATTTCTCTCAAACTTACACATGCTGAAACAGTGGCCGCCGTTCTCATCAAAGCACATGCACACATTGCACAATTTTGGAATGTTTGGTTTGAGTAATCACTATGTTCTAGATGAAGTCATGAGTCTATTCCTCGTATCAGTACTAATTATTACGAGAAAGAGTAACGATGAATCAACTCATTCTATTTTACAAACCAAGGACTGAGAAAATGATAGACTAACTCATTCCTCGATACAAATATGAAATATCATATTTATGTTTGAACAATCAGCCTGTTCGCTGGTTGGTATCTGGACTGATAAGCCCGGCTGATGCTGGTTTGTTATGAGAGAAACACACTGTTGGCTGGCTGATAAGTCATGGCTGAAACCAACAAGCGAACAGGCTGAATACCCGTTCTATGAATTTCTTTTGCTGCAAGGTCAGGCAAGACGCCACATGAATTACCGTAGTTCCTTTATTAGGCCACTAGATAGATGACCGTGCGTTGCAGGAGGCCACGAATTTTTATCCACGTATATGATGAGATATTTGGCTTTCGGATTAGACGAACATATTAAAAAAAATCTAGACATCTAATTACATAGAAAATATGAAGCCCGTTTCATGATCTTTGTCACGTGTAAATCTAGTTTATTCAAAAATTTAAAGCCCGTTTCATTTTTCAAATACTTTTGTGATTTATTATTATGTATTTTACAATTTTAAGCTGATTTGATTATTTTTTAAAAATAATAAAATGTAGTAAACAATTTTGCAGAGGTAACTCTAAAGTATTTTCAAATCCATTCAAACCTTTTTTTTCTCTTTTTGTCGTTGTTCATGGCGGGGCCTCGGTGCGGGTGCCGTCGCGATGGGCTTCCTGGCCATCTCTGAGTTCCACGATGTGAACCTGGCCTACTTCAAGTTTTGGCGCGTGTCCTTTGCTGTCGTGCGATGCCAATGTTCAGCAAGGGATCAGAGCCATGGACAGGCCATGCGGCTGTGGCCGGGGCGCCGTTGTTGGCCAGTGTCGAGGGTGGGCACGACTGGCGGCACGGTGCCCTACGGTGTTGTGAGATCTGACGCTGTTGGTGGGTGTGGTCTAGTGGCGGACTTCGCCATGAGGTTGTGCACGGATGTCTGGCATTTGATCTTCGATGAGGGCAATGTTAAAGGATGTGCACCCACGCTCGAGGATCGGACCGGTATGTTTCCATAATTAGCATGTCATGGTCCATGTGTAGGGTTCGTTGAAAAATCATATGTCGTACATGCGGGGTTGATTGGCGGAAGTGGGCGAGCGGGGCGAAGCATTGCCGCGCAGACGATTCTATTTTTTTGGATGTCATATCTTGGACTTGAAAATTTTCTGGATCGTTTTGATTGGTGACTAGCTACAGTTTGGTGCCTACGTAAACACATTCTTTTGGTCGAACTATTAAGAAACTAGATTTAAAATTGTAGAACATATTTTACGTGTGTATTTTATCTTTTTTATGCCGGTTGAAAAGGTGCTTGATTTCCTTACCTTAGTAGCACAAATTTTTGTGCCGTGTCTTTTTATTTAACTTTTCCTATTTTTGATTGATTTTTTGGTTTGGGATTATTTGTTTCCACGTTGTGATCGGCATCTCGGTGAGGGCCACATGCCAGGGTGGCCCACCAGCTCAATCCCAGGAGGAGGCTAGGAGGCAGGGGTGAAAGCTGTGCCACATACCTGGGTGGCCCACCAACTCAAGCCCAGGGACGCAGGGCGAGCAGGGCGGAGCGAATGCCTTCGCGTTCGACAATAACACTGGTTATTTTTTTAGGTGTAGTAGATAGATGCATCCACTAAAATATAGTAAAAAGGTGTTGTGTTTTATAACTGGTGGTGTTAGTCTTTTCTTCCAACGATGCAGGAGAACTATTATTAGCCAGTAATACTCTGGGACCATAGTTTTATTATTTATGAAGGAGGCATAAGAGACATTGGGAAAAAAAACATTGTCAAAGAAAAATATCTTTGCAAAATATTAAGAATACAGTGTTAAGAAATTTAGACATTTTCATTATCAGTTTAATCCAGAAATATAATATCAGAAGGTTTGTGACGGCATATATGTGCATGTGTATATTTCTTATGAACGCTATAGCATGCATAAACGACATACAGATCGATACAGTAAAAATACAAAATACAGTAATAACATAGATTAGACTGTACCCAGCGGAGGGTCCCATGCCGAGGGTATCGGAGGCTCCATTCGCACTAGTCGACATAGTGCATTGCTCGAAGTCGCGGACCACAGTCGATGCAGGAAGATGTTTGTAGTGCAGTCCCACGAACGGATCACCGTGAAGAAGACGCCTTGGACGTTCGGGGAGGAGAGCAGATCCGATCTCCAACAGGGAAGAAGATGGACCCGGCGATCCACGGATCGCTCCCCAAAAAACCTAATCGTCGCTCACCCGTGCGGGATTCTCAAGCGATTGAGGGTTCCGGAGGCACTGCTCCCGCTCCTCCGTCAAGCGCCGCAGAGGTACGGGACAGGGAAAGTCGGAAAAGGTCTGCTGATCTGTGGTTCTCTCGGGAGTGGTTGCGGAAGTCGGGTCTAGGCTGACGGAAGACCGGATATATGGTCGTGACCGGAAAGGAGATAAAGGTCATGCGGAGAATCTAGGAGGCGGAAGCGGAAGGGGCGATGGCAGAATCGATCGATGTCGCCCTCCACAATCAAGGATTGAAACTCCCATGATAATGTGGATTTAAGTGGCAAAAGATCGCCACGCCTTTCCCGCTTGCCACCACCCTACCTACCACGGCCCGCCCAACCCGACCACGGCCACGACTTGACGACTCACCACGGGCGACGTGGCGGCATGCAAGGCGTGTGTGGTACGCCTTTATCCTTTTCTCAGCTTCTCAATTTAGATGAAGAATTTCTAACCATATAAGCTGAGTCAGCGTTCTGTCAAAATCCCGTATGGTATTAAGCCATACAACACTTAATGTTACGTATCATAGAGTTTTATTTGATTTATTAAATATTATATGGGTCAAGCCCATATTATATTCAACAATCCCCACCAAACTCTAGGGTTTGTAACAAAGTAGTCTTAGAACCATATTTCTTTTATATACCAGTGTTTCGATGGAGACCGTTAAGTTGAACATCTATCTAGAACAATAGTTTCACTCAGTCACAATTGAACAATGGACTAAGCCTTGAATTAATAGTTTTGTGTGAGTTGAATGTCACTAAAGTCCTTAGCTGATACTGGGCAGCAAAAGGTCTCCCCTCTATTTGAAGCATATAAGTCATACTTCAGTGCCTTTCATGAGTTTTTAGAGATCACCCAAATCTCATAGACTGTGACCAACAATCTGACTCATATAGGTGTGTTTCTCAAAAGATGTTATGTAGGACAACATCTTTGCTTTAACAAGCCACTTGAAACACATTAAGGCAAAAGTCAGCCTGCCTTACAGAAAGGAAATATATGCATCAGAAATGAGTCTTACTAAGGATCTCTCCTCATAATTTACTACTAGCTTGTTTCACCATCCTACTTCACGGGATCTCCGATCACATAGAATAGGTTACCACTATAGTAAACTTCAAGTGGGTCTCAAACCCATCTCTCTCGATGCACTTTCTATCACATTGCGTGACAGACCCTTAGTGAATTGATCTGCCAGATTGTTAGATGTGTGGACATAGTCCAACGCTATTACTCTGGAGTTTCTCAATTTTCTGACAGATTTTAGTCGTCTCTTAACATGTCTTGTGGACTTCATGTTATTCTTAGAATTGTTAACCTTTGTAATCATAGTCTGGTTATCGCAGTTCATAGAAATAGCCGGTATAGGTTTTCAACAACCGGTAATTCCATAAGGAGATCACGAAGCCACTCAGCCTCAGATCCAGCAGTGTCTAATGCTGTGAGTTCTGCTTTCATTGTAGACTTCGTTAAGATAGTCTGCTTGCAAGACTTCCAGGAAACAGCGCCACCTCCAAGCGAAAACACATATCCACCTGTGGCATAAAGCTCATCAGCATCAGAAATCCAGTTGGCATCACAATAGCCTTCTAGTACTTTTGGATGTCCGGTATAACAAATACCATAGCTCATGGTCCCTTTTAGGTAGCGCATCACTCTCTCAAGAGCACGCTAGTGATCATCTCCCGGCTTTGACACAAACCGGCTCAGCTTGCACACAGCAAATGAGATGCTAGGCCTTGTTGCACTAGCAAGATACATGAACGAACCAATGATCTAGGAATATCTCAACTGATCCCTTGCTATTCTCCGATTTTTCCTCAATAGCACACTAGGGTCATAAGGTGTAGGAGCAGACGCACAGTCACTAAACCCAAAGTGACTCAGCACCTTTTCTACGTAGTGAGTTTGTAACAGGGTTACCCCACCATCACCTTCTCTTTGAAGCTTGATATTAAGAATAACATCAGCCTCTCCCAAATCTTTCATCTCAAAATTTTTAGATAGAAATTCCTTCACATCCTCAATCACTTTGAGGCTGGATCCAAAGATCAATATGTCATCAACATATAAGCACAAAATGACTCCACCCCCACCATACCGATAGTACATACATTTGTTAGCTTCATTCACAACAAAGCCAGCAGATGTTAAAGTTCTATCAAACTTCTCATGCCATTGCTTAGGAGCTTGTTTTAGACCATATAATGACTTTAATAATTTACACACCTTGCCTTCTTGACCATTTGCTACAAACCCATCAGGCTGATTCATATAGATCTTTTCCTCCAACTCTCCATTTAAGAAAGCTGTTTTAACGTCCATTTGATGAACGATAAGACCATAAGAGACTGCTAGGGAAAGCAAAACTTGAATTGTAGTCAATCGAGCAACCAGTGAATAAGGATTAAAGAAATCATCACCTTCCTTTTGGGTATAACCCTTGGCCACAAGCCTTGCCTTATACCTCTCAATAGTACCATCAGGCCTAAGCTTTTTCTTGAACACCCATTTGCACCTTATAGGCTTGCACCCATAGGGACGATCAACAATTTCCCAAGTTTCATTAGACATAACATAATCCATCTCACTCCGTACTGCTTCCTTCCATAAGTCAGCATCAGGAGAGGAATATGCCTCTTCAATGGTCGTTGGTGTGTCATTCACAAGGTACACAATATAGTCATCACCAAAAGACTTTGCAGTCCTCTGTCTCTTAGTTTTTCTAGTGACTATAGTGTCATCCTCCTCAGGATTTTGCACATAGGGTTCCTCAACTTGTTCTATCAGAATAAAGTTTTTATGTTCATGGGGAATTATAAATTCATGACCAGTTGTGCTAGGTGCATTTTTCATGGGAAACTCATTCTCAAAAAATGTAGCATCTCTAGATTCCATGATTGTATCAACAGCCATCTCAGGAACACTAAAGTTTATAATTAAAAATCTATAACCCACGCTGTGAATAGCATAACCAAGAAAGACACCATCAACAGTCTTTGGTCCAAGCTTTCGCTTTTTATTTATTGGCACATTCACCTTTGTCAAACAACCTCAAGTTCGTAGGTAAGAGAGATTTAATCTCTTCTTCTCCCATTCCTCGAATGGTGTAATTTCTTTGTTCTTTGTGGGCACTCTATTTAGGACATGACATGCTGTCAAAATAGCCTCACCTCACTATTCCTTAGATAGTCCCGCAGTCTCCAACATGGCATTAACCAAATCAGATAGAGTGCGGTTATTTCTCTCTGCAATCCCATTGGACTGTAGTGAGTATGGTGGCGTCCTCTCATGAATAATTTCATGCACCGCGCAAAACTCAGAAAATTCATTTGAGAAATATTCTCCCCCGCGATCAGACCGCAAACGCTTGATTTTCTTCTCAAGTTGATTTTCTACTTTAGCTTTATAGACTTTAAAATAATGCAACGCTTCATCTTTAGTTTTTAATAAATACACGTAGCAAAATCTAGTGCAATCATCTATAAATGTCATGAAGTATCGTCTACTACCTTTAGTCAATTCGCCATTCATTTCGCATAAATCAGAATGAACGAGTTCTAACGATGCCAAGTTTCTCGCCTCAGCAACCTTGTGAGGCTTGCGCGATTGCTTCGATTGCGCACACACCTGGCACTTAGAATCTTTGACTAAGTTAAATTTCGGGATTAAATTCAGATTTGCAAGCCGCGCGGGACAGCCAAAATTAATGTGACAAAGTCATGAATGCCATATATTCGACTCATCTGAAATAATAACATTGTTCACTACTTTATTACACACATCATCAAGCAAAGATAAGCGAAACAAGCCTCCGCAATCATAACCTTTTCCGACAAATGTTCCATGTCTCGACACAACACATTTATTGGACTCAAGCACAATTTTAAAGCCACCGCGACACATCTGAGAAGCGCTAACAAGATTCTTCTTGATGGAGGGGACATGCTGCACGTTCTTTAATAGCACCGTCTTTCCCGAAGTAAACTTCAAAACAACCGTACCAGCACCAAGAACATGCGCATGCGTACCGTTTCCCATCAGCAAGGCTCTACTCCTGCCGGCCTGATAGGAAATAAACAAAGAAACATCAACACACACATGAATATTAGCATCACTGTCCATCCACCACTCAGGTGAAAGACAAACTGAAAGAACAAAGGGTAAAGAATTACCATACCCAGATGTTCCTGCTCCAGTCTCGCTAATGACCACGTTTGTTGATTTCTTTTCTTGCTTATATTTGCGGTCTGGGCACGCACTTGCCCAATGCTCATCACTCCCGGAAACAAAACATCCTCCATATTTCTTGTTGTTTTTCTTCTTAAACTGTGCAGTCTGCTTAGGCTTTACATTGTTGTTGTCTTGCATGTTCTTCTTCTTTTTATTACGAGATGCAAATGAGTTTTTCTTCTGCACTATATTGGCAGCGGAAGACTCAACTCCTTTTCCACGGTTGTCTTTTGCTCTCGCCCTCTCCTCAACATCAAGAGAACCAATAAGCTCAACCACGCTAAACTCTTGTCTCTTGTGTTTTAGAGAAGTAGCAAAATTCCTCCAAGAAGGTGGCAGCTTAGCGATTATACCGCCGGCCACAAACTTGTCGGGCAATAGACATGGGAAATGTTCTAGTTCCTTCGCTAGCGCCTGTATCTCATGAGTCTGTTCAATCACAGAACGGTTTTCAACCATTTTATAGTCATACAACTGCTCCATGAGGTACATCTCACTGCCAGCATCAGAAACCCCAAACTTTGCCTCAAGAGCATTCCATAACTCTTTGTCTGATGTGCAAGATATGTAGTTTTTCTCATACTTGGGATGAAGTGTACTAATCACGGCGCCTCGAAACAGGTTATCGGCAGCCAAGAACTTTCGCTCCTCCTCAGGAGTAAACTGTTCAGGCTTTCCCTGTGCGGCATGATAGCAATTCATCGCAGTCAACCACAATACCATCTTTGCACGCCATATCATAAAATTCTTACCATCAAAATTATTCGGCTTCAAAGCGGCAGCAAATCTACTGACAGAAAATTGCCTATTATTAGGTTTTTGGATTGTTAGAAATTTAGGCATTTTCATTATTAGTTTAATCCAGAAATATAACATCAGCATGTTTGTGACGGCATATATGTGCATGTGTATATTTCTTATGAACGCTACAACATGCATAGACGACATACAGATCGATACAGTAAAAATACAAAATACAGTAATCACAGAGATTAGACTGTACCCAGCGGAACGGATCACCAGGAAGAAGATGCCTTGACGTTCCAGGGAGGAGACGGATCCGATCTCCAGCAGGAAGAAGATGGACGAGCAGTCGCGGATCGCTCCCGCTCCTCCGTGCGCGCAGAGGTACGGGACGGGGAAGTCAGAAGGCTGCTGATTTGCGGTTCTCTCGGGAGTGGTTGCGGAAGTCGGGGTCTGGACTGACGGAAGATCGTATATATGGCTGCGACCGGGGAAGGAGGTGAAGGCTGCGGAGAATCCCAGGAGACGAGAAGCGGAAGGGACGGTAACTGACGCAGTCAGTACGCCTCCACAAGGATTGAAACTCCCGTGATAATGTGGATTTAAGTGGCAAAAGACTGGTCACGCCCGCCCGCCGGCCACGGCCCACGGCCCGGCCGGCGGCGGCGGCGCGCACGCGGCACGCCTTTATCTCTTTCTCAGCTTCTCAATTTATATGAAGAATTTCCAACCATATAAACTGAGCCAGCGTTCAGTCAAAATCCCATATGATATTAAACCATACAACACTTAATGTTACGTACCATAAAATTTTAATTGATTTATTAAATATTATATGGGTCAGGCCCATATTATATCCAACACACAGTACCTGTGAATTTGATGAAAGCTTGTTGATCGAGCGTCAAGGTAGCACGCACGTTGCCTGGATGAAACGAACTGAATTCGCACGGCACAAGCACGGCCGTACATTTGTTACTGCGTTCTATTTTGTTTTGGAATTAACTGCGTCCTTTTGTTTTGTTTTCGAATCCCTAAACCTGCGTTCTGTTCTTCTCTATCAATCCAAAACCGATGTCCTCCTATTAGCCTACCCTCACGACTCAGGTCTCCTACTTATTTGCCCAGTACAACAGGCCACGGTCCTTTTTCCTTCCTCTATTCGGTCACGGCATGCAGCACACCAGCCGGCCTGGGTGTCCGACAAGGTGTTGAAGGGAGCGAGGGGATAGATTAGCACACGGCGATGACAACAGTAATTTTTTTAGGTGTAGATAGATAGAAGAAGAAATAGAGAAGAGATGACAAGGAAAAGATAGAAACCGCGCGCAGCAACAGGTGAAGGCAAAACATCGTCGGCCAGTAAATGGGACTAGAACCATATTGTACATTATTTGTAATACCGCAGTGAAAGAAGTTCACGATCAAGTAACAGCACGTTATCAAGCTAGACTCCCGCATCTTCATATAACATCACAACGAACAAGATCAAAACTTTAACATAGAGCTGGACGCAGTCGTGCACTGGAGCACGGAGGAACATAGGTCTCCTACTGTCTCGTCTTGGTTCCCCACTCTGGTGGGTATCTCACAGTCGATCAGGGGCCCTCAGGGATCACACGAGCACCCCCTGCCACTACCAGCTGATGCGGCTCTGAAGCTCCGCTCCCACTGGTCCACAGGTGCTGCTGCGGCGTGTGGGGTATGGCGAGGGTGCTTCTCCCTCTTGTCACCCTTGATCTGCTTCAGGGCGTGCTTGAGCGCCGGGAGGAGTGCTTCCAGGCACTCTGCCACAGCATTTGGGTTGCCAGGCATGTTGATGATCTGAAAAACATTACAAACACTCATGATCAGCGATTAGGAGGTCCAAATCCAAGAAATTGTCCGATACTTTCTTTTTCTTGTGAGAGTATTAGTACGTACTAGTGTCGATCCTCTGATTCCAGCTGTGGCCCGGGATAGCATTGCGAATGGTGTAATCTGCGCGAGAAAGAACAGTTCACCATAGAACGATTAACTATAATGTTTCTTAAGAATTTGAAACATTCAATTGTAATGTATAACTGTTTCAATTTGTATGGCTAACTTTTATCAGCCATTCATTTGTGCAAACATTCAGCTCGTGATCTAAAAATGCAAACATTCAGCATATGAAATATCTAAACTCTAAAGAAATAAAATGTAACAGACGCCACCATCACCTTCAAACTTTCTTGAAGCATAACAAATGTCAGACCAGGCGCTTCTTTCTGTATCACAGATTTTGTTGCTTCTGGTGTGACATCCCTGGGTGTGAAGCCAGTCCCACCTGCATGATGTGCATCCACCAATAAGTAGCTCATGTGAGTAGGAAACAAGCAATGTGCAAAACTATTAACCTGAAGAACAAGATCATGTTACCTAATGTCAGAATGAGGTTAACATGGTCAATATCACTCCATTGTATCAGAATGCCCTTGATCTTGTCCACTTCATCAGGAACAACTGCAGTGGCAACCACAGTTGCACCACCCAGTTTCTCTGATGAAGAATTCACTACAGATACAGCTCTTGGGCCACTACAAGTACCATGAAAGAGAGAACAGATAAACTGGTATAAGTTGCTTTTAACTTCTAAAAAAGTGTGGTATGCACCATAAGAACTAGAACAAAAGATACATTATTAAACTGCTTTGATCTCTAGAGCAAATAAAAAAATATGTGAAATGTGGAGTTGTTACTGGACTCCATCACTATCTTATGTGAAGAAAACCAGTAATCAAACTCTTTCATTTAGCACCATGAAGTGACCCCTTTGCAGCTCAAGGCAAATAGGTGTATCAGGGTGCAAGCACTTTAAAAGTCGAGAATTCAATACACAATTTTGCTCTTGTCAACATACTATAAAAATAAACCAAATGCACACCATGGCTATGGGGCTATGACCTATGCATTTCTATTGCACATTACGAAGGAAAAAGGTGTCCAGCTCAGCTTAGATAAGTACCTCCTATCAGGGCCAGCACCTGATGAAACAGTGTCACTTACAGTCAGAATTGCAACTTTAACTTCAGCATCCTGTGGAGATGCAATCTGAGATACATCTGTGGAAATACTTTTTGCAGAAGGACCACAATGAGGTGGATGCGGATTTGAGGGAGCAGGCAGTTTGTCTAAAGGAGAAGTTATTATGTCTGAAATAAGTATGGCTTGGATAGATGTCCCAGCTGCCAATATTTGTCCAGTGGATGGTACTTCCAGCAGAGCATTAGCAGATTTCATACTAAGGAGGCGGCTACTAGCCTGATGGCCAGTGCTCTCAGCAACAAAACTGCCACAAGCGCATAACAAATAAATGTTAACATTACCTGGTGTCAAAATACCAAATATATTGTAGTCAAATATCATTAGTTATAATATAGCTCTTACCCAGGTCGACCAGATCCATCATCAAGCACCCATCTAATTACTGCACGGTGAAACTCTGTACGATGTGAGTCTGCTCTTAAAGGATGTGATAGGCATACATGCACCCTGTGGATATAGACTTATAAGAAATATGCTGAATAGTGTAAGGAGAGAACAAAACTGACAACAATCATAACAATGAGGATTACTACCTTTGCAGATTAGGATTTGACCAGCCAGAGAGGAGACGAATTGCAGGAACAACAAAAAGATTGAAGCAAACCATACAGCTCACTGGATTTCCAGGCAAACCAAATGCAAGAACTGTTTTAGATGGCTTTGGCGTGTCTTGTGTTGTGATCTCAGCAAATGTTAATGGCTTTCCTGGTTTCATCCGGATCTATATGTGATACAAGCAGCGAACGATTAAAATCATTCTGAGAAAAGGACAAGGACCATGATTTTGAGTTCAGAAGGATTATTTTTCCAAAGATAACAGGTCTAATAGGTTATCCAACAGAAGACATGAAAGGAACCGGATCGTAAAATGAATATTTAATCTGTATCCCTGGCTGTTGGTTATGTATTGCCTAATAACTAGCTGGTACAGAATAAATCTTTGAAAGCACCGAACGGTTTCAAAGGTACCTTCTCAAAGTGAATTTTACCCATCTTTGCCAGGCAAGGTTTGACAAGATCTCTGTCGCCCATGGAAACACCACCAGAAGTAATGATTATATCAGCATCAGAACGCAAAGCTGCATCCATATGCTCCTTGAGACTTTCTTCAGTGTCTTCTGCAATACCCAGGTCAACCACTTTGCATTTCTGCTGAACAGCAGCAGCTAGAAGCATGGCTCGGTTGGAATCACGAATCTGCAATTTTAGTTTCAAGAAGGGAGGATCATTCATTTCTGAGAATACCAAACGCAAAGAAGAGTGAAGGATGCAAACATCATGGAAGAACAGAAATAACCTGACCATGACCGAGGGTGGCAGTGGCTGGCTGCACTAGCTCATCCCCTGTGGAGAATACAGCGATGGTTGGTCGAGGGTACACCTGCAATTGCAAATTCAGAATGCTGCATTGCAATTGTTGTTCTTTTGTATAATGAACCACGCTAACTGGAAGTGTAATTCACCTTGACAGTGGTTACACCCACTGTTGCAAGTAGCCCAATTTCTGCAGGACCTATATGCTCGCCAGAGTTAAGCACTATCGAATCCTTCTCTATGTCACATCCCTGCCAGTTATTTGAATTACTAAGTCAGCAAGTGCAACTTACTTTTAAGCAATGTGCAAAAGCAAGTGAATTCCACAGTAAATTGAACAGTGTCGAATTCTCTGGAGAAAGAACTGTATACACTGCTGATGACTGCAGGAAGGTGGTTGCTTCCAACAACGGAATCCTAGCACACTACAGTCAGAAACTCCAGTAACCGTGCAGTGAGCAGACTTTGCATACCACATTGCGGATGTCCTGCCCCTCGGCGGCCCGCGCCAGAATCCTAACCCTCTTGGCCCCATCCGCTCCGCCGGGGACCTGTTCGATGTCCTCCACTTGCACGACGGCGTCGGCGCCATCGGGAATCGGCCCTGCGCCAGCAACCACAGTTCTATCGCTCAGCCGGCCAGGACACGCAAAGGGACAAGGCGGAGGCGCGGCCTCACCTCCGGTGGTGACGTAGGCGACCGTGCCGGGGCGACGACCACGCCGAGGGCGTCGTCGCCCGCCCTCGACTCTGTGACCACCGGGTACTCCCCTGGCCCGTCGGCGGCAACGACGGCGTATCCATCCTAAAAGGGGAAAGGGGGCCGACGGTTTTCGTCAGTAGTCCGATGGCGGCGGAACGGAGGGCGAAGAGAGGAGGAGGGGGGCGGATGGGAAGGAAGGAAGGGAAGGCCGTGCGAGCTGACCTTGATGGAGGCGCGGAAGGGAGGGAGCGGGTCGGGCGCGCGGACGTCCTCCGCGAGGACGAGCCCGACCGCGTCGTGCAGCGGCACGGCGCGCGGCGCCGCGTGGCTCGCCGCCGCGGACAGCACCGCCGCCAGCGCCGCCTCCACCTGCAGCATCTCTTTCTCCCTCGTCTCCTTTTTTTCCCCCCTCTTCCTCCGCTTCAATTTCCCACGGCTCGTCCGCCCCGGCGGCGGCGGGCGAGGGCTCTGTATCTGTCTGTCTGTCTCGGGCTCTCGGCTGACTCGGTGGTGCGCTTTGCGCTGCTCTTTTTAAAATTCAACAATCGAGGGCTCGCCTGCCGCGTGTGGCGTGACGTCTGTCTGACCACTGCGGCGCCGGGAGCCGGGAGCTGGTGGAGGGCCAGGGCCCAGGGCAGGGCGTCAGGCCGCCCGGCCGGCCTCCGACTCCCGGCGTCAAAACCACGTTGGTTTCTGCAAGGCGAAATGGCAATATTCGTCGACTTTCATCCAAACTCAAATTCATCGCTCAAGTATCAAAAGGGCCAGTTTAGTCCTTGAATTTATAATTTTGGTTCGATCTTGTCCTCTGTCTGACGTCGTCTGCTATAGTAGCTCACTCCGTTAACACACTTTGAGACGACACAACACACTTGCAGATTTTGGCAAATCTCTGTACATATCATGTGCTGTAATTTGTGGAGCATGAGTAAGCATGACATGTATCTCCAAATCTAAGCCATTGCCTCCTAGAGTGAAGAAAATGTGAGGGTGCCCACCCAAAAATAGAAAGAAAGACCCTTCAAAACCAGTGAAATCAGGCACAAGTCATGAAAAGTCGGTACTATAATTAGATTTCAAAAATCATTTGATTTCAATAATTACTACATGATTATCCACGGACCTACAACCACTTACAATGCAAAAGCACTAGTGGTATAGATAATCCTATGCTCTGATCCGTTCCGAATCCAAATTTTATGGATATGGAGAAGTGTTTTTAATATCCATGCGGATATGGATAATCTGAACCCGATTATATGCGGATGCGGTGTAGGATATGGAATTGGCGAAATCCGACGAATATAGATTAACCGATAATTGAACGCGCGAAGCTTATAATATGATAATTAGAATATTTTAAGGAGCCCAAGCTTATAATATGATAATTAGAATATTTTAAGGAGCCCAAGCGACAAGAATACAAGTCAGCCTAGCCCATGACACAAGCATTATTATATTAAAGTCCACAAACAAAGCTCGTCAACTATAGGTTGGAACATTGAAATTACAGAGACGAAAGAATTATCATCTACCAAAGTGGAGGGCTAGGACACGGCAAAAGAGTGAAGGTAAAGTTTTGCCAAATTAAGAATATTTATTTTTTACACACTTGTTTTATACTCTTAAATTTAAACTGAGAACTTGTATTAATTTTGTGAGCTCTTGAATCGAAGTGGTGGATTGATGGTGATTATTTCATGTGGTATTGTCGCTTTATGACTTTGGTTAATGAACTGTTTCTCATCATAAAAAAAAACACGTAAGCACATATTATCCGACTTAAAAAAGTCCGCTTCCGCTCCATCACCGGTCCAAATCCGTATCATTTCCGACATCTAAAAAATCTATATTCGCATCCAAATCCGTATAATATCTTATCCGCTCCGAATCTGATAAAAAAATGGATTAGGATATGGGGAAGCCATTATCGGCTCCGATCCAATCCGTTTTCATCACTACCATGCATCAGTTTACATATTCTTTTCACAACCTTTGTCGATCACTGTACATATCATCTCATTGTCCAGCTGAATGCAAATACAACCGTGTCAAGCTGTGATTCATGGATGCGAAGTCTTCAATCACCTTTTTTGGTCTCCCAATAGAACTGTGCTGACGGAGTGAGCTTCTGTGTGGAAGACGGCATCAGACAGATGATGAAATCGGACTGAAATTGCAAATTCGAGGACTAAACGGACCATTTTAATAGTTGAAGGACGAATTTGAGTTTTGACGAAAGTTTAAGGATGAACATGGCTATTTCGCCTAGCGACGGGCCTCTGAAAGAGGCAACTGCGTTCGGCCACGGCTCACACCCTTCGGCCTTCGCCGGATAAACGAGCCTTCGCCTCGTGGTGCCTCGTGTGACGAAAGTTCCCGGTGCTCCTACCACCAAAGCCGCCGCCCTCCGGCTCCGCGCCAGCTCGCAACAGCCACCAATCGGCAGAGGCGCCGCGACAGCAACGAGCGAGCCGGATCGTGTGGATGGGATGGGAACAATGATCGGCCTGCGCCGCCTCCCGCGTCTCTTTCCGCGCGAGTTGCTTCTGGTTGGCACACGCGCGGTCTCTATCGGAGATACAGAGGGCACGCACGGACGGGACGCACGGCGCAGAGGCAGGCAGGTAGGTGTCGTTGCCTTTGAGAAGCAACAAGGGACGCGCCACGTCCGCTGACGAAGAGGTGAGCTATTGTTAATCGCCGAGACGCCAACGGCATCGGATCAGACGGAAGAGTGACTTGAGCTCTTGGCCTCACCATGACCACGTGCACTTGCTTCGTTAGTCGCCAACTCGCCGTGCGACAGTGTACACACATGTGCCGTGCTTTGGCTATCTACTGATGTGACTGCCAGTGCCAGGCCTGGTCAAGCGAAAGCGAACAATGGAACTCCAAAGGTAGTAGGAGTACAGGCGACCTGCAAACTCTGATCGAAATGCAAATAACATAAATAATGCTAGTAGTATCCTTTTATGCGAGGGCATTAAGCCATTAACAACCTCAAGTCATACAATAGCCAAACTAGTCACAAGCGTAGCCCTTGTGACCTCCTGTCCTGGGCTGGATGCAGATCACCTCACAGGTCCCGACTATCCAGTCTACTTGAATCACTACAGATATTGGACACCATCTCTCTTTCTTGTCAGCAAAAGTTCACATCATGTATAAAAGTTGTAATGCAAACAGGGGGATGGGTTTTTGAATCACTACAGGAGGCAAAATTTTCCGTAGCTCCAAGTCTTTTGGAAATGGAAATACTATAGGATGGACTCAATACAGATGCATCCCCAGCTCGAAATGGCGCAAAATTCTCCACTTCCTGTAAGAAAAGAATTTCAGTTAAGCACTCAAGCTCCAGCATATATATAAGAAGAAACACAGGAGTATTTCTGCTATCCACTGAAAGAGGACAAAGAAACAGTAATTCTATCACTGACAATACCTCAGGTGTTATCAGAAATAATTAGCTGTTATTTGTTCTTGCATTGTTGGCATGTTGCTTTAAAGTGAAGAGCCCATATAAAGAAAATAAAAATAACCATGGAACTACCCAACCTAGTTTCAGTCCAAAAACTCATGGGATCTCTAAACTCATCATATCAATGTTGCTTCTGTCATGTGCCAGAAAAACTGCAAGCAATCACACTGAAGATTGTCACTATCCCGACCCGTATCCTAAAACCTTACAGCACTATGATCCTGCCAAGTCGAAACGACACCAATCCTACCATGGGCTCGGTTGGAGCTGCTTAAAAGCGGATTTTCAGCAGAACGCGATAATCGCGCCAGGCGTGCCGTGGCTGCCGCGATTTTCTTCGCCGCCCCAAGCCACGAACTGTGGGATTTGAACTGAGGTCCTGATTTTCGGTACCGTGGCTAGCGTACCGCACTGTACCCTGGGCATAAGCCGAACCAAACATGGCCCATGTGTTCCACATTTTATAGTATCCCGATCCTATGTGAAGATTCCATACAATACTATACAATTACAATAATTGATATAATGACTTTTAAAATGATTCAATTTTGAGAAATACCATTAAAGTTAAGGGGCTTTGAAAATAATGCCATGTGTTGCACTTAAATGCCTACCCCAACTTGTTTGGGACTTAAAGGCTTTGTTGTTGCACTTAAATGTACAAAAAAATTCAAATAAATTAATCAAAATCAATATTATAAACTTAAATCTTTACAGCATATTACAAATCTTATATAAACTATATAGTTTGTAAAATCTGATAAGATACTGATACTACGATCTAATCCTACTATCCAATTATATCAAGCAAAAAAAGATCTTGCCTAGGATCCCAATCCAAACAACCTTGGTCACATTTATACCATCCATAGATTTGTCCAACCTGTAACTTCAGGCCTCAACAAATCTGACCAAAGTGGTACTAAGCAATTACACTACCAAAAGTACAGCCCTGACAGCATATTGACCTAATGTGTGGAGAGAGTTTATAAGTATGACCAAAAGTACAGCGCTGACAGCATACCCCAAATTTTCAGTAAGATGGCATGTTCATATTGTGTTCAGACAAGAGTGGAACTGTTGAAACACAACTATCCACTGCCTGACAAAACTAACCAAAATATGTAAACCTAAACATAGTTTCCCTCAGATATTGCATGTCAGTACCAGATGGCAGATGCTACATATATCCTCAGCTAAGTAAACACTTCCCTAACACGTGAAATTGGTAGATAGGACGAATATAAATTATCTTCAGTTCCCAATTGGGACCTGTTTGTATCACTTAATTGGGCCTTTCTCCATTCAACCTCATATTGTGGGATTTTTTTTTAACCTCATATTGTGGTGTTTTTTTTTTTTTTGCGAGCATATTGTGGGATTGCTAAATCTGAACATTACAATGCCAGTGCATGACACAGTTCGGTCAATCCAAGGGGAAGTGGGCAGCCTTACCTGTTCTACTCTTCGTCCTTCAGGACTCGCTCGCTGGAGGCCGACGCGGCGGCGGCGGCAGCTTGCTCTTCCTCCCGAAGGATCTTCTGCACATCGTTGACCCGCATCCGGACGACACCGCCGACCACAACTGCGCGCAAATCATCAAATGATCAGTGGGCACTGGCGTGAGTTCGCACGATTAGATAGAAGGCAAAGAAGAAAGAAAGGGTACAAAAAATGACGGATGCGGTTACTTGCAGCGGTGCCCAGGGTCCAGATCCACAGGATCTTGAGGCCCGGGCTCTTCTGGCTCCACCTCGTCACCATTAGAAGAGCGGGCAGCCGGCGAGCGCGGTAGAAGAAGAGCAGCTCCGGTCGGGCAAGCGGCGCGAGGAGCGCGGGGCGGCGCAGGCTGAGCGAGGAGCACGGCGCGGGGGCCAGGCGAGCGGCTCCAGCGGCGTGGCGCGTCGGCGGCCCAGCAAGCGGCACGAGCGTTGGACGAGGACCGGGGCGGGGTTGCGGCGGCACTGACTGAGCGGGGCTGGGCGAGCACGGGGTGTCGGGGGCGGGGGAATGAGATCCTCTGCAGTTGTCCACATGACTTCTTGCTGAATACCTGGGCGTTCATTCATATCTAACGGTGGCCAAAACATAAGTGCTGCCCCCTCAGCTAGCTGGGCTTTGGCTCAAACAACAGAGCCGCGTTCACTAAAAAAAAATTATACAACAGAGCAGCTGTATTTTGGTTCTGGCGCGATTACTCGATACTTTGGCGCCGGGACTGTGTTTTTGGCGCGAGAAAGGAAAGGGCGGGCGCCGGGATCGGACTGCTGCTGCTGTGGTGTGCTCGATCAGTAAGCAGGTGGACTTCTGCACTCACGTCATCCCTTGATGTGACGTGTTGTTCTAATTTGATTTTTTTTTGTCCTCCCTCACTGGATTTTGCTGGAATGGATAGATTGAAGGAGATCTGATATGGAAGCTCGAAGGGAACATCAACTTGCTTGAATGAAAATAAAATTTGCATATTTAACATGGAAGAAAATAGGTGTGTAATGCCATGATTGTTTTTTTTTGTCCAACTAATTTAGGGATAGATTGTAGTTGTTCAGTTCGCCACCTAATATCATGTCATCTTTACCTGTTTTCTTGTAGGGAGGGGTTGCTTCCTAATCTTTTACCTCAAGTTGGCATGGAGTTCAGTGCTATAGATGAGGTTTGGATATTTTGGATTAGCTATGGGGTCACAAAGGCTTTGAGGTGAGGAAAATGTACACAAACAAAAGAAAGTTAGATGAAAAGGTTAGTTCCTACAGATTTGTTTGTGCAAATGAGGGTCAAAGAAAGCCAGATAAAAGAGATCATCTAACAAAGTGTCCAAGAGCTGAAACTAGGACCAACTGTCAAGTTCGCATGGGACTTATAATGGACAAGAATAAGGGAAATTATAAAGTGACTGATCTGTTTTTGGAACACAATCATAGCATACCCTTCAGCTGCCACAAACCTCACACTTGATGGCGTCCCAAAGGAAAATTTCAGAGTTACAAGGTTTTGAAATTGAGACGGCTGACGATGCTGGAATTGGGCCCAAAGCTACTCATGAGTTGGCTTGCATCCAAGTTGGTGGCTCAGTTAATCTCAGTTACACTCTTCAAGACCACAAGAACTATTTATGGGGCAAGCGACAACGGGAGATGGCATATGGTTAAGCAGGAAGCATGCTTATGTATTTTCAGGAAAAATTTGCCGAGAACCCATTATTTCAATATGCACTGCAGATGGATCGGGAAGAATAGATTGCAAACATATTCTGGGTTGATGCTAAAATGCTCACTGACTATGCATATTTTGATGATGTTGTCAGTTTTAATACTACATTTGGTACAAACAAGGAGAGTAGGCTTTTTGACGTATTTATTGGGTTCAACCATTTTAGAGAAACAGTGGTTTTTTGTGCTGTTCTCATGTATGACGAGACATTTAAATCCTTCAAGTGGCTATTTGAGACCTTCTTGAGAGCCCATAATGGCAAGCAACCTAAAACAATATATACCGATCAAGATTATGCAATGAGAAAAGCAGTTAAGAAAGTTTTTTTAGAAGCATGGCATGGTCTGTGCACTTTTCACATTATGCAGAATGCTGTCAAGCATCTAGCTGAACTGGATGATGAAGAATCAGGTGCTTCTCCCAAACAAGAAGTAGAAGACATTAATAAAGAACCGAGTAGTCTCTCATATTTTAGTGCGTGTATGTATGAGTATGAAGATGAAGCAATATTTAAAGAAACATTTAACATCATGAGAGATCAATGGTAGCATGCACCAGAACATTGGAAGGCACAAATGAATATCTTGTAGCAATTGGGAGTCTAGATGAAAATTTTACCTTTGAGAAGGAGTACAAAGTTATTGGTGATCCATTAGAACAGATCAGTACATGCAGCTGTGGGCAATTCAATAGAATCGGAATACTATGTGGCCATGCTTTAAAAGTCCTTTGATTTGATGAATATCAAATCACTTCCCACACAATATGTACTGAAGAGATGGACACGGGAAGCACGCAGTGGAGCAGTACAAGACAACAAAGGTCGAGACATAATAGAGAATCCAAAATTAGATAATACGCTTCGCTACAAAGATATGGCTCGCAAATTTCTCAATTTAGCATATCGACCTTCTAGCCATCCAAAATACACCTTATTAGTAAACAACACACTGGATATGCTCAGCAAGCAAGTTGAAGAAGAAATGAATGGTGTTACAAGCCCTATGGATCCCATCACCGCTCCCACCAATGTTACTCTGCCTAATGAATTATTGAGTACAACAAGCCTAAAGAAAAAGCAGGTGGAAACAAAAACCTCGAAGCTCAAAAGAACTTGGCTTCACAAGAATCGCAAGTGTACAGAAAAGGAAGGTAACAAAAAAGAAAACAGTACAAATGTGTGTGACAAGAAAAAAAAAGTTCTAAGGTTTGTGACAAGAAAAAAGAAAAATGTTCAAAGGTATTTAACAGCACAAAATATATCAGATTCTCTCTAACTGTATTCGCTACAAAAAGTTTCAATTGTATTTAACTATTTGATTCTCTTCTATCTGATTAGGAGCAACAGACTACAAAAGTGTCAGTCGATGATGGCGCAACACTACAAAATACATGCCTGAACCATCCATCTTTACCTCAGCTAGAGATCTCTGAATCATACACAGTCATCAATAGTTTCTCTCAACTATTGACGGTAATATTACAAAGTAATACATTTTTCCTCTGAATCATACATGGTCATTATGTTGAATTATTTTTGTTCTATTTTTCAGGGAGCAATGACAGATGGTGTTATTGGTGAATTCTAGTAGTACAGATTATGTCCCCTTTGTATTTGTCCTGTAATGACAGATGGTGTTCAGATAGTTTTGGTTTTGTGGTTAAAGTGTAATCAGCCAAATGGAGCTTCCAATAATATGCATCATTTTGTGCATCTTAATGAAATTGCAGTAACCAGCAACATCTTTTGTGCAGCCATATGAAATTGCAGTAACGAGTGACATCTTTTGTACATTGCATTCACAATAGCATTCCAAATCAATTTACAACACAATGGCGATATTTACGTCTTCTATAGTCACAAATTGTTTGCTAGCACTTGAACAATTTACAGACGGGATTCCCTTTACAGAACTGATAGCAATTACAGTATCCTCCCATCACTAGTCTTTTACAGTCCACCGATGGGCCTGACCATAGGGTGCCAGGGGCTGCGGCCACGAAGCCGGGCATCTGCGACCACTAGGCTGAGCGTCGCGATGGCAGGAAGGTAAACGCCGGCGTGATGAGGAACGGTGTCGACGGCGCAGTAGCTTCGTCGACGCGCAACAGCTTCGTCGGCGATGAGGCTCATGCGTGGTGGCGGGGAGATGAGCGCCAATGCCAATGTAATTCCTCCAGGAGAATGACTAGATGTAGATCGGCAGACCATGATTGCAACTCTCAACCCTCAACCTGGGTCCTCAAGGCGGCAAATTTGTTCATGTTGTTGCATGAATGACTCAGAGGTCTCCACCCGGTCTTGGATTCAGTTGTTCGAGTTCATGCATGAAACCATTCGTCATCGCAAGGAAATCCTTCATATGCGCTTTCTTCCACTCCTGTGGGCAAGAGATAATCTTTGTAGTTAGAAAGCACAAGGCCACATATGTACATACCACATTTTGGGCTATGGGTGTAAATGGAAACAGATAGATGAGGGCGTGGAAGACGTATTGATAAAGAGTAGTTGCGGAATTATGCTAACAAATTGCTAAATTCACAGTGTGGTTGCAATGGGAATTTAGATCCTGAGGATGGCAATGGCCGATAGAGTTCAAAGATTTGATAGGATCCTAAGGTAGCTCTGCAGCTTCTCCTATGGCCATAGCGTGACGATACATTATAGATAGAATTCACGAGGATCAAGTGTGGGGATTAAAGAATCGGAATAATCACATAGCGTTAACATCCGGAGACTGCGGAAACAAGTCTCCTCACCTCAAAATCCCATTCGCCATAAAGATTGGGGTCCTCTGCATCACTCCATACATAAGCGTCCACCAAACATTTTATCTCAAGAGTCCTACAATGCAAAACCACATTTCTTTTAGCAAAGCACCTCTAGATGAGAAATCACAGACTGCAAGGAGTGCTAGTATTTTCAGGGTAAAACAAGAACCAAACACAATGAACGATGGCTTTCCAGTTAAAATCCCCTACGATGGCATTCCAAGGATGAACAGAGGGGAAGCATGATTGTTCGTGCAAAAGTTTGTAGAGAACAAGGTATTCATAATCGACCTGGTAACTGAATTCCTAGTAGAGTTGGTTTCATTCCTTCACTAATCATCATATATTTGCCTGTATATAATAATGGCTCAGATCAAATGCCAGATTTACTTACAGCCAATGATATCTCAACTCTTGTCCTCGTGCACGACACGCCCGGGCGCACCTAGGCCAGGCCGGCAAGCGTCGCATCGCAAAAATCCGGCGCGTCCAACCACGCCACACCATTGGGTATGGCGGGAGAGGCGAGCACATCACCACGCGGCGGGGCGATGCCGATGTGAATCCGATGCGGTGGCGAGGATTGAGGAGGAGGCACAGGCGCGGCAAGCAGAGGCAGCCGACCCACCCCCGGGACGTGGACGTGGTGACACCTGACGCGGTCGTGGGAAATCAACCCAACAGACCGATGCGGCGCTTCGGTGAGGTGCCCAGCGACGACGGAGGAGCCGCGCGGCATGGGGAACGAGCGACGACGGAGGCGGAGGTTGGAGTCGCGAGGGGATAAGAATGGTGCAGGATGGGCTCACATGGGCCGGTTTGAGGCCTATAGTTTAGTTTTCTGGAGCTCACCCTTGGATCTAGTATCAACGGCTTGGATGAGAACCGTAGAGACAAGTCGTATTTGTCAACTGCAGACGACCTCGTTCCGGGGCGAGGGCGGGGACGCGGGCGCGGGCTGAGCGAGGAGGGAGGTCCAGGCCAAGGGTACTGTCACGTGGGCCCCACTTGTCAAAATTAAACTGAATTTACATAATTACATCATTTAGATTGGCACGGGTGTGTAGTTCTACTGAACATAGATCGTCTTCACTCCGGCTTCCCATAAACCACGTCCTTTCGTTTGCTCAAAGATTTACCAAGCTTCAGTAGAGGAGATTTAAGATTTCTACCAAAATTGACAGATGAAATCTCTAGGCATGATACATTAGTGATTTGTCATGTCAAGAAACTATAATAAGTTTGCTCCTCATTATCTACACCAAATTTGTTGACACCAAGGCACTCGCATAATAAAGGCATAAAGCTCCTCGATAAGGTTTTCACAAGGTGTTGGTGACTTGCACACTCTGTGATGGGCATTCTATAGCCTGGCTAATGAGATATTCAAATAGCCTGGCTAATGAGTTGCAGATTTCCCAGGTAACATATTTCATGTCACTGGTAGGTACATTCCACACGAAGGACGACAAATTTCAAATCAGAAGTGCATTGAGTTAGCAACAAACGGATCAAAGATCTGCCAGGTACAACACTGCCGGCACCAGGCACCATAATCAAATGCATGTACAGCAGACTGGAGCGAACTCCTTGCATCTTTGCTACTAGGAAAGGTGTCCAAAGAACTTGATTGCGTATTTTGCCTTAGATACAATCAGATAAGCATTATGGCACTGTTACAGACTTACAGGTCTCATGCGGACGGGACACCCCAACATGTCAGGCACTGTTCTCTGCAAATCAGGCAGCCGGAATCAGCAAGGACGGGTGCTACCTACTTACCTTGCCCCATTCTTCTTTCTCAACAGATCAGCTCGACGCTTAGCCTCTCTCTCTGCCGTCTGGACATAAAATTCAGCACCGAGCATGTCATTTATCTCTACATTTGATGATACACTTGCTTCCATGGTCTCGATTATCAGTTCAACAGTCGAAGTGAATCCTAGGGCTGAGAGCACACGTACAGCATTGGCAAGCCGGCAAATGTGCTTCCTCGTCTCTAATGGGGTAAAATTCTCTGCTTCAGTGCTGAACCTCTGCTGACCTCCTGTCGGTTTTGTTTTTTCACCCACCACAACATGCTCACCAACCCAGATGAATCCATTGCAACCAAGAATCAAGTCGACATTGTACTGCTCAAGATGATGAAAATGCTGCTTCTTTCGTTTAACCAAGTATGGAGGTACCATCAGCAACTGACCCCTCTCGAGCTGCATCAATAAATTAAAACCCCTCAAAACCATATCAGCAACAGCCTAATTTGCCTCAAGCAATGGTAAATTTTTGTAAGACAAGATTTTAACTAGAGCCGACACATACAAATCAAACCTACTTAAGATATTATCAACATAATGAAAACTAAAGGCATGGAGGCTTAAGGCACATCTATGAAACATCCATGAGTCTCCCTTGCATCGTTGCACCAAATGATCTAACAGACCAACTTTTGCACTTCACATTACGGCCTCTATATTTTACAGATGACACAATGCTAAATTGGAGGCATTAAAAGCGACAGATTAATAACAGGACAAGGGTGTCATCTAAACTGGCATGTACCTTTCCATACTTTTCACTCCTTGCCTGTAGGTGCAGAGATCCATCATGCTGAAAACCGCGAACTTCAGCCTGGTAATGGATTACACGCAAAGTAGCAGCATATTATTTTAAAACAGTTTTAATAACAAGGGAAAATGAGATTGCCCATCAAACTATAAAAAGATAGAGGCCACAGAAGTTCCTGGGGGGTTGAATGCAAGAATTAAGAAGTGAGTGGAAAAACCCATTGCAACTTGTCAACATGAGGGAAAGGGAAGCAAGGTGAGCAAAGCACAAAAGAAGTCCTTCCACATGCAAAACACTCACCATCTGGCCCCTTTCTCAACAGATCAAACAGCTTTCTTTCAGTGAATTGACCTAGTGTATGTGTGCAAACATGGTTCACAAATATGAACGATCAATGGTGTATAAAGACTAGAGAGTAGGTACATGATAGGAACCGAGGTTCCTCCTCTGACCGAGCGTAGGTTGTAGCGGTGGGTGATCGGGGGCCGAGGCTTAAACCGCGATGGACCACGGCGGGGCGCCGTGATCTCGCGAAGGGAGAGGGTGGCGGCGCTACAGTACCGGCTCTACAGTGCCGCGGTACTGTTCACGGAAGAAAGAAGGCGGCTAGGGTTTCTCCCGGCTCCCTGAGGAAGCCGGAAACAATAATTGTTTCTGCTTACTTTCCTCAATAAAGTTTACAGGTATTTATATGTCTCTGAATAATAATAATAGAAAATAACTCTAATATTATGTAAAATATGATAAATATGGGCCTTGAGCCCCCTAACCCGCCGCCCTCCTCTAGCCACTACTGGGCCGTCGCCTGGAGTACTGGATGCCGGTCATAACATCTCTCCCCGCCTTCTCAAACAGCTCGTCCTCGAGCTGGAAGTCGGGGTAGAAGGAGCGGAACTCGTCGACGGACTCCCATGTCGCATCCTCTTCTGGAAAACCATGCCACTGGATCAGCACCTGCAAGGTGTCACGGCGCCGCTGGACACGTAGCGCCTTGGCCGGGGCAGGAGTGTAACGGCCGTCAAAGGTCGGCTTCATGCTGGCCGGCGTTGCTGGAGCGTCACCGCGGTGGCGCTTGAGCAATCCCACGTGGAAGACATCATGAAGACGGGCACCCTCGGCAACAGAGAGACGATACGCTACCGCCCCAAGACGCCTCAAGACGCGGAACGCCCGGCATAGCGAGGACCGAGTTTGCCTTGGCCCTCGGAGAGTGCATGGGTACGTGCGGTTGAGCGGCCGCAGCACACCCGGTCGCCCACCGGAACTCGGCGTCGCGGTGGCGGCATCATAATATTTTTTTGGACAGTCTTTGAGCTCGCAAAAGACGTTACGCGCACCTCGGCGAGGATCTCATCACGGGGCGAAGAAGCGCATCGCAGCCTCGGTCCGAAAGCCGTATACCCGGCGAATCTGGCGGCGGCGGCGGCGGAGGAGGGCGACCGTGAGACGACCTCAAACGGTGTGGCGCGAAGAGCCGTGTGGAAGGAGGTGTTGTAGCGATTCTCCCCCGGCGACGCCAATCCACCCACGCTGAAGCGATCCCCCCACACACAACGGAGGTACATGGCGATGACCTTGTTCACCACTTTCGATCGGCCATCCGTTTGCGGATGGAAAAACTGTGCTCATCGCGCAATCGACGCCCGCCATCTTGAAGATGTCTCGCCAAAAGCGTGCCCGGTGAACACGGGGTCCCGGTCACGACAATGGACAATGAAACCCGTGAAGGCGAACGATGCCGCCGTCGAAGAAGGCACGAGCGGACGGACGTAGCGATGTAAAGGGTGGCGAAGCGATGAAGTGGGCGTGCGGAGAAGCGATCCACCACCGTGAGGATGACCGACTTGCCCGCAACCTTGGGCAAGCCCTCGATGAAGTCGGCGAGATATCCGCCCACACTTGGGTGGGGACGTCTAGGGGCTGCGCAAGAAGCCCGCGGGGCTGAACCGCTCTCCGTCTTATTATACCGGCACGTGGTGCAAGAACGCACCAGTCCTGCACCAACACACGATCACGAGGGATGTAGAAATCGCACGCGAGTCGATGTAGCGTCTTCCGGTGCCCTCATGGCGGTACCGAGTGAGCCAAGAGGAGCACTTGGCGACGCAAGTCCCCTTGGTCCGGCACGTAGACGCGGGAGCCACGGATCAGAAGGCCGTCAGCCAGGCGCCATGGGGCCGCCAACTCCCCGCTGAGTCGCGCCAAAGGCGATTCTTTGGGCGTCGCGCGGCGATTCTTTGTTGCTGCCACGGATGGCGTCCGAAGCTCGAAGGATGGTCCCGACACGGGGAGGGCTGCTGCAGCCGCGGCCACCAGGACGGCTGCCCCCCCATCTACCAAGTCTCGGCGAGAGAGAGCGTCTGCCACGATGTTCAAGCGGCCCGGACGGTACTCTACCGAGAAGTCGAAACCAAATAGCTTGTTGATCCATTGATGTTTGCGAATCTTAGACAATCGTTGATCAAGCAAAAATTTCAAGTCAGTAATGGTCGGTCATGAACCAAAAAGTGGCGCCCCACAAATATAGGCGCCAATGGCGAACGGCTCGAACCAAGCCGATCAACTCCCGCTCATAGGCCGCCCGAGTTGATGTGACGGGCCGCGAAGGGCGGGCCCGGTAGGCGAGGGCCCGGCGCCACGGTGGAGGATTTGCGCCAAACCTCGCGCCGCTGTCGTCGCAATCGACCACGAAGGGCTTAGTAAAGTCTGCATCCAAGAACGAGTCCTGTGGTCAAAGCGCTTTGAGCGCCTCGAATGCCCCGGCATCGTCGTCCCACACAAACGCGCCCCGCCGCAAGAGACGCGCGTGAGTGGGGCGGCGATGATGCCGAAGTCTGAATGAATTTCCGGTAGTAGCCAGCGAGGCCGAGGAAACCACGCGAGCCGCGGCGAGGCCAGCGGGGGCCACGCAGCCCACGCGGCGGCGACCTTGTCGGCGTCCATGGCGGCGCGCGCCGCCGGAGATCACGTGGCCCGGGTAGGCCATCGACGATGCGCCAAACGAGCACTTGGATCGTTTCAAGTGAAGGTGGTACCCGAGCGCGCGTGGAGGACGATGTTGACATGCCGCAAGTGCTCGGCCCATGATGGACTATAAATTAATATATCATCAAAAATACCAAAGACAAAACCGCCGCAGTAAGGCGAAGGGCGTCATTCATCGGCCTTGGAAGGTTGCCGGGGCATTGAGAGCCCAAATGGCATCACCGAAACTTCGGTGGCCTGATGGGTGCGGGAAAGCCGTCTTGTCGATGTCCTCCGGGTGCATGCGCTTTTGATGATAGCCGAACGAAGGTCAAGCTTGGTGAAGAAACGAGCCCCATGGAGCTCATCCGAAGAACTCGTCAACCACCGGAATTGGGAATTTGTCCTTGGAGGTCTTGGCGTTGAGGGCGGTAGTCGATCTGAAGCGCCACGACTTGTCCGCCTTTGCGCACACCAGCCAGGGGACGGGCGTGGAGAACGGCGGGCGTGCTCGGCGAATGATCCTTGGGCAAGCATCGCCGCACATTGGCGCTTCGAGCTCGTCCCCTTCGCGTAAATGCGGGTATCGGTGACGCCGCACCGCCGCCACCGGGCCGTCCCGGCGGCAGTGGATCGCGGTGGTCGTAGGGCCGCGGAGGGAGCCCAGATGGCTCGTCGAAGATGTCACCGTCTTTGCGCCAACAAAGCGATCCGGGAGAGGTAGCCGCGGGTCGATCGTGACCGCGGTCACCGGGCCGTGGGGAGGCGTCGAGGGCGAGCACGCGCACGCCGCCAGTGACGCGGCGGCCCTCCCTCCGACGCCATGGTAAGGCGTCGCGATCCCCACAACACGGGGCCCAATGTGCGAATGAAGTCGAAGCCGGCCGATGATGAAGTCGGCGCCCGTGTTGAGGCCAACACATGTGATGGTGAAGTCCTCGTCGCCCGATCTTGGGACGGCACGTTCCGAAAGCAATGCCCTCACACGCCACGTGCTCACCATTGGCGGCCGTGACACGGAGGTGGTCACCCCGGTGAGACAGAGCCCAAACGGCGCAACACGCCCCCTGGACAAAATTATGAGTGGAGCCGGTGTCAAGGAGGGCGAGGAAACTCTCATCTTTGACGGTGACGGAGAGAGCGACATGGCGTTAGGCGGCGGATTCTCGCAATAACATGGAGAGAAACGACAAGGCGTTAGCGGCGTCTGCTTTGCACGATCACCGCCACACCTTGGCCGGCCGGCTCGTCTGGAAAGGCGGTGCGTCGGCTTCTGCAGCGAGCACCTCCCGGCCGCCTCGTCGGCGAAGTCCGTGAGACTCGAGGTAAAACGGTAGGGGCACACATGGCCGGATATAGGGCTGCCGTCGCGATTGAAGCCTGACCCTTGACGGCGGCGCTCAACTGCTCACGGCCGGCGTGAGGCGACAGAATCGACGCCGACGGGAGGGCGCCGCCACCATGAGGGCAGCCGCCGGATGAGCTGGAGCCCCATTCCGCCGGTGGCGGGCACGCGGGGCGCGGCCGGAGACGAGGTGGAGGCCGGGCACCCGTGGGGAAGTGGCGCCGTGGGCATGGCCGCCGCCGACGCCGAAAGCCCGCGCCAAGTACATGGCCGTCTGGATGTCACGGGGATCGCGCATCTCCACATCCACCAATGTACTCGGAAGGCCCCCGAAGAGATCGGCCTTCGTTTGGCCGAGGCGCCACGCATGGCGGGACACCGCTGAAAGCGGTTGGCGAACTCTGGACCGTGGATTGGGCAACAAGCGCCCCAACTCCGCCAAATAGAAATACCGCGAATCGGCGGTCCGGCGTTAAGCGGCATAGCTCGACGAAGCGCTCCCAAGAAGGCATGCCCTCATCTCCGCTTTCGGCGTAGTACTAGGTTTGCGCTAGGCCCCGGAGGTGGTACGACGCAATCCACGTTCACGGGCGGCCGGCCATCGTTGGCCCGGAAGAATTGCTCGCAGATGGTTGAGCCAATTGAGGGGTCTTCCGAGCCGTCGTGCGTTGCGAAACTCGAGGCGATCGTCTTGGCGGCAGCGGTCGAGACCGCCCCCATAACTTTCTTGAGGCGCTCGTAGGGACCCTCTGGTCGGCCCCGTGGCACGCGTGACGCGTGAAGCCGCCAAGAGGCGCCGTGTCGTGGAAACAATGACCGCCCACGCCACCGTCTGAGATCCTCGCGCGCATAGGGTCCCCCATGGGCGACCGTCGATGGAGCTGAGGATGGTGGACCGAGGCGGCCGAGGAGTATAATGCAGCGCGGTCATGGAGTGGTCGCCGCCGAGATCCAAGGGCCCAAGCCGGAATCGGCGACGGCGAGTCGCGAAATTGCGGCATATGGATCGGGACCGGGACACCGACGGCCGAACGGAAGTCGACGGCGGCGGCGGCATGGAGTCCGTAGAAGCATCCGTAGGGTAGGTGATTCGGCATCGAGGCGGATGAGGGCAACGGCAGCGGCGGAGGAGGAGGATGTGACGAGGCTGCGGTGGTGGAACCACGCATCTTGGCGCTTCGAACGCCTTCATCATGTCCTGCAGCTCCTTCACGCCATGGATGAGATTGACGATGGAGGTCGCCACCTCCTCGGCGTTAACACCCAGCCATGGCCGCGACGGTGGTCGCTCAAGATTGGGAGGCGGCACCACTGTAACGCCCACCGTGGCGAAGTAGCGGTGGAGGCGGTCGGCACCGGCGGGATCGCCGGCGATGGCGGCGCCGGGAGGAGACAATGAGGGGTGTCCATGATCGACAAGGTCTCTGGTACTAAGTCGATAGGAACCGAGGTTCCTCCTCCGACCGAGCGTGGGTTGTAGCGGTGGGTGATCGGGGTCGAGGCTTAAACATGATGGACCACGGCGGGCGCCGTGATCTCGCTGAAGGAGAGGCAGCATGGCGCTTCTGATTGCCTTGCATCTTGCTCCACGGAAGAATGAAGGCGGCTAGGGTTTCTCCGGCTCCACGAGGAAGCCGGAAACAATAATTGTTTCGCTTACTTTCCTCAATAAAGTTTACTGGTATTTATATGTCTCTGAATATATAATAATAGAAAATAACTCTAATATTATGTAAAATATGATAAATATGGGCCTTGAGCCCCCACAAACCCGACCTCCTCTAGCCACTCTTGGGCCTTCGCTTTTTCGACCGAGTACTGGATCTTAGGTCATAAATACAATTGTGGTATCATGCCTAATATCATTCTTTATGAATACAAATGCAGTTTCAGTGCATCAAGTCCCCAAATTGCTTATGACGAACCATATTAAGTAATCGATAATCGAGAATTCAAGTAACAACGAACAGCCTTTGCCAAGTCAAAAAAAAAAGCAAACTGAATATAAAAAGAAATATAGTCCTACTCCAATCTCGTGTAAGGGCCCATTGTCGGGTTCATCACCAAGATTAAAATACTATAAGTAACACGAAAATGAAATACTGCCAAGTGAATTGCAACTGTATGATAGATGTGCAACAACATAAAGCTGTTTAAGTAGTGCCTTGAAGCTTGCAGAAGCCTCTTGATTAACAATGGAATTTATCAACAAATGAGCAGTTTTAAAATGATGCCTCAAACTGCCATCAACCTCAAGACAACAAACAAACACAGCAGCAGTTGCTCCAGGACTAAGTAAACATTTGAAAAGGGAAGTGCAATCAAATATGCTAAGATGATTCCTTGACATATAATAATGACGAAAAGTGGGCATTGCCACATTGATCGTGCATTCTTTGTTCGTGGTGCTACTGACATTATAGATATAGAAGAAAAAAGTGTCAGTGCAACACCCCAAGTAAAAACAGATTTGAAGTCACTATACACAAGATGAAATTGAGTGTCGACTCCGTTACCAAAACAAAATAACTGCTTCAAATAAACAGAGCAAATATTGCACTTACACAGATAACATCATTTTCTTCAAAGATACTCCGCATATTAAGCTCATCAACAGCAGTTCTCCTTCTCTAGTAGAGGCAGCAGGGGAAAAGGTAGTTAATTGGATATTGAACAAGAATCGCTAATGTAATTAGTAATTTACTCAGGATTGCATTCATTAATTATTTTGAACAGACACAACATTAAGACTGTTTGCAGTACATAATTTGCCGCAAACATGGAAATAGAATAATTTCTTGGTGTCTAATGTGTTACACTTACACATATTGATGGTAGAGAATTAGAGATTATGCTGCGCTCAAAACTTTCTTATGCATTGACATGGTGCTTACTGCTGAGCAGTTAGCTTTATTTATCCTTTGCCTGTCCAATTTTAGGGTGTTACAAGGCAAATATGCAGAAAAACGCACCTGAATACCATCGGGCAAGTTCATAGACGAAAGCATCAGAACAGCATCTTGGCTAAAATTGATCTCCAACCTCCAGCGCTTAGGAGCAATCTTGAGAAACACAAACCAATTAATTATGGTACGAAATGTAGTGTGTTGTTTGCACCATAAAGAAAATAATGTTTGGTTCTAACTTTGTGACAAACATAACCACTATAAGATTCACACTCGCCTAATAACTCTGATCACCAAATGGATATGTACCAAAAAGCCATTGGCCATTAAACACCTATAATTAGTCAGAGCTACAAACTTAATCAAAATGAAGGTAAAATAAGTTCAATCTATGCAGTATCTAGGGGAACACATTCTCATATCTGCATGTTATAAAACGATCAATAATGTTGTGGGTTTCATATTCAAAATCTCTAAGCCAATGAAGTGTAGAGAATCCTAGTACTGCGATAAAATTAGCACGACAAGCCCATTTAAGCTAAATGAGAAGAAAGTCCAAACACAGACAGAAAGCATGAATTCACACACCTCAATGACACGGCCAACTATGATATCACCAACCTCTGGCTTGTATCTGAAAGAGGGTCAAAGAGAACAAATTGGACTAAATTTTCTGCTTGTGAGTTCATTTTTCTAAACAAAAACATAAAGAAAAATTAAGTATGGGGAATAAGATTAAGTAAGCCACACTTCTTAAGCAACATCAAATATGGGCTTTGTAATCTGATTGACCAAACATATGAATTCAGGAAAACATATAACCAAACCTAAATTATGCAGACTGAATATCAACCTACCATTAAGTTCAGTGTATAATAAGTTCACAACTCAATTCAGTGTATTTGTCCGATTGGTATAAGTCAGTCCTCAGTCGTGAACAGGTAAAAAAACCGGGGACGGAATTCCTCCACTGTTTGCAGAGGAATAGATAGATACGCCAATGGAGACGAACAAAGCAGAGGCGCGCGCATACCTCGCCCGGAGAGTGCGGACGTAGACCAGCTTGTTGACCCGCTCCACCACCCCGCAGAGCGTCGCCACCACCTCCCCGTCCTGGTCCGACGTCCCGTGCCCCCTGCACCACACGCACCCACCCATAAGCCGCACATAAACGGACCGACAGGGGAAGAAAGAAACAGAGAGAGGGAGGCTCTGTACTTGAGGATGTTGTCCTCCTGATTGACGGGAATGGTGTCCGCGACGGTGACGGCGGCGGCGGACGCGGCGGCGGGCGCAAGGGACTGGAGCTCGTGGAGCGCGGCCTCGAGGCGGACCCGCTGCGTCTGGTTCAGCGAGAGGTGGCGGTCCTTCATTGCCAATCTCTTCTTCTCGGTAGCACCAGACAAGCAGGACGAAGCGGCGTAGGCGATCAGGCGACGCCGCGACGGTCCGAGTGCCGACTGTCGAGGAAGGAAGATAAGCAGTAAACCCTACCTGCAAAACCTGTCCCGGCTCCAACTGGGCCTATAGGCCGACACAACCCACGCAACGGCCCAATGCTTCCCGCTCTTACTCGCCGCCTCTTCTCACCAACGCCCCGCTCAATGCTCGCCTAGTCGCTGCAAACCTGCCTCGCGGTCGCGCTCGCGCCGCCGAAGCCCCGAGCTCCCCTCGCGGTCGCGCCGTCGCTCCGCCCCAGCCCTCGGCCCTCGCTCACGCCGGGATAGGGTTAGGTTTTGGGGGCAGTGGGGCACAGCTGCGGGAGCGAGGTTTGCGGGAGTGGAGCTGTGGCCGTGCGGGTAGGGCCCGTGAGCCCGTGAGGCCGTCAGGACTGGGGTGGGGGTGGAGGCATGTTGGGCCGATGTGGGCTGGATTAGAGACGTGGGGTGGACGCGCCGACATTGGGAGCAGCGACTCTTTTTCGGGTTACACTAAACCTGGGCGCGGCGTTGCCGCGCTATCTTGGATAATCTTGTCATTTTATTGGTATGGTTAAACAATTGAGTATCGAAGCTCAATAGGAAGTAAGCCTGGGCAAAACACTCGATACCCATTACCTGTACCGAATTATATGAACCTGGACCCGAATTACCCAAACCCAAGTATCTAATTCTAAATTCGGATAGCGATTTTGATTACCCGAAATTAGTTTGGTTAATTCGGGTAATATCCCCCGGTACCCAAACTACCCGAACTACCTAAATATTTGTCTCTGTCTTTGTATTTGTCACGTGTTGTTAGTTGAAAACTTGAACTTATCACTTTATTAGAATATAATTCTCTCTATTTGAACAAGTGATTGTAATACATTATTCTCTACAAAATGCTATTGAAATTCTATATAAATTCTTGCTGAAATTATATATAAATTGCTACTGAATATTTGTGTAGTTTGTTGTTTTTTTGTAAATTCGGGAATATCGGGAATACCAGAACCGAACCCGAATTATCGGGTACCTGAAATTACGGGTAGTGTTTTTTCAGGACTAATATCGGGCAGTAGTTTTCGTTACCTGAATTTTGAATTATCCGAATTACCCGACCCAAAAAAATCGGGTAACCCGAACGCCCAGACCTGATAGGAAGCTCTAGGATGTTAGATATCTTCTCGAGTTCTTTACAAAAATGAAGGAGCAAAACAGATTGATGAAGACGTGAATCTATGAGCTTTAATATGATTTGTAGTAATTAAAATGCAGTTCATCTGAAATTGAGTATTTGGTGAAATTTAAGAAGATTTCTGCTCACGACTTACAGTGCCCAAGGTAACCTGGCTTACCCTCACTGGTAGGTCAGTGATGGTCCACGATGGCTTGGCCCCGCCGGCAGCGTACAGTCACGGCAAGCGTGGACTCACCTTCCGGGTGATTGTGCACCTGGATCTTGTGATTTTTTTTAATTTTAACCTTTTTTTGAATGTAATTTTAAATCTAACACTGTCGGATTTTTTTTTAAAACTAACACTTTTGGTCGCACCTATTGCCATGGCGCGGCCAAATGCCTGTGCCGCGCCATGTATGGTGGCGCGGTAGAGGGCTGACATGGCGAGGGCCGGACTGGGGGACCGATGACGTGGCTGGTCCTGCCGCGCCACCGACCTTGGCGCGGCAGTGCCGTGCCCTGTTCCGTGGCGCGGCTGGACCAAATATACCGCCCGAGCAGCCACACCACATGGCCGCTGCGCCCGCCGCCTGCCCGTGGTACCTGGATGGTTGAATCGAAACGCGTCGCGTCCGTCTTTTGTTGAGTTTTTTTCACGGCCAAATAGAGAATTTGATAAGCCAATGATTAGTTTTTCGTCTTTCATAATACGGTTATGCACTATTTTAACTAATTGATTATGAAAAATTGCCACCGGCTTCCAGATACGCCGAGACTACTGGTTCCCGAACTAGTTGGTACTTAATCTCGTCGGCAGTGTTGCCGCGACTCAAAGAAACGAATAAGAAGCAAGTTGACAAGCTGCCACATAACATATTCATTGTTTTGACATAAGTTTGAGATAACATAACTAAATAACCCCGCAAGTTTCGGATGCCAATATTCGTTTGACCTAACAAACTAAGACCCAGGAGTGTAAGGATCCCTCGGACGTCTCTGTCTCTTCGAATTTGTTGGCAACACATTGGTATTGTAGCCAACGTCGGTATGGTCGTATTGACGGTGCGTACGGCTCGTACCCTGCAGGTATATGATACGCACGATTACTTATAATTCTTTATGATCGTTAGTTCATGATCCTACGTATTGAAACAAACTATCTTTGTTAGTACCTGTGAGGCTCCTTGGGTGCCAAGCGGGGCACCACGTAGCTGAGACATGCCGATCTCGTCCTGCGGCCATTCGTTCCACTGGTCGTGTTGTCTGCGGAAGCCCGGGGGTTCATCGTCGTTGTCATCATCCTCCTCGTCCTCGGTTGCAGGGTCCTTCCTAGCGCTATGATGTGGTGGTGTATGCATCGCGGAAGTGGCACCTGTCATCGGCTGAGAAGAGCCGGCTGGTGTCCTCAAAGAGGCTGAAGACGTGCCACCCGACCGCGCCGGGAGTAGCGGTTCCTCATAAGGAGTGTCCATGCAGCTCAGCTTCTGAGCTAACTTCCTGCAGCTCTTCTTCACCTTCTGCATAAATAGACGTTAAAGTTAGTTTATTACCCAAACGCATATATACTAAAGAAACATTTTCGAAACGGACAAGTTTATGTTTACCTCCACAAAAGCCGCGAGAACGCCTGGTCCCTGCCCTCTAGACTCATGAAGCCGGAACGCTGCTTCGTTGGACAGCCTTGACAATTGTGTCGCCTGGGTATAGAAACGCGGTTGGACAGTTTTAGTACACATACTTAATACCGAAAGGATAACAAATTGTACCATTCAAGTATCTTACCACGTATCTTTGAAGCGGGGCTCTCTGTAGTTGTGTGTCCTCCCTAGTGGTAACATCGTACACATCTTCGATGACATCTTTCTCCGAGTCCTCGTCAATCGCCACGTCAGTGTACGGGGGCTTGATATGTGTCCTCGTAGGCCTGTGAAGCCACCGCAGGTACTCGTCGAAGGTGTGCTGGTCGTGTGGAGGACCCGCAAGGACCGCATATGGTACCCTGGTCTGCCACAAATGGATGTACGAGTTGTGTGTCACGCGCCAATTCTTGGTCTTGTACCTCTTCCTGCGGTCAAACCTGTAACAAAACGATGTTAGTTGTACCAAACACACCTCTAAATTATAGCATTGTTATTAATCGATAACGCACTTATGCAATTCTTGGTTGGTGGAGTAAAGCAGTGGTGGGTAGGCTATCATTCTTCCAAACTGTCTATAGACCCGGATGGGCAAGTGGATCTCGACCACATGGAAGAAAATAAGAGGGACGTCGCAGCGATACTCGTGTGACTCGTCCCTAGTGACAGGACTCAGATAGCCCTGGAGCTACGGAGAATCCCAAGGACACCAAAACACCTAAAATTTTGTAATTATATTAGGTTGTGATATAGTGTACATCGAAGAAGACACTGGTACGATAGTATAGAGAGCGTAACCTGGTGCTGTGTCAGGACGTCGAGACCGTCCGTGTACTCCCTGTACTTGCGCCACGCATTCCCTCTAACTAACTGTGCTTCCGTCCAGATATACAGAGCTGTAGGGAGTGTATCATGGCCGTTCCATCGCTGCATTGAACACAATAATTAATTAGCAACAAATAATCTCATCATATCTAACTGCCTGCAAGAATATAATGAACCGAAGTATTTACCGGTAAACCATTATTAAGGGGCCTCCCAACGGGCAATCGTTCCCAACACCAAACCTGGAGTAGGTAGGAGCAACCCCCAAGGTTCGTATGTCCTGAGGTGCGACAGCAGGCAACGCATAGCTGTCGATACGTTTATGCTAGGACTGTGCTGCCCCAGCTGTACCCCGCTATGTTCTCCCACGGCTGGCGAAGTATGTCAAGAAAGATCCAGCTGATGGTGTTGCCCGAGGCGTCTGGGAAGAGGAAAGCACCAAGAAAGTGCCACAGCCACACTCGAGCGAACCTGACGATCTGAGCCTCCTCAGCTTATGGGTCCAAGTAATCAAAGCGCTCTGTGATCTAGGACGACGAAACACCGAAACTTTTTCTATAATTGATCAAAGAAAATGAGACCCGATGCCAGCTATAAAGCAATGCAAGTATTAAATAGGTTTAATTACTCACTTATTTTTCTTGGAAGCATCGTCGTCCGGTGGAAGAAAGCCAGTAAACTGAGCCACCAGCTCCCTCCAGTGATCGTTGTCAACTATCCCTGTCACTGGAAGTCCCCCCAACCGAAGGCCTAAAATAGTCTTCACGTCCTGCAACGTCAAGGTTAACCCTCCGTCTCAAAATAAATACACATCGTGCTTCTCGAGTAGTCAAATATGTTTAAGTTTGATCAAAACTAAAAAAAACGGTATCAATATTTATATCTCCTAATAAGTTTATTACGAAAGTATACTCCATGCTTAATGTAATAGTACATATTATGTATCATAAATATTAGTACGCTATTAGGAGATAACAATAGTCGTTCTCCGTCACATAACAATAGTCGTTCGTTGTGCATTTATTTAGGACGGAAGGGGTACTTTCTCCATCACATAACAATAGTCGTTCTAAGATATCGCAAAGACACTAATACTCAATGAAAATAGCCTCGATGGCCCTAGATGCTCCTATAAATGTTAGCACTAGCAGACCATCATCAACTCTTTTGCTTCTGCGCCGGCCGCTCGAGGATTGCGAGGGCACGTGGGGTACCTTAGGAATAAAAAAAATCCTAACTATACTAGATAATAATAATAAAAATATGAAATCGAGATGGTGGTACCTTAGGAGCGGGCGGCCTTGACGCGTTGGCATTTGTGGCTCAGCCGGCTAGGGCGCTGCGCGGCGTGGGCGAGCGGCCGAGGCTGGGCCGGGCGGGCGCGGGCGGGGCGAGGCTGGGCGGGCAAGTGCGCGGCATGGCTGGGCGGGCGCGGGCACGTGCGGCCGCTGGCAGGGCGCTGGCGGTGGCGGCGGGTGGGCGGGCTCGCACGCGGTATATATTTGGTCCAGCCACGCTACGGATCAGGGCGCGGCACTGCCGCGCCAAGGTCGGTGGCGCGGCAGGACTAGCCACGTCATCGGTCCCCTAGTCCGGCCCTCGCCACGTCAACCCTCTACCGCGCCACCATGCATGGCGCGGCACAGGCATTTGGCCGCACCATGGCAATAGGCGCGGCCAAAAGTGGTAGTTTTAAAAAAAATCTGACATTGTTAGATTTAAAATTACATTAAAAAAAGGATTAAAATTAAAAAAAACAATCTTGTGGAGGACCCAGCGGACAGGGATGGCCGCTCCGACATCGATGACTACAAGTGGCACTACGGGGTCATCGACGGCGAGCGTGTGCCACAGGATCGCCACGACCCTCTTCCGCGTGACCATCATGACAAGCATCGCTGCGATGACGATGACTACGGTGACGATGGCGACGAGCGCCGCGGACGCAAGGAGGAAAGCTGGAGCTACCGCTTGTTCCGGAGCCTCTCGCGCGCTCCCAAGGAGCGGGAACGGGAGCGCTCTGAATCGAGAAGGGGCCATCGTCGGGACAGGAGCTCTGCAGCAGGCGGATGTCGACACCTGCTCGAGGGTGGCGAGGCCAAGAACGGCCCCATCCTAGAGCATCGTGGCAGCCACCAAGCATCCCAGGATGTTGTGGCTCCCAACGAGCGCGGCATGCGCAGCCACAGCCGTGAACGCCATCAACGTCGACGGACCAAATGACGAGCAAGATCGGAGCCCCGTCCTCATCCACAGCCACGGGAAGCGTCCCTAGAGGTAAGGCCGCGCTGCAATCCGGGCACCCCTCTAAATGGCAACGACAACGATCACCTCTCCTCGCAACCACCCATGGTACGTTCTGGTATGCAGGTTGAGCTAACGATGGAAAATCTAGAGTTTCCTATTGAGCACTGTAGCCCACCACAACAGCAAGTAGCGGGGGCGCCAGACTTGGTGTTGATACCCATGAGCACGGAGTTGGCAGCATGTGCATGACCACTGCCACCACCTCTGGAGACAGAGGCGAGCTAGCCTGCCTCCCCACCACAGCTGCAAGCGGCACCGTCCTTGGAAGAAATGGAGGCAGCACTAGTGGCTTCTAACTTCATCGGTAACATCACCAAGCCACTAGTGCAGCCACTACTGCAGCAGCAGCAGCAGAAACAATAGGCTGCACCTCGCAACATTAAGAAGAAACTCGGCGTGCCCACCAGGAAGAGTGCATGGCTGGCTACACTTACCTGGCCACGGGGAGATCCCCTCAGCCGTGCTCGCCAGGTGCTCATGAAGCGGCTGGGCGTCACTCAGGAGGAGGTCCAATCCTCAAAAGAAGCCTTGCTGCGCTACATCAACCTTTTCAAGGGTCCTCTGTCCGACCTGGTGATGAAGGCTCTCGCCGAGCTCTCCGGCCTCGATGGCTCTACGGCGATGCAGCGCGCAGCAGTCTGAGCACTCCTCGTATCCGGGTTACTTCGCTACTTTATGTTACGACAACATTTCTTCGAGCGCCGAGGACGTGTCCTCACTATTGTACCCCTCCCTGTTCGTCATCGCGGATGCGTCCACCTTTGTGCCTGGTCGTGCAGTCCTCTAGTAGCAGCCAGGGGCCTACATCTACCAAGTTTTTGCACGGCCATCTACTTTAGATCGTCCTACCGCCAGGTCGTCGCCGCCACTTCCTCCATCTTCTGTTGGTCTAATGTCTTGCTTGCAGCCAGAGGCCTTCAGTATGCAAAGCAAGGTTCTACAGTCCACAACTTCATGTATGTCTGTGTCATCAGCACCTTAAGAAATGAGTTTAATCTGCTGCCTTCTCCTCCTGGGTTCTATATGGTTACAAATGTCACAGCATAACTGCAACATTCTCAATTGGAATGTCAGGGGGCTAAATGATGGTGCTCGGCGTGATTCTGTGTTTGATCTGGTGCGAGATACTGGAAGCTCAGTGGTCTGTTTACAAGAAACTAAATTAGCGGCCATCGATCGGGCAGTAGTACTGCGCACCCTGGGCACAAAATTTCTGAACAACTATGCAGTTCTTCCGGCACTGCAAACAAGAGGTGGAATTCTACTTGCTGTCTCTAAAAATTACTTCACCCTCTCAAACGTGAGCCTCACCCGTAACACGGTTACAACCATGATCACCATGAAAGCTGACAACATGGAGTGGTGGATTACGTTGGGTTACGGACCTCAAACAGATCGGACAAGCTTTTGTTCCTCCAAGAACTGAAGAACCTTGCAGCCCCTGGGCATGATAGATGGCTAGTTATTGGAGATTTCAATCTTATCTACCAAGCTACAGATAAAAACAACACAAACCTCAATCGACGTCTAATGTGATCCTTTAAGAAAACCATCGATGATCTTCATCTAAAAAAATCTGACTAAATGGTCGCCGGTTCACTTGGAGCAATGGCTAAAACAACACAACTCTAACATGAATCAATAGGGTCTTTTGCACCCCGAATTGGGAACTCCTTTTCCCAACTTGCTACCTCCACTCCTTGCCGTCGCTAATGTCTGATCACACACCATTGCTACTTCGGTGCGAGCTAAGTCGGAAGTCAAACAACCGCTTTTGATTTAAAAATTTTTGGGTTCAAATGGAAGGTTTTTTTGAGGCTATCCAAACTGCTTGGAATAAGCCAGTGAATTCGGTGCAACCCCTTAAACGCCTTCACATCAAATTGGCACGTACCATCAAGGGCATCAAGAATTGGAAGAAATCCAAAATTGGTGATACTAGACTTCAGCTTGCAATTGTTAAGGAGATCATCCTTGGATTAGAGACTACCCAAGAAGAACGAACCCTCACACAAGATGAACTCAATCTATTGAAATGGCTCAAAGTTCGATCCATTGGTCTGGCCCTCATTGAGAAAGCAAGAATTCGGCAACGCTCACGCCTCACTTACATTCGGTTTGGAGATGCTAACACAAAATTCTTCCAACTGCGTGCTAATTCAAGGTCGAGGAAAATTACATCCATTGCCTACAAATTGATGACGACATAGCTTTCTCACATGATGATAAGGAGAAAATCATTACTGAGCACTTCCTTAAGCACCTTGGCACCACTACCGTCAGCCGACCATCTTTCACTAGGAGGCCCTCGGCTATCAACCACATGACCTATCTTCGCTGGAGGCACCCTTTTCGCGAGATGAGATCAAGGACACCATTCAATCCATGCCGGGGGACAAAGCACCAGGGCCCGATGGGTTCACTGGATTTTTCTTCAAAGAATGTTGGGAGATCATCAAATATGATCTCACAGCCGCCTTCAATCAACTCTACAATATGAATGCGCAAGGATTTGATCTACTGAACTCAGCCAATATTTTTCTCCTTCCCAAAAAGATGGACGCTGCAAAAGTTGGTGACAACCGACCAATAAGTTTGATTCATAGCATTGCAAAGATCTTCTCCAAATTGTTAACCAACAGACTCTCCTCTCATCTAAACACCTTGGTCTCCAAATGCCAGAGTGCATTCATCAAACACCGGTGCATTCAGGACAACTTTTTGTACATCCAAAATACGGTGAGGAGATTTCACAAAATGAAAATGCCAGCCCTCTTCATGAAGCTGGACATACAAAAGGCCTTTGACACCATCAATTGGAGCTACATGCTGGAGGTACTACAGGCTCTTGGTTTTGGGCAAAGATGGCGTGAATGCATTTCTATCCTTTTGGCATAGCCACTTCAAGAGCTCTTCTCAATGGTAGTCGAAAGTAGTTTCAGGTCACAAACGGGTGTGCGACAAGGTGACCCACTATCACCTATGCTATTCATTCTCGCCATCGACCCATTTGCAAAAAATGCTTGATCTCGCAACTCGAATCAGTATCCTTACAATCACGCCACTAGCTACAATGAAATCACGTACTTCTCTTTATGCCGATGACGCTGCTATCTTCCTAAATCCAAATCGAGAGGAATTGCAAGCAATAAAGGACATGCTCCAAATGTTTGGCGAAGTCACGGGTTTAATCACAAACTTGGAAAAAAGTTCAATCCACCCAATTCACTGTGAAAACATTGATCTGGATCATGTACTTGAACCATTCCCGGGTGCCTGCAATACCTTCCCGTGCCGCTACCTTGGTCTGCAGCTTCACACTCGCTCCCTGCAAAAAGTGCACGTACAACCCCTCATTGAAAAGATTGGCAATCGTCTTGCAAGATGGAAAGGACGGCTTCACAACCACGCAGGGAGACTTACTTTAGTCTAATCAGTGCTCTCCTTCATGCCTACTTACCATTTAACTATCTTCTCGCTAGTAGTCTAGGCAAGGAAACAAATTAACAAATTCGTCATTCATTCCTTTGGAAAGGCGATGATAATGCCCACTGCATGGTGAATTGGCCAACTGTGAGCAAGCCCAAGGACATGGGTGGTCTAGGAGTGACCGACCTAGACAGGTTTGGCAGAGCTCTGCGCGTGCGATGGCTTTGGCAAGAATGGTTTGATGATCATAACCCATGGTCTGGTACAGACGTCCCATGCAATGAAGTGGACAGATTTTTCTTCAACGCCTCCACTACTGTTTCCATTAGCAATGGAAAGAAGACGAAGTTCTGGCATCATAGCTGGCTTGATGGCGAGGCCCCACGAAACCTTGCACCACATCTCTTTGATTTGGTCAAAAGAAAAAATAAGATGGTCAAGCAAAAATTGAATAATAGCGCCTAGATCAAAACACTTCACCGCAAAAATAACAACCGCCACACATGTGGAGCAATTTGTCTCTCTATGGATCAAGATTCAACTTATGCATCTACAACCTGAGAGGGAGGGCCAAATTAAGTGAAAATGGACAGCTGATGGAAAGTACTCTGCTTGATCAGCCTATCGAGCTCAATTTATTGGGACATACAATCGGCATCAAACCAAACTAATATGGCGAGCACATACCGAGAACAAATGCAAATTATTTGCTTAGATACTAATACAAAACAAGATCCTTACCTCAGACAACCTAGCACTCAGAGGATGGCCACACCAAAACTTGTGTGCTCTCTACAGCTGGCCATTGGAAACTGGCTTACACCTTTGCCTAACCTGCCCATATGCTCAAGTGGTGTGGAACCAAATCTCAACTTGGAAGAATTTCAATATTCTTCAAGCTGCTAACCCGGTGCAATTTGATAATATTGGTAAATGGTGGGAGAACGCGGCAAGATCCGTACCAAAGGATAAAAGACGACACTTCAATGGATTGATTATCTACACCATGTGGAATATTTGAAAGGAACGAAATCGAAGAATTTTTGATCAAAAGTTCTTAACAGCACAGGAAGTAGCAACCCGCATTAAAGAAAATCTAGAGGAGTATAGAAGGGCTTTTCGGGTGATCACCTAAGGTAGTGTAATTGCAATCATGGTGTAAGGGCTGTCGGATGGCAGAGCCAATCCTTGACTACATTGGCGGGTTCACGGTCTAGGAGCCGTTGTATCTTAAAACTCTTTTTTCCTTCTTAATTAAAAGGCAGAGCTCCTACCATTTATATTAAAAAAAGAATAAATATATAGCACGGCTGAGGTAACGATTATCAGAACTGGAGCTATATTTTGCTCCCAATATGTGACACCACAAATTAAATAGATTTATTGTGTTTAGCTGAATTGAGAGCCTACAACTTCCTATCTACATTTGAGTAATTACATCTATATAAAACTCTTGATGAAAATTAGTATATACCTTGCATAATGTGTGTGACAGTAAATCAGAAAAGTAAATAAGGCATCCCACAACTTCATATAGGGGGTTGCTACAGTGTCACTTGGCCCCGTTCGCTGGTCTGAAACTGGCTAAAAACACTGTTCTGGCTGAAAATGTTGTGAGAGAAAAACACTGTTCCGGCCGAAAAAAGAAGCCGAACAAGCCAAATTTCAGACCAACCGAACAAGGCCAAAAACGACGGGGACCTTGTGACTGCGTATAAAACATTAATATAGCTAGCAATAATTCCGTCAAAAAATTATCATGGATTTTCTGCATTACACACTGACCTTGCATTTTTAGGAGCAGTGCTTCAAGCCTTCATGGAAAGCATCAACTACCAAGCTTGTCCCAAACGTGATATATACTATTTAAAATGGGAGGCATTTATAATCACATGTTGACCTTGAGTGATCAAAACTGAACAACGAAAATGTTTATGATCCCAATCTTGTGAAGAGCAGCCTGATGAACACCAAGAGAAGGCACAGCTGCAATGGGCACGGCATGGACATGATCCGAGGGTGGAACACGCTCTCGTGCTGTGCGTGGCTTAGCCGATGCGATGCCGATACGCGGCCATGCTGGGGAAGGGGTGTATTTACGAAGTGTTTTGGGTTTTATTTCCAAGGGGAAAAGGGGAAAAGGGAGTATATGACATAGTCATAGTGTCATGGTGACATCATCAAGCTAACAGCAGAGCACGCGGCGGTCGCGGCACAGACGCGATCGACCAGCTCTCGCCCGGGCAACGGGTGGAGTGCAGGGAGGCGGCGCAGGAGCTACACACGCGCCTGGCCGGGCCCGGGACCTAGAGGGCGCCGAAGCACATGGTGGCGGCGCTTGGTCGGATTTGGGGTAGACCAGCAGAGCCCAAGTCATCGTCGTTGTTGTGAGGAGGGAGGCGGCGAAGGGGAGTTGCGGACAGGCTGCGGCACACCGGAGCGAGGGCTACGCAGACGCGTGCTACCATGTGTGGATGGCCGCGCGGGTCCGCGGCGTAACGACGCGAGGGCCACGTGGACGGGCGGCTTCGTGGGGAGCAGCGAACAGGCCGCGGTACAGGCCCACAGTGGCATGGTCCTCCCTTGTGAACCCACGAACCACCCCGCACTTCCACCTCCTCAGACCTCCGACGGCGTGTGGCAGAGCGGAACGACCTGGGCGTCGTTGAACTCAGGCGGGAGAAGGGACGACCGCGGTGCGACGCCCACGAGAGGACGCTGGAGGAAGATAGAGAACATGCGGTGATGGACGCCGCGAAGACAGGGACTGAGCAGGGACGTTGCTCAGCAACTGTGATAGAGTGGCGGTTGCAAGTGGAGGAAACGACTACAGCGAGGAACGACGCCGCTGTAGGATGGAGATGGCTGACCAGGGGAGTGTTCGGCTGGACTGATTTTTTTACTGTTCATACTAGAAAACACTGTTCGTGTTGGAATATTGTGAGAGAAAAACACTGCTCCCACTGGGAAAATAAGCCAACCAGCCAGCCGAACACAGCCAGCTGAACACTCTATAGAGCGGTGAATAGTCATTTTTAAAAATTAATTGTGAGAGTTAGCTAATTTAAATGCGGAAGTGAAATAACGGTCAGCCTTCACTACACCCCTCTATCTAAATTTGCTAGTACCCTGAAAAAGATTGAACTAGTGAGCAACTAAGGAAACCAAGCTAGAGAGAGCACTTCTAAACAATTTTAGTTAGCAAGAACAGACAAGCTAAACAACTAGTACAAGAGTAAGCGCAAGGGAGCTCTTACACATAGGCCCTGTTCGCTGGGAGAAATTTGGAGGAATCTGGAGAAATTTGTGAGAGCGTGAACAGTGAATTTCAGCCATAAACAGTGATAAAGCGGTAAACACTAGGCACAACCTCAACAACACGAATAAAGAATATTGCAAAGTAAACTTGTGTTGAGATATGCAAACCACAATGTAAAGGATAACACACGATGTTTTTACGTGGTTCGGTGACTTGCCAGTCACTTAATCCACGTTGAGGCAAGGTCTAGGATTGATGCTCCTCTTGTTAGCTCCAAGCCCGCAAGCTTTGGACTACCTCACTAGGTAGGCTCCACGTGAGCACTAAACCTTGAGCCAGTCAAATCAACTAGATACTCTCACAAGCCTCAACTTTACTAGAGATGCTCTTTGCCTTCCTCCCATGAGATGAGCTCAATAGCCCTCACAAATCCAACTCCGGAGCATCACACAATCCTTCTTGCATGCTTCACGAAGACACAATTACCAAGCCGTCTAGGAACCGGCAAGCTCCAAGAGTAACAAGCAACTGCGCCTACACGATGACCACCTAGTGCCACAAGCAATCTCTCACACAAAGATTCGCACTAGTGGAGCACACTCACTCTCCAAATGTTGCCCTCAAGCAAGGAGTATGAGAGGAGGTGTAACTCTCTCTCCCTCTCTATGAGATCTTAGCAGTTTTTTGTTGTGGTGTATATAAACATCCTGACTTCATGAGGATATGTTGTGTATCAACCAGACAATAGATGTAAGGGTAATAAGCAAGTGGTTCAGAAACAATTTGTTCCTTTCTTGTTTGGCAATTACTCCCTACGTCCTCAAATACAATGCATTCTAGCCATTTTCAGATAAAATAAGGGAGAGTGCAATAGACGCATGTACCCCTCACTTGTCTTCCTAATGTATTGAAATCTGATTCTTTTTCGCATGATTAAAGGGTGAACTATTAGTCTCCTTATACAAAATATGTCAAGTACATGAATTACTTTCCTTATACGAAATAATCATGTATTTTATTTAAGTAAACATTATCTTCTTGTTCCCCGAATGTACTATATTTGAGTACAAATTTCAAATGCCAGAATGCACCTTATTTCAGGACTAAGGGAGTATTGTCACGTAATTGATTTTAGGACATGTTTGGATTGGATACATAATTTTAAGAATCTAGTATTTGTTATTATCAGGGTTTAACTAGAATTTTGATATTACAAGAATCAATGTCTTGGATTTTTGTTATCTATTACACAATCTATAATCTGTCATGTTTGGATGGGCATATGATTTTTTTAGTAGATTCTTATCTAAATAGGGCACCCTCCCTGTTGTGTTGTGTGATTGTTTCTTCAACTTTGGGTTTTGCACCGAAAGCACTAGATATGTTTCATGTAGGTACTCCCTCTAGTTTGTAAATGTCTAATATTTTGGACAAAGGTATAGTCTCCAAAACATAGCTTTAACCAAGTTTTCTATTAGAATACAAATAAGGCAAAATTGGCTCCTAGACACTAAAAGTGACCACGCTTTGCTGTTGGGCATCCAAAATGAAGCTATTTGCTGTAGAACACTCTAGTTCTTGACAAATTTACTGGTGGACACTCTGCCTAATAAAATATTAATTTCTAGTTTTTAAGGAGAGAGAAGGGCGGTAGAATATCCTTTTTGTCCCTGCCCCTTTCTTCTACCTTGGTCTCCTTCCTCTGGCCGCCAGCCTCCCGATTATGCGGTCCGCAGCCAGCGACACATGCGTGTGCGACTCACAGGCCACATCGGTCCCCATCGTTCGTCATGGCCATGCGCCGCACATGGTAGGTGGTCCCCGTTGTGCCTGGTCGAGTGGGTAGGCCGTGGTGCTCCCGGTCGACCGCCGCCGGCCGCGCTAGGACACCTGGCGGGCTGGTCCAGCTGCCTAGCCTGGGCGCCTCCCTACCGGGTCGAGGAAGGGGTGTGGAGCTCAGGGTGGGGTATAGGCTGCCTCCATGGATCCAGGGGTGGGGAGCTCGGGGTGGAGGAGGGCTGCCAGCGCATAAGGAGAGCTGGGCGGCGGCGCCTGCTCCAATTGGAGCCGCACAGGAGCAGGGCAGCGGACGCCGAGTGGAGGGAGGAGCCACCATAGCCAGGGTCTCTCACAGGCCGCTGAGTGGAGGTTGACCTGCCCTGCCAGGCACTGTCGCCGATCTCGAGAAAGAAAGGAAACGACCGGACCAAGGTAAAAGAAAGGGGCAGGGGCAAAAAGGACATTTTACCGCCCTTCTTTCTCCTCAAAAGCTAGAAATTAATATTTTGTTGGACGAAGTGTCCACCAGCAAATTTATCAAGAACCAGAGTGTCCTCTAGCAAATCGCTTCATGTTGGATGTACAACAGCAAAACGTAGTCACTTTCAGTGTACATGAGCCAATTTTGCCAATAAAAACATCCTAATGTTATGCTTATATGAAAGTACTTGTACATGAGCCAATTTTGCCAATAAAAACATCCTAATGTTATGCTTATATGAAAGTACTTGTTGGGTTCATAAACCCGGGGTCCCTCGGGGACCGGCTTCCACGCCAAGGCTCGACCCAAGCAGACAACAAATCACTCGTGGGCCGGCCCAAGGGTCTAGGACAACAGGCCAAAAGGGTGGTCCAGTCACCGACCGGAAGGTCTGGCTGAAGAGGAACAACGCCCGCTCGTCGACTACTTTGGCCCACCTCTCCTACCAGAGCGCTCGCTTCGGACTCCAGCCACCTCCGGACAGCCTCTCCAATCGGAAGGCCTGGGCCAAAGTACTACTTCCGACTCTGACCCTGTGTCTCCGACCAGGGTACACAGAAACCCTACTCACCGCTCTTATCCAACTAGCGCGACTAGGGCCGACTGGAGCCGTCTAACCAGGGACGCCCGCTCGAAAGGAACCAGGGGACGAACAAAAAAGGCAAGCCAGGGCGCACAAATCAAAACACGCTACCAGGGACCATGTCCTGAGCACCTGTGGGAACAGTACTCTTCAACTGTCCTAACATAAACAATATTGTAGGCGCCGACATTTACCTCTACAGTGTTATGGGCGCCGTTAAAACTCCCATATGGTAAGGCCCCCCACATGCCTCTAGGCATCGATAGTGTTGTGGGCGCCGGGATTTACCGTACCAGGTGAACGTGGTGAAACTCCTCACATGCCTCTAGGCATCAACAATGTTTTTGTAGGTACCGACATCTGCCATTTCTAGAGAAGGCAACGCAACCTCCCGCGTGCATCTGACACTCTACAGTGATAACCAACAGTGTTGTAGGCGCCTACTATTATCTTGTACCCACTGGCATGGGCGACAAAACCCAATAGCATACGTACCCTCATCCCCTCACTTGTAAAGCCATCCATTTTATCTATAAAAGGGGATGCGCTCCTTCTAACAAAGGGGGTATCCCTTTAGTCCTTTCAAGTAAACAACCACCATCGATCAAGTTCATCAGCTCACAACCACAGAACCGCCGGGTTCATACCCCAAGCACGTGCTTGAACACTTAGCTCATAGCGTAGCTCCTGTCGCTCTTGGCCCTTCCGACCGGAGCCGACCGGACCTCTTCTATACCCCATCTTTCTCCTTCTTGTCTGTAACCCCACTGCAAACTTCGAGCACCTGAGCTCCGGAATAAAGTCACCAACCGACCCAAACTAGACGTAGGGCACGTTGCCTGAACCAGTATAAAACCTGTGTCATTGAGTGCTAGGCCACCTCCGATCACAACGTACGGAGTTGGTCACATTCTGCACCGACAGTTGGCGCCGTCCGTGGGGAAGATGATGTACGTTCAACACTTTTTGGTCATCGGATGGCCCATTTTTCTGCCACCCCCGCCATGGCGGGCTCGGGCGACACGATTCGCTTTGGCTCGCTGGAATCTCCCATACCCTCGCCTGCTGGGATGCGGGTTCCACCCATTTTCGAGCCATCCCAGGCCTTCCTCTTCGGAAGCCTGGACTTCATCACCGAGCGACTCGACGTACTCCACCTCCGCGAGGAGACTCGCGACCCAGCACCCGTCGGACAGACGTCCTCCATCGACTTCGGGACGCGCGACTTCGACGGCGCGGCATCTGCGCTTCATTCCGAGCAAACTCTCTGCTTAAACCCCGCTATGAGTAATATACATGCTGCCATCCACTTACTACGTTCTATCTTTCGCCAAATACCCAGAGGGTTGCCGTTGTCCCCATCGCTGCCACCGTATGACCGGTTCCCCTATGGCCTCGTGTCTCCCACGGACGCATGCGCCCGGGGGCTCCAAAAGATTATGGCGCCATCCCCTCTCACGTCTGAGTTCGTGGGGATGGCGAGCTATGCTCCCACCTGTTTCCTCGACATCATGGATGATGACGTCAGGAGTGATGGCTCTAGCATCGGCGACGTGGCACCTAGCCACCGTCCGTCCCGCAAGTGCGCTATGGCGGACGCTCTGGAGCAGCCGCCAGGGGTAATGGAGTCCTCACAGACTCACGCCTCTCCGGACCCTCATGCGGAGACCCCCAAGCTCACACATGAGCACAGGGAGGATCTACGATGACAGTGGCAGCATCAGCCACCGACCGCACCAGCATGCTCGGGGCACCACACTGCGCCCCGTGCACATAGACCGGCAAACGACGCTCGAGGTCGCTCCCATCAGGTCCAGTGCAGCACCCCGGATAGGGGGGCCGATCCCCCATAGTTTGCTCAGGCCAGTCAGAACATTGCCGCCGCGGCAATGCTCCTGCGCGGTCTGTCCGAGCCGAACGACCCTCACGAACAGGCGATCCACCGGAACCTCTGGGCACTGGTGGAGACCGCTGCCATTCAACAAGCGGAATGCTCCGTATCGCGATGTTGACTCGTGACCTCGCTCCCTGTCCGGGGAACAGGGACGCAGTAGATGGGGCACTACACCCTATCACCACAACAACCGCTAAGCGCGGCACATGAGGCCGCAATGGCACCTTGTCTTGACCTGATGACCGCTCCGCACCAACCGCCCATCTATGCGCGGCTCGAACCAAACTGAGGCACATGCAGCGGCAACCGGAGTCCCAACACTGATGACCCGAGACCACCAGCCTTTGCCCAACTTCCCCAGCAGGTGCCGTTCTCACCGCGCCTCAACGAAGGCCACGGCAAAGGTAAGGCCAAGCGCTAGGATCAAGACAAGGGCCCCTCCACGTAGAGGGGAAAAAGAACAGAAAGGATCGCCGCCGACCGGTCGACTCCGCATTGGTCGCTGCAGCGAATCACGTGGGCACTCAGCCCCAGCAAGACCCTCCGGGCCACTTTCATGAGCTCATGGAGAGCCCATGCACCAAGCACGACTATCCCATCAAGCATCTCTACAAGGACTATCAGCTCCTCAAGGTCCTGTTGAGGTAGACTAGCAGGCCAAGGAAAGAAAAAGGCGAAGAGGTAGCAACCGAAGAAGGGGGCGTAGCGGGCAAGGATCCAGACGACTGAAGGATGAAGTGATCCGACCGGACGCCTACCGCCTGAAGGACAACAACAACACCCTTCTCTCCGAATGCCTGGAACAGCTATGTCATTTTTTCTTCCCCTAAGTTTCGGTCTTACCATTATTTACTCAGCGTACGCTCCTACAAGAGCACCCCGACCCGAACACTTTTCGGCTCGGGGTGCTCGGGGACTCCACTAGGGGGCACTACTACCTCTCTGTTTTGTTTACTTTCGTATGAGGAAGATTCCTTCCCACCCAAACAAAGGGGTGGTTCGTTCCTTTAACCTACCTTACGAAGCTTTGCTTTAAAAAATCTGACTGATCGCACCCCGCCTTCTCCTATGGTTACGAGCAGCTGAGCCTCGCGGGCCATGCCCTGGGCTCCCAAGGTTGTAGCCTACGAGACAAACAGGCAGGTACGAGAAAAAAAGAAATAAAAAACAAAGTTATGCTAAGGGAAAGCTAAGGAACGAAAGGGAACAAGCTTCCCCAAACCAAGCGACTCCATCACAGAAAACGAAACCAATTGTTCGGTAGAACACCCACGAATGATTACACGGGGGCTCCCCCACAAACTTAAACTCTTTACGTTCACTAAACTACTTATATCTTATAAGCTACGGGACTGACCCAGCGACATCTGCTGTCGGTGCGACTGACAAGAGCACAGGCTGCTCACCCCCTGGTGGCACGACGTTCGGCTCAACCGAAGCCAAGGTGACATTCACCTCTGACCTAGGCTCCGTGCTATCCTCATGCTGAGAAGCATCCTCCCCACGCAAGCTTCGGGCCATGTCTTCACAACGAACATCCATCACCCACTCGATAGTGACTTGGTCCGCCACCGCCCACGCATGCGGCAGCAAGCTCTCCCCGATTGATTGGACGTCCTCCATGCTCAGGCCTTGAGCATACCCACTGCAGATAGCGGCGAAGTCTAGATTCGGGTGGTACGTCGCCACTGAGGTCAGCACCCCCGACGCTCCATAGAAAAGCCTGCTCCAGATAAGGTCCTTGACTGCATCTGGGACCTCCGCCAGCTGGACAGCAGGCGCGCTAGTGCTAGGCACCGACCCGAAGACTTCCGAGACGACAAGCTGGGCAACGTTGCAGATCTGGTCAAGATCCCCCTCAAGAGCACGTCGCTCTTCACGGGACTTGGCCAGCTCCTCCGCATTCCGGCTAAGGGTCGCCTTGGTCATCTCCAGGTCCTGCTCCAGCATCTTCACCTGTCCACCCAGCTCTAGAAGAAGGGCGACAAGCTAAACAGGCTGAAGAAAGAAACCAACGCAATGAAAAACAGAAAAGGTACGTACCGACGCGAGAGTTCTTAAGGGTAGAGAGGTTCTCTGTCTATGGAGCCGCCTACGCGCACAGCCGGGCGTTCGCCTTCTCTGTCCCCATCACCCGCCCTCGGAGTGCGAGCACCTCCTGGTCCATCTCTGCCCGAGCCCTCTGCTCTGCCTCTAGGGCCTTCCGTGCCAACTCCAGAGTGGCCCGCTCCGACGCCAAAGTGCTCCGCTCCGGCTCAAGGGCCACCAGGTCCTCTTGAAGCGCCGCCTCGGTGTTCGCCAGGGATGCCCTCAACTCCACCTGGCGGGCCTTCGCCGCCTCGAGCCCTTGCTCGGCGGCAGTCGCCCGCTCCGCTACATGCTGCCCCTCTGCCCGCGCCGCGACCACCTCGGTCGCCTGGTCCTGGGACTCGCGACAAGCGGACTCTACCCGACGCTCGAGCTCAGCCATTCGGGCGTGTTCCGTCTGGAGGAAGCGAGACTTGCAGGATGACATCTCCTTTAGACTATACAAAAAATAGGCGCGCTAAGACAAACAACAAAAGGTTCAAAGGTCAAAGACAAAGTACGGAAAACTCATCGCTGTGGCAAGCTACAGGTCGACCTCCACCAACTGTTGAGCAAACCTAACCTGTCTCTGGGCATTTCCAAGCTTCTCAGACAGGTTGGCAAGCTCGGACACCGCGGCACGTCGTTGCTCCCCAAGGATGTCCCAGAGCTAACGCTCCCGGGAATCCCGAAGAATGAATCGTGCCTTCACTGGGTCCTCAGGGAAGACCCACTCTAGGTCACCCTCTGGTAGCTCGCCGGAGGGCCTAGCCTCCAACTGGACCACCAACAGCTCCCGCGGCGACACTAGCGGCTCAGCCACGATATCCACCTCGTCGTCAGACAGGATGTTCACCACCTCATTCGCATGGACCATCGCCGGACATCCTGACTCTGTCCTGGCCGCACTTTCCTTCGGCGCCTTTTGGCCCCGACGGCAAGGACGAGCCGGGTGGCCCCCTACCCGGCGAGATAGGGAGCTCAGCCTCCCTCGCCTCTTCCACCGCAACCGGTGGAGGAGGGGCCACGAGAGTTACCCCCACCGTCGGCATCGGGATCACCGCCAACGCCGACACCGCCGCTGCCGTCACATCAACAGCCGACCCAGAGGGCACCACCCCCGGGAGGGAAGGCTTTGCCACCACCACCTTGCTCCCCCCATCGCTCGCCACAGTACGCTACAGGGTGGGCCTCCAAGTCTCCTGCATGGGAGTCAAGGCGATGCTTAGCCCCATCATCCCTCGGCCGCTGACAGAAATTGCAGGTAAGTTATACTCCAAAAAGACTCAACCAGCAAAAGATCGAAGAGCAAAGGGAAACACACCGGGAAGTGAGTGGCACGACTCTAAAGGCAGGCTCCGATGACGATGGACCTGCAGGACAAGGACCGTTCCTAGGCTACGACCCGTGCCCCCTCACTTCAGATGGGGCCAGAGTCATCCTGCCTGGCTCCTGCTCGGCCTATGGGTCGCTACGACCTCCGTCTCGGGACTCCCCAACTGGAGCAACAGGCGGAACGTCCGCCGGCTGCAAATTGCGCAACGCACGGGCACCAGTCTGCCCCTCGGACCACCCAGCTTGCCCAACCATGTCCGTGGCAGGCAGTGTCTCCCCCGGCAGCAAGTCATGCGTTGGCACCGGTCCCGACGACGCACAAGGGCCAGTCTGCTCCTCGGACCGGCCGCCTTGCTCAACCGCGTCCGCCACAGGCGACGACGGGACCGGCGACACCGCCAAGGGGTGCGGTGACCACATCCGCTTCGCCGCCCGTCCACCAACGGCGTCCATGCTCGCCGCACACTTCCTTGGCGCGGGAACCACCGCACGCCGTGCGGCCTCCTGCTCCTCACTGGCGGACGTCGCCGCAGGGTCGCGATGCTCCGTCGAGGTCACAACGACCTCCCGACTCTCTTCCTCGTCGGAGAAAACCTTGTCATCTACATCCGTAGGATCATCTAACGCGAGTTCCGACTCGACATCACTCCTACGTTCCCTGGCCTTCACACGCCAGGCGACTTCCTGCTCCTTCTCCTGCTTTCGACGAACCTCCTTGGCTCTCTTCTTCTTCTAGGCGACTGCCGCATCCTTTTGGGCGGCCTGCCGGGCCACGCCCTCTGGTCCCTTAGGAAGGTGCGGCCGGGACTTATACCTTTCAAGCCCCTACGGAACGGATGGCCCAAAATCAAGAAATAGGAAAAGCAGAGGAAGAAACATGAATGGAAAGGAAGGGAGCATACCAGTTTGGACACGATCGAGGCATTGAACGGTATGGGTTTCCCCACAACCGTCTCCTTGGCCCTCAGCTGCAGCACCCGGCCAAGGCAACTCCAGACCTCATCGTCTGGTAGGTCCTCCGGTGACGCACGGTCTGGGTCTGACTGGCCACTATACTTCCACATCGGCTGCGTCCTCCCCGCCAACGGCGCAACCCGGCGGTGGTAGAGGGTGTGGAACACCCGCACCCCATCAAGGCCGTGCTTTACGAGCTTCCAGAGCTCCTCCTCGATGACTCCCACCTTGTGCTTCTCCGTGTGGGCGAAACCCCATGACCAGCTATCCCGCTTCTTTAGCCTCCCACCAGTGAACGCCGGGAACGGCGCCGCCGCCGGATTCCTAATGTAAAACCACTCCCCGTTCCACCCTCGGTTTTAGTCATAGGGGGAGTACGCGGGGTACGAACCTCCCGCGCTCGGCTTCCTCTGCAGGGCAAAACCTCCCACCAGCGCAGTTTCGTCCAAATTCCCCGCCGTCAGGGTCCTCCCGGAGAACATCCGCCGGAAGAAATCCGCGTGCGGCTCCATCCCGAGGAAAGCCTCGTAGACGGTGACAAAGCCAGTGATGTGTAGCACCCCCATCGGATTGAGGTGCTGCAGCTCCAAACCCCACTCATTGAGGAGCCCGTGCAAGAACCAGTGCATGGGGTATCTCAACCCACGCTCATGGAAGGTGAGGAAGGACACCACCTCGTCAGCCCGAGACTGCAGAAACTCCTCCCTCTCGGGAACCCTCCAGTACGCCACCTCCTGCGGCGGCAGAGACCCCTTCTTGACAAAGGCCTCCAACACCGACTTCCTCATGGTGGACGACCTCTAGACCAACATTGCGCTCCAAGGATTGGTGAGTTCTTCTCTTCTCACTCTCTCCCCTTTCTCTCCTAGAAACCACCGCGGCTCTCAGGAACGCTCACTGTAAGAAGGGAGAAGAATGGCGGCGGCAGATGAAGAACTAGCTAAAGAACAGGGCAAAAAAACCCTCTCCCTCCTCCTACTTAAAGGAAAAGGGAATAACAGTCAGGGAAGGGCACACCGATCGGGGAAGGCAGAACGGCGGAGCGAAAAATCCTCTCTCTTTCCCATTTAATGCAGATAAGACACGCCCTGACCGATGAGACGTGCCCTGTGCGATGGAACGGCTCCTAATCAGAAGGGACGTGGCCCGGCCATGGCCCACCACTACCGCATGACGGGCATAGGAACCAAAGCGCCATCGCACGTAGACGGCTCCCCGCTTCCCCAGGCCAGACCTAGAGATATCCAAAGCGAAATCCTCAGCCGGAAGAAACCATCCGAACCCCTGAGTCGATCGAATCACTCAGGATACACACTGAGACACAGGTAGGAAGCGAAGGGAAGCCCCATGTGGGCCATGCCGACTTCGTCACAAACGACGAGCACGGGTCCCGGTCGGACATTTTCCGACTGAAGCTCTCCGAGCCCCGTCACTCCAGTTGTCAAGGTAAGCATTACCGAACCCCTCTATTTCCTTATAAATCATTTCATACATCCATACGCACATTCATTCCATATGCCCGTGCCTCCCGAACGATTCGGGCCCTGAACCGCCCGGGGGCTCGGGAACTAAGCATCGCACGTGCAGCAAAATGCATCACAACGCTCCGTGTTGCGTCATGAAGCAACGGTTGCCTCATTCGACATGAGCAGCCAATAGAGCCAGGGGAGAAAACCGTAGATGAGCCCCATGCGGCCCTCGCCCGGTCTGGCAGACCGGGTCATATCAACCTTCTCGTTCGATCTTGAACCTCGCCAAGCCCACAAAATCTCCATCGAGGGGAGGCCATTAGGCCACTCGGGTTGGTCTCCGGGACGACCCAAGCATCTGCCGGGTTGCAGGTAAAGGAGTAGTGGAATGTCACAAGAGAGCTATGCCGACCCCATCACGGACGACGGACCTGGATTCCGCTCGATCACGCCCGTTAGCGAACTCACTGAGCGCGTCACTCGAGCCCGAGCGATCGGGACAGGCGACAAAACTCAGCCTCTCCAGTTGTGAGGAACCGAGGATGGGGTAAACGCACATAACTCACACCGACCCCTACTAAAGCCCAACAAAGCTCGAGGGCTCAAGACACAAAATGCCCGGGTTTGCGACCCTGATCTCGCCCCATCCGGCTATGCTTCCGACTGCGCTCCAAACACCTGGGTTTGCGACCCCGATCTCGCCCCATCCGGCTACGCTTCCGACTGCGCTTCAAGGACACCTGGGTCTACGACCCCGATCTTGCCCCATCCGACTACGCTTTCGACTGCACACCAAGCTCATGGGACCACGACCCCGAACTCGCCTCATCAGGATCCACAAGCTCTGGCTCGTCCGATCCCAAAAACTAACTAAAACTAGGTACCTCGGCTGCCCAGGCTATGCCAAGGCCAGGATCCACGACTTCGACCCGCCTGGTCCCACGGCGCGCACTGACGCCAGGGTCCATTCGTGACTCTGACTCGCCCGATCCCACGGCGCACAACGACGCTAGGACAGGTGAGCTCAGTCATGCCCAAACTAAACCTCCTCGCCCGGTCCTACGGCGCGCATCGACTCCAGAATCAGTCAGTTCTGTCTCAAAATCCAATCCCCACGCCTAACCACCTCGGCTGCACAGCGACGCCTTAGTGACAAAATTCGGTTTCGAACACACACACACGCCCGCTAAAACCGAACATCCCCCGGACAGTTCTACCCGAACCGCCCGGGGGCTCGGGGGCTACACCCATGGGTGCGCTCGCTTGCACCCGCCGACACAACAGAAAAACCTCCTCCACTGACAACATGGAAAAACCCCCAGCCTGTTCTGCCCGAACCACCCGGGGGCTCGGGGGCTACACCCGCGGGTACGCTCACGCGCACCCACCGGCAAGGCAAAAATCCCCTGGACAATTCCGCCCGAATCGCCTGGGGGCTCGGGGGCTCCTGTCGGGTTCATAAACCCGGGGTCCCTCGGGGACCGGCTTCCGCGCCAAGGCTCGGCCCAAGGAGATAACATATCACTCGTGGGCTAGCCCAAGGGTCCAGGACAACAGGCCGAAAGGGTGGTCCAGTCACCGATCGGAAGGTCTGGCCGAAGAGGAACATCGCCCGCTCGTCGACTACTTCGACCCACCTCTTCGACCGGAGCGCTCGCTTCGGACTCCAGCCGCCTCCGGACGGCCTCTCCGATCGGAAGGCCTGGCCCAAAGTACTACTTCCGACTCCGATCCCGCGTCTCTGACCGGGGTACACAGAAACCCTGCTCACCGCTCTTATCCGACTTGCGCGACCAGGGGCGACTGGAGCCGTCCGACCGGGGACGCCCGCTCGGAAGGAACTAGGGGACGAACGAAAAAGGCAAGCCAGGGCGCACAAATCAAAACACGCTACCAGGGACCATGCCCTGAGCACCTGCGGGAACAGTACTGCAACCGTCCTAACACAAATAGTATTGTAGGCACCGATATTTACCTCTACAGTGTTATGGGCGCCGTTAAAACTCCCATACGGTAAGGTCCCCCACATGCCTCTGGGCATCGATAGTGTTGTGGGCGCCGGGATTTACCGTACCAGGTGAACGTGGTGAAACTCCTCACATGCCTCTAGGCATCAACAATGTTTTTGCAGGTACCGACATCTACCATTTCTGGAGAAGGCAACGCAACCTCCCGCGTGCATCTAACACTCTACAGTGACAACCAACAGTGTTGTAGGCGCCTACTATTATCTTATACCCACCGGCATGGGCGACAAAACTCAATAGCATACGTACCCTCATCCCCTCACTCGTAAAGCCATCTCTTTTATCTATAAAAGGGGATGCGCTCCTTCCAACAAAGGAGGTCTCCCTTTAGTCCTTTCAAGTAAACAACCACCATCGATCAAGTTCATCAGCTCACAACCACAGAACTGTCGGGTTCATACCCCAAGCACGCACTTGAACACTTAGCTCATAGCGTAGCTCCTGTCACTCTTGGCCCTTCCGACCGGACCTCTTCTATACCCTATCTTTCTCCTTCTCGTCTGTAACCCCACTGTAAACTTCGAACACCTGGGCTCAGGAATAAAGTCACCAACCGACCCAAACTGGACGTAGGGCACGTTGCCTGAACAAGTATAAACCCTGTGTCATTGAGTGCTAGGCCACCTCCAATCACAACGTACGACACAATTACAAATATTTACTAGTTGGTCACATTCTGCACCGACAGTACTTCTGAAGTATCTATGTATATGACCATCTAGTATTTAAGTCTGTGAACTAAACAAGCTACTAAAAACTATTTATAGTTAAGGTTTTAAAAGTTTGACTCAAACTTAGTCCAAAAGATGAAGTGTATGCAACAACAACGCAAATGAAATAATCCTACTCCACGTAGATATTTTCTTTGCTACGTGCTTAGAACTCGGTTTGGTGAAGCGATACTATACCATCAAATTATTCGATGGTCCTGTCTTTTATAACACTTATTAGGGCATCTTTAGAACAGGAGCAAAGAGGAATAAAAAACATAGATATCCGAAAAAAATTAGCATAAAGTGAAAACTAATGAATCTAACATAGAGGAATGCCTGAAGTTTGCTCTTTTGATTTGCGCGAAAATTTGAATGCTCATGTTCCAAACGCTCTCATGTGATTTCTTTTTGGAGGAAGGAAAAACCTCCAAAATTCACGTGAAAAAAAAAATTACCGTCCCAAATATGTCCACAAATGTGTGTTCCATTTCCATACATGCGCCAGAATTTGCACTCGTCTCGATGCTGGCGGCGGCGCGTCGCCAATACGCGGCGCGGAGGTGGAGCCGTGTGTCCGCCCGCGTGGCGTCCACTCTCCCTCCACGTTTTGGCGTCCTCATCGCCTTCCCGGGAATCTCCTCCAGCTACTGCCCCTCCCCTTCCCTTCGCTCCCTTTCCCCAAGCACTGCTACTAGTACTAGTACTAGCATCGCTTCAGGTCTCCGCCAAGCGCAGACACCGCAGTAGCAGCACGAACTGGCGATCTCCGCCGCATCCAACCTCCTCCTCCGGTGATCGCCGGACGGGCGTGGTTGGAACCAGCGGAGCGCAGCCCACCTCCTTCCGCTGGTAAGCGTCACGCCCGCCCGCTCCTCCCTCCCTCCGAAGCTCCACCCCGCGGGCCCGGGCCCCCTGGTCGCTGCGCCCGGATGTGTGCGCCATCTGCTCGACGAAACGCCGCTCCGCTTAGGAACATGCTTGCTTGCTGCTTCTCGCTCAATTTCGCTCGCTTCCTCTCTCTCGATGCGGCTTGGGGCTTTGCTGCGGAGCTAGTTAACCAGCAGAGCTAGATGGCAGATGCAGATCGCTTGCTCCTCTATCGTTTGACTTTTGGAGTCACCATTTCTGTTTGGTTTGTTTGCCTCTGTGTGTGACAGCTGCAGATTCTCGATGGATATGGATGGGGTTCTGCAAGCCGCGGATGCCAAGGACTGGGTTTACAAGGGGGAAGGCGCCGCGAATCTCATCCTCAGCTACACCGGCTCGTCCCCTTCCATGGTATGCGCCGAGTAGGTTCTTAGTGTGACCGCATCGATCACTTGGCTTGCTGTGAGTTTAGGGGCTTCATGTGATTCACGAGTGGGCCATTCCAGCCCCAGATCCAGTACCCTGTCTAGCAAGTGATGAAACATGGATCAGGGCGTTCACGTGATAGCTTGAAAATTAAGCACATGTTGCTTTTCCATGATTGTGCATTTTGTGACGATGCATGTGTTTTTCCTGAATACTATGATGGATATGTTTGGAGGAAGCATTGTTTCACTGTGATGATAATGATGTTACTTTCACTTGTTTTCAGCTTGGCAAGGTACTGCGGGTCAAGAAGGTTCTAAAAGACAAGTCGCAGCCGGCACCAAGTTGTTTGGTCTTCTCAAGTCATGAGAAACTCCTGTGGGGCCATATCCCAGAATTGGTTGAGTCTGTCAAGCAAGATTGCTTGGCTCAAGCATATGCAGTGCATGTTATGAGCCAACATCTGGGTGCCAATCATGTCGATGGTGGGGTATGGTTCAGATTCAGTTCATTTATGTCCTGTTATTGTGATTTACTTGGGTATTGTTCACTTCTAGAAGAAATTGGAGATTTGCGATCATTTCCTTATAATCACCATCACCCTACTGAAATAGAAATAACATGTCATCAATGTGCATACTATTGAATTTTGACACGAATATGCTTCATTTCATCGTTTGTTGCTAATTCCAGTAGGCACTACTCTTTGGATCTGCATGACTAGACAAAGAAATCATGTTATCTTTCCACGATGCAGGTTCGTGTACGTGTTTCTAGGGATTTTCTGGAGCTTGTTGAAAAGAATGTTCTTAGCAGTCGTCCTGCTTGGAGAGTAAATGCAAGTTCAATTGATAACACTGCGGATGCTGCTCTTCTAATACCAGACCACTCGTTATTTTCTGGTACACACTTACATATATTGATACAATCTCCATCCCTCCTCTTATCATAATCTGAATCTTGTTAGTTAAGGTTAAAAAATATGATTGATTAAGCAAGGTCCAGAGCTGTATTAATTTCTCATGCACCGATGTTTTGATGGAACATTTGCAGCAAGGCTGTTGCTTAACTTTTTTCTATTTGCATTGGACGAACAGTCGGCTTCTTTGTCTATAAAGATCTTCCAATTTGCAGTTCTTATAGGTTTAAATTTGCAACTGTCATTTACAACAGCCCACTGGGTAGCATCAAGATGGGTAGAAACTGGCTTGTTTTCTCATTGATTTATAACTTAAATTCTTGGTTAAACTACTAGAACATGGTTGGTGTCTTCAAATGCTGCTGATCCTGAAGCCATAACCTGAAATCATTGTAGTTTGATAGTTTCCTCTAGTCCTTTAGATATTTCCAGAACTCTATATAGATTGAATGTATGTTTGCTTACTAAATCTTTCTTAATCTCAGGTAATCCTAAGGGTAGCAGCTGCATAGCTGTAGAGATAAAGGTACTTTGCAAGCTTCCTCTTTTATTCTTATTTTTCATTTCTGATGTGTATTTCACCTTCACCATTTGACTTCTTTTCGGCTTGCTTTACCTTGCAGGCCAAATGTGGGTTTCTGCCATCATCAGAATATATATCAGAAGATAATTCTATCAAGAAACAAGTAACGAGATATAAGATGCATCAGCACCTCAAATTTCATCAGGGTGAGGTATGTAGATTGGAATGCTTGATCCAAGATAGAATTCCCCTCTCTTTTGCACACTTAAAAAAAACATCCATCGATGATACAGATTTTATGACAATACCGTAAGGCTTTTCTTGTTATTTATGGCACTCTTGTAATACTACACCATCTCTTTTGCTTTTTGACATCAGGTTGATTCCCAATACATTCTTGCACACATTTCAGATATCGAAGACTAGTGAATACAATCCTCTTGATCTATTTTCTGAGTCAAAAGAAAGAATACGCATGGCCATCAAGTCATTTTTCTCAACTCCTCAGAACAACTTCAGGATTTTTGTCAATGGATCTTTAGCTTTTGGTGGCATGGGAGGTGGTACAGATAGTGTTCATCCTGCTGACACTGATAAGTGTATTGAAGATCTCAGCAAGGTTAGTGGCCTAGAACTCCCTGACTTCACTGAGCTCCTGTCAGAGACAATTTTTAAATCTGGGGTATTAGGCAAACTGTTGACCACTCAAAAGCTGGACTATCATGACATTGAAGGGGCAATTCATCTGTACTACAACATAATTTCTCAGCCTTGTTTGGTCTGCAAAAACCTAACTGATGTAGAGCTATTGCGGAAGTACACTCTCTTGCATTCTCTTCCGTTGGACCAGAGCCTGAGGATTGTCAGGGACTTCCTCATTTCTGCTACTGCAAAGGACTGTAGCCTGATGATCAGCTTTCGGCCAAGAGAGAATGGAAGTACAGATTCTGAGTATGATTCAGTGTTTCTTGAATCAGTGAAGCGAACCTATGAGTACAAGGTATTCTACTGTGAAATCTAGTGTTGTTGTACCTTCTAGTCGTCCAGCTCTCCAGCCACAAAACTAGCTATATAGTTCACAACTGAGTTTGTTTGTGAATTTATTTCTTTGCTTATTTTTTTTCGGGATAAATGGTGTTAAACTGCACATTCCTTTTGCAGGCATATTTCGTTGATCTGGATGTGAAACCTCTGGTTAAGATGGAACATTATTTTAAACTGGATCAGAAGATAGTCAATTTCTACACAAGTAATGGGGAGGTCTTGCCATCTCCAAAGAGCAGTAATACAAAAGACACCTCACCGATTCAGCTCCAACAATGAGGAGCCTCTCTTCCTATATACGTCTGGAGAAGGGTGCATCAGGGAGTGTTGGTTTTTGTTTCCTGCTGCTGTTGTTGTAACTTCATGAGTATAGTCCCAAGGTTGGGAGGCTCGATCATTACGCCTGGGAAGGGTACAGGGAGCTGTGTTGTTCGTTGTTGCTGTTGTAACTCTACTTGTGCATACACCGTGGCTTGTCACAGCTATTTCCGAAGATGTCCAATGTTAGTTGAGACAGCTGAACTGCTTACCGTGGCAACCACTCATTGTAACATCAAGTTGAAAAATGAGGGCTGAAGTTTCCCTCGCACTCGCAAGGTACTATATGTCATGTGTACCGATTAGTTTGCCCGTGTCATGTGTCTCAGTTTGCTACTGCAGAAATGTTTGGTTAAACTTTCGTCCTCTCACCCTTTGGGCAAACCAAACCTAACTTATTAGAATTAAAATCAGTTCTAGTGGCTGGGAATCTGTATGTAGCCTAGCTGTTGGCTTCAATCGACTAAATCCTGCCCGCCGGACTTGCGATGCTGTCTGTTTTCGTTGTGATGGCTACGGCCTACAGGCCACAAGCGCCTGTCGCCGTCCAGCCATACCTGATGACTGATGAGCTAGCTAATCGAAAGGCATGAAGTGTCTCTGGCACTGCTTGCTTATATATTGTGTTATTTCACTGGTCAAAAACGCATGTAGCCTTTGATTCGCCAACGCCGGCAGGCGTTCGCCGTTTGCAGAACTAGTCAGGGTGGTTCAGCTTCCAGCTTGTAGACAGAGACAAATGTGGACTTCCTGTTTAAACAGTTAGTAATTGCAGCTAAACTAATCGCATACAACTGTCTATTTCGTTAGCGTATCAAAATCACGCACGTCAAAGTTGTAATTTTCTGTCACCAGCCGCCGGCCGGCCGAAATTCTTGAACACATTTTGAGTCGTTGAATAAACCATTGCAAGGACTACAGGAGTGAAATGCATGAGTTCTAGAATCTGCAATTCTGCAGACTGCAGTGTAGTAGTCGCTGAACAACGGCAAGTTAGAGGCCCAGTTGGTGCCGGCAATGTTATGCATTTAGCCAATGCAAAGGACAGAGCGAGCGATTGGACTTCTCCAGGAGTCCAGGCAGGGGTTGAGCTACCCAATTTGTCCCTCCAACCACCCGAAAACCAACCAGAATATCTGCAGCAGGGGAGCAAGACACCTGCCGGTCGGCACTTGCCACTTTGTCACTTGTCAGGCAAGGCCGGAGAAACTAAAACGGCGGCAAAGGGACCCGGCCGTCCGGCGTCCATGTCGAAGGTGACGGTGCTCAAGGTGGACACCTCCTGCGCCAAATGCAAGCGCAAGGTCCTGCAGGCCGTCACCGGCCTCCACGGTACGTACACGTACGAGCCCGCTTCTTCTCCGTTCGGCCATGCACGCACCATGGATCCCGGCAATGCAAAGATCGTTTTGGTGGGCGCAGGTGTTGACAAGGTCGAGGTGGACTCGGAGAAGAGCACGATGACGGTGACGGGCACCGTGGACCCGGTGGACGTGATCGTGCAGGCAAGGAAGGCCGGGAGGCGCGCGTCCGTGCTCACCATCGGCCCGCCGCCCAAGCCGGCCGAGGAGAAGAAGCCCGCCGAGCAGGATAAGAAGAAGACGGAGGAGAAGAAGACGACGGCGGCGGGCGCGGAGAAGAAGGCGCCCGAGACGCCGGCCACGGTGTTCGTCCACCACGTGCCGTCGTGGCCTTCGTGCCCCAGGTACCAGTACCCGGAGAGAGTAGTGTACGAGCAGGAACCGCCGCCTTGCTCCATCATGTAATGTAACTTAACTAACTGAGCCGGATCTGACCATGGTGTCGGATAGCAGAAAATGGGATACCCAAGTAAAGATCGAAAAACTGCTTAGACCCTAAAAACAGAAGCAACGGAATAAACAAACGAGGTATCGGCCGAAATCTTCGATTCGCCCGAGACCCCGTCGCCGAGCCCCAGCGAAAGCAAATGATTCTCCGACTCGCCCGAGACCGCCTCGCCGAGGCCCCCTTGTCGAGGCCCGTTCGTCGAGCCCCCCTCGCCCGGGGCCTCGGAAGAAGTGCCGATTCTTCGATTCGCGCGAGGCTGGCTCGGGACCAGCCCCGTGACCGCCTCTTCGACCGAACTGCTCTGACCGAATGTCGCATCCAAGCGCCCAACCACTCCGACAGACGCACGATGGCACAGTACAGCGAAGTGACCGACTACACGCCAGTCGCGTCAACCTCCTGCCATCTGTGACGGCACAGAGCAGGGGTTACCGACCACTGTGCTGCCTAACTCCTGCACCAAAGACATCGCAACGTGGGGAGTCAGAACGGGTTCCTGTAGCCTCGGAATCGGCGGACCGACCGCTCCGTTCGCCCGAGCCCCCTCGATGGGGCCCTCGATTCACCGATCTTTCTCCGCCCTCGCCCGTCGCCTTCGGTCCGAGACCCCGGTAGGGCCTCGGACCGACGGCCGCCCGCCTCGCCCGGTCGGGCTCGCCCCCAACCTCGTCGCCTCCGCCTCAAAGGTCTCTCTTGCAGGTCGTCGCATCCGACACGCGCCACCGCACCACCGCTACACGTAAGCCACGATCGGCGGTCTACCGCAACAGAGCGACGGACAACGGTCGAGCACCTTTTTACCATCCCTACCGACAACACAGTACTGCAAGATCCTCAGAGGCGCACGCCTCGCCTTGTTCCGCTTTGATGGCCGCCGAGACCCAGATTCGCACTGGTCACTTCTCGGCCTCGGCACGGGCAGTTCCTCGGCTGCACAAGCCTCGGCACGACCGGCTATGATGGCCGCCGAGCTTCTGTAATCCACCAAACCAACAAATGTGCAGCATGTTACTTACAGTGGAGACCATACCGATTAGACATCTATGGAAACTCCCACGACAACGCCATGCTGCTCCAGGAGTAAATACGTCATCGAATAGTCCGCCCCGTGTAGCTCTCTTATGTACTCCTGGTTTCCTCCCTGCAGCTATAAAAGGAGGCGGCCAGGACCGTTTCTAGGGACGGCGGATAGAGTCACGAATACTCGCACGAACAACACGCCTTATTCTGTAATTCATATCACCTCCCCTCACAGACCGGGACGAACTCCTCTCTCGCCCCAACTTTGTAACCCCTACTACGAGCACCCGGTGCAAGGAATACAAGAACATCTTCTCGGATCGGACGTAGGGCATCCATTGCTCGAACCAGTATAAACCTTGTGTCTTTTTGCATCACCATCCGGAATTGGGAGCATGCAGCACAAATTCACTAGTCGGTTAAGGACCCCCGGTTCCGAAATGCCGACAGTTGGCGCGCCAGGTAGGGGCCTCTACGTGTCGCCTTAGTCATCCCACCAGATTCCGATGGTAGATCCCGTCGATCGTTATGCCTCGGACGATCGTCTGTTCGAAAGCCTAGAATTCATGTCTCTAGGGCACGAGTACGACATGGTACTCCTCTCACCCAGAGCGCCATCAACCAACGACGACGTCATGCACCGGCAGCCCACGCGCGGACGGCGCCCGGACCGTCGCTCCCGTCAAGCTCACCAAGCGCCACACGGGCGAGTCCACCCTAACACCACGCAAGTACAGAACGCCGATCTGTGCTCCACCGGAATCCCATACCCCGCTGCTGGCACAGAGTCCCTGCACGGGGACCTGTCCGGCTTAAGCCTCGACAGGGGAAAAGGGCCGGTGGCGCACAGCGACGCCCCATCATCAAGCTCTGTCCCGCCTCCTCCCGAGGAGCCAGCTCTGGCGGAGCCGAGCCTGGCGACGGCGCCATCCCCATACCCTTTCGGGCTGACCAATGTCGCCGCCTCCTACGCCACCGCCCTCGTCTCCATTCATCAACATCATGCCCATAACCCCATAGTCACAACTCCAATCCACCCCCACTCTGACTCCTCGGAGGAGGACGAGGCATGGGTTGGAGCAGACTTCTTCGGGCTTCGCGACCCTGAGGCGATGCGCCGCTTCATGATCGCGAGCGACTACTGCTTCGGCTACTCCGATTCCGACGACGAGGACGCTTACGACCTGACTCGTGAGTGTTTCCACATCGGACTCGGAATGCCGAGCACGGGCAACGATGGAGGAAGGGCAGCCAACGCCACACCACCACGCACGGGGTCCCCGCTAGCGGCGGCAGGTGTCCCCACCCCCGAGCAACTTCGACGCATAGACCTAGAGCAACTCCGTGAGCTTCAAGCCAAGGTCAAGCAAGATCGACTCCTCCTGCAGCAGCTCCGAGCCACCCTCGAGCAAGAGCAGCGGGGGCACGGCGATGGCGGAACAGCCCGGCTGGGGGCTCGCGACGTCAACCGCCGCATTAACGATGATGAGGGGGGCGAGCAACCCCCTGTCTTCAATCGCACTAGCCAGAACGTCGCTGCGGCGGCAATACTGGCCCGAGCAATGCCCGAGCCCTCTACCACGGAGGGGCGATGAGTCCACGGCGAACTCTGGGGCCTTCTCGAGACTGTCGCGGTGCAGCAGGCCGAAAGCTCCGCGTCTCGATGACGCGGGGACGCCTCGAAACAGCCCTCGGTGCACGACCGCCTTAGGGCCCCCTCGGTGCATGACCGCCTCAGGGCCCCCTCAGTGCATGACCGCCTCGACGACCAATGCGAGGCGCAAAACGGCCACCACGTGGGTAGCAGACGATGGCGCCACGACCACGATGGGGCCGCCCGGGGCTACCAATTGCACCGAGGTGGTCGCTATGACAGTGGGGAGGACCGTAGTCCTTCTCCCGGGCTGCCTGGCCCTAGAGTTTTTAGTAAGGCCATCCGCAGGGCCTGCTTCCTAGCCCAGTTTCGTCAGCCAGCGAATCTCTCAAAGTACAGCGGCGAGACCAACCCCGAGCTATGGTTGGCCGACTACCGTCTGGCTTGTCAGCTAGGCGGTGCGACGATGACCGCTCATCATCCGCAACCTCCCCTATTTCTGCTCGGGACTCAACCATGAGCCTGGCTCGAACACCTCCCCCCTATGCAAATCCACGACTGGCGTGGACTTGGTAAAGGTCTTCGTCGGGAATTTCCAGGGCACCTACGCGCGCCCCGGGAACTCCTGGGACCTCAAGAGTTGCCGCCAGGGGCCGGACGAGTCTCTCTCGAGACTTCATCCGACGTTTCTCCAAGCAATGCACCGAGTTGCCCAAATAGTCGGTGACTCGTAAATCGTCCAGCATTCCTCTCCGCACCACCGCCGAGACTCGGTCCGAGAATTAGGCCAAAGCGCATCGACCACGGCGTCCGCACTCCTCGACATCGCCACCACCAGCCTCATGCGCGAAGAGGCCATCGAGGCCATCTTCCCCAACAACGACTCCAAGGGAAGAGGTGAGATGAGACCCCGGGCCTCGGCGCCTCGCCCCCAGAAAAAAGAAGAAGGGATGCCAGGGAAACAGGAGGTTCTCAAGGTCGGGGCTCGTCGCGGCATGGACCGCAAGAATCCCCGAGGCCCGTGGCTCTTCGACAACATGCTTAAAAGACCTCGCGCATACCATCGTGGCCCAAGATAAAGCACACCCTCGAGGAGTGCACCATGCTCCGTGATACTACGCCAAAGCTCGGGCTCCGCAACGACGATGCTAAGAAGAGGGCCAGGACGACGGAGACAACGACAAGGACGACGGGTTCCCCGAGGTACATAATGCCTTCATGATCTTCGGTGGGCCCTCGACGTGCCTCACGGTGTGACAGCAAAAAAGGGAACACCGAGAGGTCTTCTCGGTTAAGGTGGCCACTCCCCGGTACCTCGACTGGTCTCGGGAGGCGATCACCTTCGATCGGGATGACCACCCCGATCATATCCCAAACCCCGCCAAGACTACTCATCGTTGACCCGATCATCGGGAACACCCGACTCACCAAGGTGTTGATGGACGGAGGCAGCGGCCTCAACATCCTGTATGCCAACACGCTGGGGCTCCTAGGGCTCGACCGGTCACAACTCTGAGGCGACGCCACGCCCTTCCACGGCATCATGCTAGGGATGCGCGCGCGACCCCTCGGGCGCATAGACTTACCCGTCTGCTTCGGCACCCCCTCCAACTACCGCAAGGAGACCCTCACCTTCGAGGTGGTGGGGTTCAAGGGGAGTTATCACGCCATCCTGGGACGGCCGTGCTACGCCAAGTTCATGGCGGTCCCAAACTACACCTACCTCAAGCTCAAGATGCCGGGCCCCAACGGTGTCATCACTATTTACTCCACGTACGAGCATGCATACGACTACGACGTCGAGTGCATCGAGTACGCCGAGGCTATAGTGGAGTCCGAGGCCCTCATCGCCAACCTCGACCAAGCCTCAGCAATGAGGTGCCCGATTCAAGCTGCCGCGTCGTCTTTGGGGCGTTCGAGCCCATGGAGGCCGTTAAGCTCGTCCCCGGTCGACCCCACTTGCTCAAACAACCGAGTCTTTGAGGGTCGGCGCGACCCTCGGCAAGACAAATAGGGGCCGTGCTCGTTGACTTTCTTCGTGCGAACGCCGACATATTCACGTGGAGTCCCTCGGACATGCCGGTCATACCCAGGGAGGTCGCCGAGCACGCCCTCGACATCCAGGCCGGCTCTAGACTAGTGAAGCAACGCTCATGCCGATTCGACGAGGAGAAGCGCAGGCCATCGGCGAGGAGGCATGTAAGCTTTTGGCGGACGGATTCGTCAAGGAAGTGTCCCATCCGGAGTGGTTAGCTAATCCTCAGATTAGTTAAGAAGAAAAATGGAAAATGGAGAATGTGTGGACTACACCGGTCCGAACAAGGCATGCCCAAAAGTCCCGCTTTCCATTACCTCGAATCGATCAAATCGTTGACTCCACTGCGGGATGCGAGACCCTGTCCTTCCTTGATGTGTATTCCGGCTACCATCAAATCAAAATGAAGGAGTCCGACCAGCTCGCAACTTCTTTCATCACCCCATTTGGCCTGTACTGCTATACGACTATGCCGTTTGGCCTCAGAAACACGGGGGCCACGTATCAGCGTGTATGACCTGTGTCTTTGGCAAGCACATCGGGCGAACCGTCGAGGCCTACGTGGACGACGTCGTTGTCAAATCCAAGCGGGCCAATGACCTCATCAATGACCTAGAGGTAGCCTTCAAATGCCTCAGGGAGAAGGGCGTCAAGCTCAACCCCGAAAAGTGTGTCTTCGGGGTCCCCCGAGGCATGCTCCTAGGATTCATAGTCTCAGAGCGCGACATCGAGGCCAACCCAGAGAAGGTCTCTACCGTGACCAATATGGGGCCGATCCGAGACCTCAAGGGAGTATGAAGGTTATGGGATGCCTAGCGCCCCGAGCCGCTTCATCTCTCGCGCCTCGAAAAAAAAGGCTTACCTCTGTACTGCCTCTCTTGAGAAAATCTGAGCACTTTTCCCGACCCCCGAGGCCGAGGAAGCACTCACCAAACTCAAAGCGCCGCTCTCCAACCCCCCCGCTCGGGTACCACCAATCGAAGACGAGGACCTCTTGCTCTCGTCGTCCAAGCAACGACCCAAGTGGTCGGCCACAGTGGTAGTAGTGGTCGAGAGGCGTGAAGAGGGGCACGCTCTACCCGGCCCAATGACCTGCTCTACTTCATCACGAGAGGTTTTTCGATACCAAGACGCGCTACCCCGCCCGTAAACTAATCTACACCATAATCTTGGCTCGACGCAAGTCAAGGCCACTACTTCGAGTCCCACCTAGTGACCGTGGTGTCATCTTTCCCCTTGGGAGAGATAATCCATAACCGGGAGGCCTCAGGAAGGATTTCCAAATGGGCCGTGGAACTCATGGGGGAAGCCCTGTCTTTCGCACCCCGAAAAGCCATTAAGTCTCAGGTCTTGGCCGATTTTGTGGCAGAATGGACCGATACCCAGCTACCACCTATTCATGTCCAGGCGGAGTACTAGACCATGTACTTCGATGGGTCTCTGATGAAGACCGGGGTAGGCGCGGGTCTGCTCTTCATCTCACCCCTCGGAGTCCATATGAGCTACGTAATCCGACTCTACTTCGCCGCCTCCAACAATGTGGCCGAATATGAGGTCCTCGTCAACAGCCTGCAGATCGCCATTGAACTTGGGGTACGGCGTCTCGACGTTTGAGGCGATTCACAGCTTGTCATCAACCAAGTGATGAAAGAATCAAACTGCCACGACCTCAAGATGGAGGCGTACTGCACGATGGTACGCCGCCTATAGGACAAGTTCGATGGCCTCGAACTCAATCACATCGCATGAAAGTTCAACGAGGCCGCGGATGAACTGGCAAAGATGGCATCGGCACGGACCCCGGTCCCCCCGAACGTCTTCGCTAGAGACCTCCACAAGCCATCCGTCGACTATGACTCGGCGACAGTAGAGGGCCCATCGGCCGAGCCCACCACAGGGCCCGAGGCCCCCTTTGCCACCGAGACCTCGCCGCCCGAGCCCGAGGCCATGGCAACTGACACAGAGCCTCCCGAGGCCGACCGAGGAACGGACTGGCGAGTCCCTTTTCTTGATCGCCTCGTGCGAGGAGAGCTTCCCGCGGACAGGACCGAGGCCCGATGGCTTGCGCGATGAGCCAAGACTTACGTCCTCTGCAACGGCGAGTTGTATAGGTGTAGCCCGTCTGGTATTCTCCAACGGTGCATCACCACCGAGGCTGGCCAATCACTACTCCGGGACTTGCATGCGGGAGCCTGCGGGCACCACGCAGCACCTCGGGCGCTAGTGGGAAACGCCTTCCGCCAAGGTTTCTACTAGCCAACAGCGGTGGCTGATGCCACGGGGCTAGTACGCTCCTACGAAGGATGCCAGTACTAAGCTCGACAGACGCACCTCCCGGCCCAAGCCCTCCAAACCATCCCTATCACATGGCCATTCGCCGTGTGGGGGCTGGACATGGTTGGGCCTCTGTAGAAGGCACCTGGGGGCTATACCCATCTGCTCGTAGCCATCGACAAATTCTCCAAATGGATCGAGGCTCGTCCAATCACCCAAATCAAATCCGAGCAAGCAGTGCTGTTCTTTACGGATATCGTCCACAGGTTCATAATCCCAAATACCATCATCACCGACAACGGGACGCAATTCACTGGCCACAAGTTCCTAACGTTCTGCGACAACCACCACATCCGTGTGGTCTGGTCGGCCGTAGGACACCCTAGGACAAACGGCCAAGTAGAACGTGCCAACGGCATGATCCTACAAGGCCTCAAGCCAAGAATCTACAACCGGTTGAAAAAGTTTGGCAAGAAATGGCTTGCCAAACTCCCCTTGGTCATTTGGAGCCTAAGGAATACACCGAGCCGAGCCACGGGATTCACACCGTTCTTCCTGGTCTATGGGGCCGAGGCCATCCTCCCCACCAACTTGGAGTACGGCTCCCCGAGACTACAGGCCTACAACGAGCAAAGCAACCGCACTGCCCGTGAGGACGCCCTCGACCAACTTGAGGAAGCCCGAGACGTTGCCCTGCTACACTCGGCCAAATACCAGCAAGCCCTATGATGCTACCAAGCCCGGCACATTCGGAGCCGAGACCTGAAGGTGGGCGACACTGTGCTTTGAGGTCGAGGCAGAGCAGCAGAAGGGCCGCCACAAGCTAACCCCCGCCATGGGAAGGGCCGTACATCATCGCCAAGCATCAAAGCCCGTAACCTACAAAGTCGCCAACGAGAAGGGCGATATCTTCACCAACGCTTGGAACATAGAATAGCTACGCTGTTTCTACCCTTAAGTTTCCAAACGTTGTTTACATTGTTTCTCGAAATACAATAAAGAAGCGTTCTTTAGTTGTTACAATCTTTCGAAGACCCCCCTTAATAGGCAACTCGATTGTATGGAACCTAAGGACCAAAAGTTCGTCTCAAAGGCAAAAGACCGGCTGAGCCATGAGAACGGCCTACGCCTCTAGGCTACGGCAGCTCCCTCGCCACCTTTTCGCCCAAGAGACAGCTTAGGCTCCGAGGAAGTTCTTTGCAAAGAGCTTGTCTATCGATAGGGGCTCGATGTCACAATAACGCTACAAGAGACTCTCTCCTCTCTCAGAGCCGAGCCTCCCTCGGGGGCTAAAAAGGGGGAACCCCTAAGTCCCGGACGCCGCTTTCTTAACCGCTCTTCAAAATTTCCATGCCAAACTCTCTCGCGCTTCGGCAGGACCGTCGTAAGAAACCTAAGGACCAAAAGCGTGTCCTGAGGCCAAAGGGCCGGTCAAGCCATGAGAATGCCCACGCCCAAGGCTCGGGCAACTCCTCGCCACCCTTCGCCAAGGGACGGCTTAGGCTCCGAGGAAGTTCTTTGCAGGTATCCAAGAACGAGACAGGGGGCATAGGCTCGGAAATGGAATAAGAAAGCGGTTAAAAAACACACATATGCAAGTACTTTAAAAGGCCTTGACGGCCACAAAATGTCACGATGTGACAATTAAACCAATCCGTTTACATGGCCCCTGTTGGCCCAGGTCAAAGCTCAGGGATCGGCGGCTGGCGCGGGAGGGACCACCTCTTCTTCAAACAGGCTGGCCAGTGCTGTGCTAGGCGCCTCCATCGCCTCCATCAGCTTCGTGACCTCTGCGTCGGCCTCCTCATCATCTTCCGGCAAGACGTAGCCGTCGCTGACAGCCTCGAGGTTGACGGCGTAGTGCGAGGAGATGATGGCCAGGGCGCGCTTGACACCCGTGTGCAACGCCTCCCGGAGCCTCTCGTGGACGCGGCCGCTCAACGCAATCAGGCGGTTCCCAAGGGAGCTGGCTGATTGGACCCCCTCGACCTCCAGAGCCTCGGCTGGCAGATGCGGGTGGCGCCACAGAGCCTCGCCTCGTGTTCTGGACTCACTGTCCAGCGCCATTGCTAGCTGCGACGGAGGCCTCAAATTACCGGGAGGCCTCTTTCTCTAGACCTACACCACGACAAAAGAGTCGGGGTCGAACGCAAACCAGAGCAAACGGAACAAGGAGCGCGGTTCAATGGAACTTACCCTCGGCTTTGTTCTTCTAGGCTAAAGCCTCGACTCGAGAGGCCTCACCGCCTTGGTAGCCTCTGCCAAAGCGACTTTCGTCAGCTGATGTTCACTCTGCTCTGCGCCCAGCTGCCCGGTAGTGGCCTTGGCAGAGGCCGTTGCTTCTTGGGCCCAGGACTTGAGGGACTCCCGCTCCTCCTCCAGCTCCTTGATCTTCGCCACCAAAGGGGCAGACTGCTCCTTAGCCATGGCCACCTCGGCCTTCAGTCGACACAAATGAGGCAGAGGTCCTCCACTTTAGCACTCCGCACCGACAAGAGCTCTGGGCGTCGGCAAGCAGTTCCCTTTGCCACCGAGTTGCTCCCGCAGACGCCTCTCTCCTTCATAGAAACAACGATTTCCCAAGGGACCGGGTCTCGAGCTCCTAAAATGTGCAAAGGCGTCGTCAAACACCGCAAGGGGGGGCTGAGAAAAACAACGCGACACGAGAAAGGAAAATGCGTGCACTGGTAACACCGGCAGTCCTTTGCATAACAGACATCATTGCTCAGATCGATCGCACCGCCAGATTCACGGTATTGCTTGAGGGTGTCCCAGCGTCCCCCTCGGCGATGTCCTCAAGGGCAAACAGTGCTCCCCTCGTGGTCGGCCCAGCTTCCCCATACAACACGCTGGCTATCCCACCATGGGGCTTGGGTCGGACCTAGACAAGGACCGAACTCCCCTCGGCAGGAGTCGGGACCGGCCGCTCCGCGGTGCTGGCCGCCTCGGCGTCCGCCGCCTCCTTCCCCTAGGAAGAATCCTCATATGAGATCGTCTGAACCAGGGGCGGTGCCAAAGCCTGCCCCGCCTCTGTCCCGACCGCCTCGGCCTCAACGGACCCGGGGGCTCTGGCCTCTGCCATTTCTACCTCGGTGGCGCGTCCACCGCCTGCCTCGGAAGGCTTGGGGGCTCGCCCTCACCCCGATGGCCTCAAGCGGTGGTGGACGCCTCGGCCTCATTCGCCTAAGACCCACGACCTCACGGGCGTGGACTCGTCCTCCCCGCTGTTCTGCGGGCCACCTCGGCACCCTTTCCTTGAGCAGCCGGCTCCTGCAGGCCGGCCCCTCCCACGCCGCTACCATGTCAAGACGGCAGCAAAGCGCCTCCCGCCACCCGATGAGCGGTGGAGCTGGTGCTCACCTTGAGCGCCTTATGGGGCGCCAAGGCAGGTTCCTCCACCCGGCGCTTCTGGCTGGAAACGAAGACGCTCCTAAAGGTCAGCGTACGACCAGGGGGCAAGCAGGAAATACTACAAACTCCGTCAAAAAATACACTTACCGCGAACGAGGACACAACCGCTTTTGGACAGCGTCCCTCCTCTACAACGGCGGTGGTGGCCGCGGTGGCACGACTTCTATATCCGCCGGTACCGGCTGGTCTCCGCCGGACCCCGGCACCCCCTCGACCGTCCACGGAGACGGTTGAGCCGTCCCCGGCGTCGCTTGCTCCACCTCCTCCACTGAGCCCACCGGGCTGACAGCACGTGTCTCGGGCGTGTCGCCCTCGACAACGAGACGGACGTCTAATAGAGACACCCCGGTCGCCACCTCCCTAACGTCGGGGAGGTGGTCCAGGGTACCCTTCCCTTCCTTGACCTCGCCATCGTCGCCCGAGGAATCCGACACCGATAATGAGGGAGACGACTCCAACGGGAGACCGTCGAGCCTCTGTTGTCGGCGGCGTGCGTCTAGCTTTTCACGCTCAAGGGTCCTCTTCGTGCGCCTTGCCACCTTGGCGTCTTTCTTCTTCTTCTGCTCCTCGGCGTACGCCCTATTCGTGGCTCGCCGCTGGGCGTCCTCAGGAACGGGCGGCGGGGAGCTTCGCACGTCCCTTATCCCCTGCAGAAACGATGAAATAAGGCAACGGGCGAAAAAAAGCAATAAGCAAGAAGGCCGCGAAGGCCTCGGCAACACCCAACTTACCAGGGAAATGTACCCCCGCGACGGGCGCATCGGGAACGGCATCAAGCCGTCAATCTTAGGTTTCCCATCCACCGCCTCCCTTACCCGACATAGGATCTCCTCGTTAGTAAGGGCGAAGGCGGACATCTTGAGGCCTTCGATCGGATCGCTCGGGGTCATCTCGAACAGGCGCCGCCACCGAGCCATCAGCGGCAACACCCTCTGGCGGTGAAAAGCCACCACTACCACGGCTGCCATAAGGCCGCGATGACGCAGCTTCCCCAGGGCCCTCAGGAGCGGTTCCAGCCTGGGCTGATCGAGCTTGATGACGCCGTACCCCCACTTCTCCGGCTGACTCTCCACAACCCGCCCGGTATAAGGGGGAAGCCCACCGTTGCTATTACGGAGGTAGAACCAGCTGTCATACCAACGACGGTTGGATGATGCCAGCTGGGCTGGGATGTAGAGGTGTTGCCGGTCTTGGCGCACCTAAAGGGTGCAGCCGCCGGCCCTCAACGCCTTCCGAGCCCCCTTCGCTCTCGCTGACTTTGTGGTAAAAACCGCCCGAAACAAATGGAGCCACAACTCCCGGTGGGGAGCGATCCCAGTACCCCTACAAACGGCGGCGAAGATGGCCGCTGTCATGCGATGGAGTTGGGGCTGAAGTTGTGGAGCTCCACGCCAGTAGTAGTCTTGAGCGCCATGCATGAATCGTCGGTCCAAGCAAGCCGAGGCCTCGCTCGCCGTGGAAGACGACGAAGCTCCACGTAGCCATCACGTGGCCTCGGTTCCGACTCATTCCCCTGAGCAATCCACTCCGCTCGTCGGATCGGTGATCGGGCGGAGGAGACCGCGTCCACCAGCCGATCGCAGCTTCTCCACGGTGACGCTGCACCGCTCCCTGTGGATCTGCTAGGAGGATGACAGGACCGCCACCCATTGCGCGGTGGAGGATGTCACACGGCGGTAAATCTCTCTCTCTCTCTTTCAATCGATCTCTCGCCTTCTTCTCTCGGCTAGTATGCTCTCAAAGAACGGCTTGGAGGCGGCGAAAGCAAATACAGCAAGGTAAGGAGGGAGGGCGAGGCTCTTTACGTATTTGTGCAGGGTAAGACGAATCTGTCATGGGCGACAAAATCGTGGAAGTTTCCCTCGAGATCCGCGCATATAATCCAGATCCGATCTCTCCGCCCACGCCCCCACCTTCTCCACATTTAATTGCGCAGACAGTTATGTCCCATCCACTGACACCACGTCGCGCAGCAGCGGCAGCTCCTGAGAAGACCGCCTCAAAAGACACGCCGTTGTCAGCCGATGGAAGGGAAATACCCCCCAGCCGATTCCTTCCGAGCTAAGGAACCGGGCGCCGAGCCCGCTACGGTCCAGAGGTTCGAAGGTCGGGCCATTTATGGTCTCGATAGCCGCCTCGAGACAACATAGTCGAGGACAACTATGGGCGAGCCCAGACATGGCCGAGGCCTGTGCAAGCGATTGCTTGGGATGCCCTAAGTCGTGTCCGAGACCAGCAGGGAGTTCTCTAAAGGGATCCCACCAGGAGGCAGGCACCGAGCCCCTAGGGCCAATCGAACGCCCCGCACCCGCTAGAGAAGCCTTCTGGTACTTTTTTGGAGCGCGTCTCTAGACCACTAGCCGACCCCTATCGAATGGGGCACGGGCCTCCACTCGAACTTACCCGATAAAAGCTCACCGGAAATGTCACCGCTCGCTACCACCGAGGGTAGCTTCGGCATGTTCCACCCTCCTTCCAAGCGAAAAGGATGCGCGAGGGTCGTATAAAAAGCCGGGGAACTCCCGATCGCCCTCTCGCTCCCACGCTGGAGGCTCGGGGCTCTTCCCGCAACCTTGCCGAGACCCAGCGACCTAAGCTCGCACGCGAAGGGCTCGGCAAACAACCTCTCCTTCCGAGCAAAAAGGATGCGCGAGGGTCATACAAAAAGCCAGGGAAACTCCTGATCGCCCTCTCGCTACATGCGGAGGCTCGGGGGCTCTTCCTGCAACCTTGCCGAGACCCAGTGGCCTAGGCTCGCACGCCAAGGGCTCGCAAACAACCCTCCTTCCGAGCGAAAAAGGATGCGCGAGGGTCGTACAAAAAGCCGGGGACTCCCGATCGCCTCTCTCGCTACGTCGGAGGCTCGGGGCTCTTCCCGCAACCTTGCCGAGACCTAGCGGCCTAGGCTCGCACGCCAAGGGCTCGGCAAACAACCCCTCCTTCCGAGCGAAAAGGATGCACGAGAGTCGTACAAAAAGCCAGGGGAACTCCTGATCGCCCTCTTGCTACGTGCGGAGGCTCAGGGGCTCTTCCTGCAACCTTGCCGAGACCCAGCGGCCTAGGCTCGCACGCAAAAGGCTCGGCAAACAACCCCTCCTTCCGAGCGAAAAGGATATGCGAGGGTCATACAAAAATCCAGGGGAACTCCTGATCGCCCTCTCGTTATGTGCGGAGGCTCGGGGGCTCTTCCTGCATCCTTACACCCCGAGGGTCGGAAAAACTCGACGAAAAAGGGCACCTAGCCCATTACGGTCTAGGGGTGCGAAAGGTCGGGCCATCCAGGGGCCTCGACAAATGCCCGCCCTGTGACGATAGAGTCGGGGACAACTATGGGCGAGCCCAGACATGGCGAGAGCCCTGTGCAAGCGATTGCTTGGGATGTCCTAAGTCGTGTCCGAGACCAAAGATGAGTTCTCTAAAGGGGATCCCACCAGTGAGGCACCAGCCCCTAGGGCCAATCGAACGCCCCGCACCCGCTAGAGAAGCCTTCTGGTACTTTTTGGAGTGCATCTCGGATCACTAGTCAATTTCCTATCGAATGGGGCACGGGCCTCCACTCGGACTTACCCGATAAAAGCTCACCGGAAACATCACATTGCCGCGCCCACGAGGGTAGCTGGCATGTTCCACCCCTCCTTCGAGCAAAAAGGAAGCGCGAGGGTCATACAAAAAGCCGGGGAACTCCTGATCGCCCTCTCGCTACGTGCGGAGGCTCGGGGGCTCTTCCTACAACCTTGCCGAGACCCAGCGGCCTAGGCTCGCACGCCAAGGGGCTCGCAAAACCCCTCCTTCCGAGCGAAAAGGATGCGTGAGGGTTGTACCAAAAGCCAGGGGAACTCCTGATCGCCCTCTCGCTACGTGCGGGATCGCACGCGAGGGCTCGGCAGGCTCGGAGGCTCCTCCTGCACCCCAAACGAAAACAAGCGACCCGAGTTCGCTCTCATGGGTCTAGCAAATGCGATAGAGCGCCTCACTCAACGAAGAAAAAGCCCCTAAAGGAGTAAGCTCACTCCTCTAGGGCCTCGGGGGCTACACCCGGCGGGTGCGCTCGCGCGCACCCACCGGAATCGTAAGTATAAAACAAACCCGACAAGAGCCACTGAGACACAAAAGTCTCGACAAAACCAGGGGGAGAGTATCCCACACTCCAGCCCGAGGCTCTCGGCTCTTGCTCGGGATACCGAAAAATGGGGTACTCCAAGCAAAGATCGAAAAACTGCTTAGACCCTAAAAACAGAACCAACGGAATAAACAAACGAGGTCTCGGCCGAAATCTCCGATTCGCCCGAGACCCCGTCGCCGAGCCCCAGCGGAAGCAAACGATTCTCCGACTCGCCCGAGACCGCCTCGCCGAGGCCCCCTCGTCGAGGCCCGTTCGTCGAGCCCCCCTCGCCCGGGGCCTCGGAAGAAGTGCCGATTCTCCGATTCGCGCGAGGCCGGCTCGGGACCAGCCCCGTGACCGCCTCTTAGACCGAACTGCTCTGACCGAACATCGCATCTAAGCGCGCCCAACCACTCCGGCAGACGCTTGCGATGGCACAAAGATAAATAAGTGACCGACTACACGCCAGTCGCGTCAACCTCCTGCCATCTGCGACGGCACAGAGCAGGGGTTACCGACCACTGTGCTGCCTAACTCCTGCACCAAAGACATCGCAACGTGGGGAGTCAGAACGGGTTCCTGTAGCCTCGGAATCAGTGGACCGACCGCTCCGTCTTGCCCGAGCCCCCTCGACGGGGCCTCGGATTCACTGATATTTCTCCGCCTCGCCCGTCCGCCTCGCCGAGACCCCGGTAGGGCCTCTTGACGAATTGGCATTCCCGCTTTGCCCGAGGCCGGGCTCGTCCCCATAACGTCGTCGCCTCCGCCTCAAAGGTCTCTCTGGCGGTATCGCATCCGATTAATGCGCCACCGCACCGCTTCGTAAGCCACGATCGGCGGTCTTGTAATAGAGAGCGACGGGACAACGGTCAGATCACCTTTTTTACCATCCCTACTGACAACACAGGTACCGTATCCTGTAGGCGCACGTCTCGCACTGTTCCGCCTGATGGCCGCCGAGACCCGCATCTGCACCTAGGTCACTTCTCAGGCCTCGGCATGGCAGGCCTCGGCACAACAGGTCTCGGCACAACAGGCCTCGGCACGACCAACTATGATGGCCGCCGAGCTTCTGCAATCCACCAAGCCAATAAATGCGCAGCATGTTACTTACAGTGGAGACCATACCGATTAGACATCTACGGGAACACCCACGACAACGCCATGTTGCTCCAAGAGTAAATACGTCATCGAATAGTCCGCTCCACGTGTAGCTCTCTTATGTACTCCTGGTTTCCTCCCTGCGGCTATAAAAGGAGGCGGCTAGGACCGTTTCTAGGGACGACGGATAGAGTCACGAATACTCGCACGAACAACACGCCTCATTCTGTAATTCATATCACCTCCCCTCACAGAGACCTAGGACGAACTCCCTCTCTCTGGCCCAGCTTGTAACCCACTACTACGAGCACCCCGGTGCAAGGAATACAAGAACATCTTCTCAGACTTGACGTAGGGCATCCATTGCCCGAACCAGTATAAACCTTGTGTCTCTTTGCATCACCATCCGGAATTTGGAGCACGCAGCACAAATTCACTAGTCAGTTAAGGACAGTTAAGGACCCCCGGTTCCGAAACGCCGACACATGGGTATACATCACTGCTTCCGCTTGCTCATTTCGAACTTGGAACAGGTACAGGAACTTTGTAAGATCTTGTTCTTGTATAGAGTTCAGAAGAAACAGTTCAGCTTACTCAAGATCAGGGTATAAACTCTGCTTGCATTTTTACGGTGTGAGACAGAGTGGCAATATATTACAGTACAGTAATAAATAAATATTATATATGTGCCGGATCATCCGATCGAGATTCCGAGGTGAATATACAGGCATATTTTACTTCTTTTGGGATTTGGGATTGGGAATTGGGATGACGTACGAGCGAACCGATTCAGAGCTCTGGCTTTAGCTTGACCTTAACGAACGCGCTTACTAATCTTCAAATCGGGCGGACATAGAAGATAGAACCGGTACAGATTCCTATTCCTGTTTGGAGTCGTGAACGGGCTCCTGTAGGGGATACAACAGTTCAGAATTCATCAGGTATCCAAATCCAAATAGAAAGCATTGCCGAGGCATCCACGATCGATCAGGTCAGGTGTCTGGCCACCAGGAGTTCAGGAAACCACAGCACTGCACGAATAACATCGGAGGCGAAAACTCAAGGAGATGGAGGAAACTACGGCGGCCCAGGTATCTGACGACTGAATCTTGTCCCCCCGCCTGCCGCCGTGACTCTGTTACACCGTCGCTGACATCGCGATGCCGATGCCGTCAAATATCTCTACTGCCTATGTTCATCCGTCAATTCTGACATTGTCATCACAACATTATTACAGGACGAGCTTGAGAAGCACGAGGCCGACGACAGGATAAGCAGTCTCCCAGACGATATCCTCCTCCTCATCCTGAACAAGCTCCAACACGTGCATGATGCCGCGAGAACCACCGTCCTATCGAAACGATGGAGGCATCTGCTAGACCTCCGTCCCGAGATCGTACTGGACGTTGTACACTTCAACCCTAGAGACGACGACGACGACGACAGTGACGAGGAGGATTCCACAGGTACACTGCCGTCTGCTGATGCCCTGGCGCGAGCCAACGCCTCCGTTGTTGAGGCCACAAAGAGCATCCTGCGACGACGGCACCGTGGACGACACAGCATCGACCGCGCATCACGTTCTGCCTGAGGGACGAGTCCATGGACATCGTCCACGCCGTTGACGACGCCATGGCAGCAAACCATAACATCCTCGCAGCAGAGTTCACGGTCATACCAGAGGAGCTGGACATCGACTGGATCGACGACGATGGCGTGCTCGTCAACGGGAGTTGGTTCATGCGCTTCGTCGCCGCGTGTCCCCGCGCATTTGCAGGTCTTACGGACCTGAGCTTGCACAGCGTGAGGCTCGGAGGTTCCGACACCCCTAACGTGCTCGGCACATGCAAGAAGCTGACGTTCCTTAGCCTCACAACTGTGACGCCGGGATTCGGTCTGAATTGCAAGTAGAACACTCTGAACTTGCTGAGCTGAGAATTGGCTCGTGTAACTTCGAAAGGGTTGAGCTCAAGTGGCTTCCAAGACTCACACGTTTTCTGTGGAAGGGTTGGCTTCCTTCGCACGATCCGTTGTTCTTCGGCTATGTTCCACAGCTCTGGACACTAGTCCTGAGTAATAGAGGCACGATTTGGCACAAAAGTTTCAAGCTAAGTGAGTTCCTTGGCAGTGCGGTCATAGGTGAATTGGATTTGGATTTCCAATGCGAACGGGTACGGGGTGATAAAAACTGCACTTTTTTCAAAAAAAAAAAAAACTCAGATGTATACTTTGTTTCTTTTGTTGATGATGTTCACTCTTATGTTGCACCTGGTGTAGATTTGGATTCAGCCTGAAAGTTCAAAACGATTAGCACCTGCATTGCGGAATCTTCAGATGGTGAGCCTCCACTCCATTCATGAAGAGTGTGACCTCACTTGGACATTGTTCTTCTTAGAATCTGCACCCCTCTTAAAGGAACTAGACATACAGGTATCTGTAACGCCTTATTACCTTTCAAAGAATCTTTTTCGTTATTTAGTTGTTCATTATTTATACATATATTCATCATTTATTTGTTGACGCAATGGAAGGGTAAATATAGTTGTTCTAGCTACTTTTTTAGCATATAATAAAAAATAGGTTGATGTTCAGTTTTATGTTCTTTCTTCTATGGACAATGTTAGCCTTGTTGCTCAGATATTTGGGGTTCACGTCCAATCTGTAAGAATGACTAAGTTAACCCCCATAGTTCAAAGAAATAATATTAATTCCTACTCATCCAAGCAAAAACATCAGTAGATTTTTGTTTATAGCAAATGCAACAATCTATTATCAAGATATGCTCTAATACCCCCAGATTCACATGTCACGAGTGTTTTTTTCTCCATGCATGCATATAGAATATGATCCATCCTCAAATTGTTCATTAATTACAATGTATCGCTTCATTTTCCATGGGTGCGATTATTTTCTTCGGTTCTTTCACTAAAAGGTGTTGACAACCAAAAATGTCCATTTTATGAAGTTGTCAAAATGTGGAACGGACTTCACCATTAGGTTTCTCTCGTCGATACGGTCAAAAAACATATATGGAACGTCTAATTCGGAGTCCGGATGAAGGAGTTATGCCCCCGGAAAGATGCTCCGTTGTCGGAAGTTCCAACGTGTGTCGGGACTTCCGGGAAGCCTGAAGAAACCTGCTCGGGTGTCTGGGGTTATCCCCACATCGGGAGTTCTGACAAAGCTCGGAAGTTCCGACTATCGGGAGTTCCGACACAAGTCCGACAGTCGGAACTTCCGACAGACCTAATAAAAAGACCTGTTCGGATCTAGCCTTTTGGATTCCGATCCGAACTATTCCAAACACGTGAAAAACTTAGAAAATAAGTCTTGGAGAGGTTTCCTACTGTGATAAGACCACTCAATCTATATATATGAGAGGATCATGGCCGATTGAGTTCTCATCTATCCAATCGACAAACAAATCAATCTACTACCTCTACACCAACCCTTTTACTCTCTCCTCCAACCCTCATACTGTTCATCTCTTGATCCGACGACCAAGGATAGCGCCCTAGGTTTACCGGTAGACCTAGGGCAACCTGGCGACGTCCTTGCCCTGACAGAGTCCCTCCCAGGCGAGAGCTTCGACGGTTTCTTAGTTAGTTTACCTAAAAACTAGCCGGTTCTTCGTCACGCAAGCACGTTGGTTTTCCTTTGGTGATTTGCTTATAAACCTCTTTGTTCTTCACCATGAAAGAGTGACATTCTTGCTGTGTTCTTCGGTCCGTAGTGGCCCGGGCGTCCAATGCCTTTGTTGGTGTTTGATTCGGATCGCTTCCGACGTCAACACACTTTTTGGCGACTCCGTTGGAGAAGAATTTGCTTCGGCTCTACTTTATATAGTCGAATCTCTTTGCCCTAGCCCTGTCCTTCATTGATCTACCTTCTTGTGCTCACCATTACCGTTGCATTTGGCCCAAAAGGCCGACCGCATCTGGTTTTGACTCCCTTGTGACTTCGTTTATAATTTTACAACGTGTTGCGCTTGCTATTGGAAAATTCAGCAAGGCGGTCAAGTTCTAAATCATGGAGTATCAAGGTGGTTCATCACAAAACTACTACAAGTATCCCAAGGTACAACTTGCAAATACATCTTATGATCCCAATAATTATTTTGCAAGTTCTATGAGCTCTCATGTTGGTGTTGCTAACTGTAATGATACTAGATATGTTGCATCGGCTGAAACTTTTGATAATATTCCTCATAATGCACATCATGATTATGAATATTATGGTCAAGAGCTGATGTCAATTGTAAATTCTTTGAATTTTGATGCTACTAGCAACATACAACATGTAAATCCTTATTCATCGGCTATAAGTTCATAATATGTGGTTTCTCCACAAGACATGTCGATGAATGAGAGAATTGGCTATAACAATGCTAATTATTTAGCCAATTACTCTTAAAATTCAGCACCATATGCCAATGTTCCTATTCATAATTCGGCTTCATATGTTCCAACCAACTCGAGCCGAATTAATGAAAATTCAGCAAGGTACTTAGGTGCTAATACTCATGATTCGGCTTCACGTGTTACTAGTAACTATAGCCGAATCAATAAAAATTCAGCACCTTATACAAGGATCAATGCCCATAGTTCGGCTTCGTATTTTGTTCGTGATCATAGCCGAATTAGTGAAATTTCAGCAAGGCATTCAAGTGCTAAAACTCGTGATTTGGCTTTATATGTTTCTCTCAAATCAAGCCGAATCGAGGAAGATTTAGCCCATACTAGAAATCCATATTACTCCTCTAAATGAAAGGTGCCCACTTATCATAGACCATATCTATTATGCTATGATTACTTGAAAACTCCTGATGGTTGGTGGGTACCTGATTTTTATGAATTTAGTGGTGAAGATAGTAAGACCATTGTGGAACACATTAGTATATATCTCTCACAGTTGGGTTTGGCCGGTAAAGAAGACCATATAAGGGTGCAAAATTTTTCTTTATCTCTTACTGGTATTGCCTTTGCATGGTTTACATCTTTGCCCCGATGTAGTATTGGTTCATGGTCTCAATTAGAGGAGTAATTCTATGAATATTTTGGAAAGACTAATGAGAAAATGCTGATCACAGTTGAATCATCGGCTAAAAGAAGATTGTTAGTGGGCATGAAAGAAATAATTGATTCGGATGTAAGCAAAGGTTCAGCTACAAAAGCCGAACAACATAATATCCTTTCCGAATCAATCACATCTCAAAAAAGAAGTCTTGCTATAGAGAACCATGAGAAGCGCAAGAAAATAGCTAGACTTGATTTTTTAGGAGCTAAAGGGGTTATACACTTATCTAGTGATTACCGTATCATTGACAGAGATCAAGCCCCTACAAGCAACAAAGGATGGCTGCATGCCTACTCAAAATCGGCTTAGCTGACTTCAAAGTCGACTAAGCCGATTACTGTCTGCTCTGAGTCGGCTAGGCCAACTGCCTCTATGGCCTGCCCTGAGTCGGCTTCTCAGTCGGCCAAGCCGACTACTCCGGTTGTTGTTGTGCCTGCTAGTGCCCAAGTCAGCCTAGCTGACTTCCAGTCGGATAAGACGACTTCCTTGGTTTTAGCAACCGTCGATGCGTCTTCGGATGATTCGGCACCTATTGTTGATCATTCTCTGGATGTGAAGAGCAATATCATTCAAATCAAGGACGTGCACTTCTCCAACATGATCAACAAGGTAGAAAACACAAATATTTTGCTCAAATTCCAATCAGGTCATACTATTTCAATTTCAGCATCTATTAGAGGTATCATTGCTAATAGTTGTAAAAGACAGATTGAGAATGTCATTTTATTTGTTAATGATAAAATAAATTCAGATTCTATCGGCCCGCACATGGTGCCATATGGCAAGGCCGATAGTGGTAGTTCATCAAAGTTAAAGCTTCTCAAAAGCAATTGCAACGGTGTGGCCGAATAGATTGATGTCAAATCTGATCCATTCGTTTGCCCAGCTTTAAAGCCGACTCCACAAAAGAATCGGCTAAAGAAATCAAAATACACCTTTGACTTTACTTTTTGTGATCATGTCTTTGATATCTTGCTCAAGAATAATTTTATTAGAATCATTGATCACAATGTTTTGTCATCTATTAAAAATTTAGAAGAGCTTACGTATTGCAAATGGCACAATTCTTCTGATCATAATACTTCTAATTGCAATATATTTCGTTGAGTGATCTAATTGGCCAATGATAAAGGATGATTGAGATTTTCTAAAGCTCAACAGATGGACCAATTGGATTCAATTGGTCTCGATGGCAAATAGGTTTCGAATCGGCTTGCATTAGCAGATTCACTCAAAGCTCAAGGCTCTAATGCCCAAGAGAGAGATGTAGATCCCTCAAGTGAAGACAAGGTTGTTGTTCATGAATTGCAAATTGAAGATACTCAAGAGGACAACAATGTTATCACAATTTTAGAAGACACTGGGGGGCAAGTAAAATGTCTCCAACTAAAGCAAAAGCCAATTGATCCCGTTGAGCAAGGGAGTCGGCTAAGGATCTTCCTCTAGAGCATGCCTATCAAGATGGGAAGGAGGAGGATGCCCATAAAGCTGATGGAGGTAATGGATGTGACAAACAAAGAAGTAGAAGGCCGAAGCTTAGCTTCGAAGAACTTCTAGCTAAATATGAAAAGATAGCAAAAGAAAATGTCGCCAATCGGCCAAAGAAAGTTCAATCATCAAAATTGCCTCCAAAGCATAAGTCTCAAGAGTGGAATTGGCAACAAGATAGATCTCACGCAACAACAACATATTCTCCTTTTGAACAGCCAATTTCCATGTCATATGGACCACAACCCGCATATTTTCATCCTTATGTCATATGCGGGTTGGTTTGATCAAGAGGCACATGTTCCATCATATTTTAGGCCACAATATGTAGAATATGTAGCTCCTAGACATTCAGAGAGATCATCATCTTGTAAAGACCTTTTTTATCAAAATCAGTCTGGAGCTCAATCAAAGAAGAAAGTGGTAAAGCAAGTTTACCGCGTGAAGTATGATGGCCGAAAGAAGAAGAGTTCAGATCTGAATTCAACTATTGAAAAGCAGATTACATTGCTGAAAAATTAAACTATTGATGGCAAAGAAGTAGGAAAATCATATGTTGATATTGTAGGTGCCAAATCTGAACAAAAGAAGGTGAGAGTGCCTAAAATCAAGAAAGATTTACCGCTGTCCAAAACAGAAATAAAACCGATATGCTCAATCGGTTTACTAAAGTGGCAAGAAAATAAGTTACAGAAGCTTAGTGTAGAGAATCTGAAAGAAAAAGGCTTGACATGGATGCCTAAAGGAAGAATTGAATCTCAAAAGAATGATGCTAAAGCAAGTGGTGCAACAAAGGTAAAAGGGAGGAGGAGATTCAAGACGCAATTGCCAAGTTGGAGGTTTGCACCAAATCATCAAAGTTATTGGTCATGGCATCATCCATATTCTCTGCCTATGCCTATGTGGGATTCATCTCTTGGTATGCATAGTTATCCCTCAGCTCCTTATTTTGATCCTTGGTATGGATCTTTATGTTATAGAGGGTTGCCAAATTATTTTGCTTATCTATGATAAAGAGCTGAAATATTTATTTCAGTTATGCATACTTTTATGGATGAATTCATATAGCCGATATTTTGATATCGCCCTTAGTATAAAAATATAGCCGATGAATGCTTGCAACTATCGTGCTATTAGAAAGGCCCCCATGGAATTCACTTTGATGGCTTAGGCCCGGGGGGCATGATATATGCATTTTGATTTACATCATGGATGTGACAATATGATTAATTGGCTTGCAAATAAGGTCAAGGTGTTGGCATAATCATTATTTCTCACAATGGTGTTGTTTGAGACATCAAGCCGATTAAAATTATATTTGCACCAACATTTGAGCCGAATGTGAAATTTTCTCATTCGGCTTGGCCATATTGCAATCCATGAGGCATGACATGTTGAAACCTTTAGTGATTCCTTGCTAGTGGCACAACAAGTAGTTGGTGAGTTTCAATGCTTAGAAGAATCACTTAATGCTCATCTTGATATGTGCCTTGATATGATTGCTTCTTTTGCCGAATTTCGAATTCGGCATATTCCAAGACATGAGAATTTTAATATCAACATGTTAGCTCAACAAGCATCTGGCTATGACGCCGGTGGGCGTAATTTTCATATTCAAGAACAACCGATGCATAAAAATTTACATTTTTCCATGCAGGTACAGACGAGTCGGCTAAGCCGACTGCCCTAGTCGGCTTAGCCGACCCCTTGCTGCTAGGAGCCTAGTCGGTTAAGCCGACTGCCCCAGTTGGCTCAGTCGACTCCCCTGTGACCAGTCCGATTAATTCGCCCGAGAAGCTCCCAAATTGGCCCAATGTAATTTTCAGTGATGTTAGGGCTAATTTAGATGATTGGAGGACTCCCTTACTGAGATATCTATGTGATCCAAGTGCTAAAGTTGATAAGATTGTTCGACAGAGCGCTTTTCAAGTATGTGTCACATAATGATTAACTCTATCGGAGAACCATCGAGGATTTGTTGCTTAAGTGCTTGGGATCTGATATAGTGCCTATGGGAGAAGTCCATAAAGGCATTTGTGGTACGCATCAATCGGCCTCGAAGATGAAGTGATTATTGCATAGAGTCAGTTTTTATTGGTCTACTATGATGGCCGATTGCTTTCGTTACTACAAGGGTTGCATAGAGTGGCAGAAGTTTGGGAATATTTAGCTTGTGCCTACTGCTATGCTTTATCCTATCATCAAACCATGGCCTTTTCGTGGTTGGAGGCTAGACTTCATTGGCCAAATTCATCCTCCATCTTCAAAGGGACACCAATTTGTGCTAGTTGCTATGGATTACTTTACTAAGTGGACCGAGACAGTTCCTTTGAAGAATATGACACACAAGGAGGTAATTGAGTTCATCGCTGAGCATATCATCCATAGATTCAGCATCCCTCAAACATTAACTAAAAATCAAGGGACATCATTTGTGTCTAAAGAGGTGAGGGAATTTGCCAAATTATATAAAATCAAGTTGCTCAATTCATCTCCATACTATGCTCAAGCCAATGGCCAGGCTGAGTCTAGTAATAAGACTTTGATCAAGCTTATCAAAAAGAAGATTGAGGAAAATCCAAGGAGATGGCATGAAGTTTTGTCTGAGGCTCTATGGGCACATCGCATTTCAAGGCATGGTGCTACAAAAGTTACTCCTTTTGAGTTGGTATATGGTCAAGAGGCCGTGTTACCCGTCGAGGTGAATTTGGATGCATATAGGCTTGCTAAACAAAATAATCTATCTGCTGTTATGTATCATGATCTGATGATCGATAATATCGATGAGGTGGCTGATGTAAGATTAAAAGCTCTCAAGGAAATAGAGAAAGACAAAGCTCGAGTTGCCAAGGCATACAACAAGAAAGTCAAGAGCAAATCAATCCAAGTGGAAGAATTAGTGTGGAAAACCATACTACCAATTGGATTGAAGAGCAACAAGTTCGTCAAGTCGTCACCAAATTGGGAAGGTCATTATAAAGTGATCAAAGTGATATTCGGTAATTCTTATCTGCTAGAGACATTGCAAGGTGAACGTATCAATAGAGCATTCAACGAGAGATACTTGAAAAAGTATTTTTTTTAAGTGTTTGGCAAGAAGCCTAAGTGCTCTCCAAACAATGGCCGATACATGTATCTCCCTTAGAACAAAAAATAGTCGATGTATACATTGTCCTCAGTCACTGAGCAGCCGATGAGATGGGTATCGTCGCTATTCGGTTCTATTTCATTTGATTAAGTGTTTTCAGGTTCATGCATCATTCATCTGAAAACAGAGGGGCATATGTTGACAACCAAAAATGTCTATTTTGTGAAGTTGTCAAAATGTGGAACGGACTTCACTGTTACGTTCCTCTTGTTGAGATGGTCAAAAAACATATATGGAACGTCCAATTCAAAGTCCGAATGAAGGAGTTATGCCCCTAGAAAGATGTTCCGTTGTCGGAAGTTTTGACCCGAGTCGGGACTTCCGACTGTCGGAAGTTTTGACGTGTGTCGAGACTTCCGGGAAGTCTGAAGAAACCTGCTCGGGTGTCTAGGATTATCCCTATGTTGGGAGTTCCGACCCAAATCGGGACTTCCGACGGACCTAATAAAAAGACATATTCGGATCTATCCTTTTGGATTTCGATCATATTCCAAACTCGTGGAAAACTTGGAAAATAAGTCTTGGAGAGGTTTTCTACTGGGATAAGACCATCCCCGTCTATATATATGAGAGGATCATGGTCGATTGAGTTCTCATCTATCTGATCGACAAACAAAATCAATCTACTACCTCTACTCCAACCCTTTTACTCTCTCCTCCAACCCCCATGATGTTCATCTCTTGATCCGACAACCAAGGATGACGCCCTAGGCTTGCCGGCCGACCTAGGGCAACCCGGCGACGTCCTTGCCCTAACAGAGTCCCTCCTAGGTGAGAGTTTCGACAGTTTCTTTGCTAGTTTGCCTGAAAATTAGCCGGTTCTTCGTCACGCAAGCATGTTGGTTATCCTTTGGTGGTTTGCTTGTAAACCTCTCCGTTCTTCATGATGAAAGATTTACATTCTTGTTGTGTTCTTCGGTCCATAGCGGCCCAGGCGTCCAATGCCATTGCTAGTGTGTGATTTGGCCCACATCCAACGTCAACAAAAGGCTTGTCAAGCTGAACCCACCTTCTCTCCCTATATATATATATATTATATATGAATTTCTCTCGAGTCTCCGCTCTAATTTCTTGCTTGCTTGTGTGAATTTCATCTCCATTGCAGCCTTGCAGGTGTGGGACCATACATGTTCCGCAATTGAAAAAGATGAGTACAGGGAATACGAGGTCATAGCCAGGAAAATCTACCAGAAAGCAAATGCTTCGTTAAACTGGGAGGCACGTAGTGGCTTTAGGCACTATAATCTGAGAAGCCTCACCATGGGAGGCTTTCAAGTCGAAGAAAAGTTCATGGTGTATATAAGGCACCTCGTGGAAGTGACGGTGAATTTAGAAGTTGTATCACTGCTTGATAGTCGTACATGTCCTTATTGTGGGTTTCATCCTCAAATGTCGTATCCACGGACTGCCAAGGAGGTAGACCAAGTTACGAAGCAAGTATCGGACTAGAGATCCTCACCAATTACAATTAAGAGTTAAATGCACTAGAGATCTATTAACTTGTGATGAGATTTCACTTAGGTCCATCAACTTTCAAAGTGACTTTTTGGGTTTATAAACTTTGTATGCCGTATCACTTAGGTCCATACTTCTCCATGTTGGCTTCTCATGCTGATGTGGCATCATGACTAGGCTCAATCAAGCAGCCCTATGCCAATGCATTTTGTCAAATAGACTACAGGCGCACGAGTAGGCACCGTCGCCACCGCTATTGTGGCCATGCAAGCGTGCGAGCAAGTACTGCCACCGTTGCCACACGAGCACGAAAGCAGGCCCATCGTGGGCAGCGGTATTGCGCCAAGGCTAGCTGGTAGCCGCTCAGCGAGCCTATTGCCGCTCAGGTCTAGCTTCATGAGCTGGCTAGAGGATCCGCCGTCGGGAGCCTCCTGGACCGCGTTGAGCTGGTTGGATCCTAGGCACAGCTGCTGCTGCGCCAGGTGTGCGAGCGCTACGCTCGAGACCGCACCGAACACCACGTTGCCCGTGAGGTCCAGCACCTACACCGTGGGGAGCACGGCTAGCGCCACATCGCTCAACGGCCCGGAGAAGGAGTTGTTGCATGCCGCGACGGACCAGAGCAACGGTGGCAGCATCCCCGACGCGTCGAGCAATGAGCCTGACAGCGCGTTGCTGCTCATGTCGAGGTGGACCAGCGAGCGCATTGCGCCCAGCCTCAGCAGGGGTCCCATGAGTGTGTTGTGCTATAGCTCAAGCCGCGTCAGGGCGCCTAGGAGCGCCAGCTGCAGTGGTACCCCATCGGAGAAGCCGTTGCGGGAGAGGTAGAGCTCCTGCAACGTGGAGGAGGTGGTGAACAGGGACCCTAGGATGGCACCGGAGAAGGCGTTGCCAGAGAGGTTGAGGATACAGAGGCTCGACGGTAGCGGGACAACGATGCGAGGAAGGGGAGCGAGGACAGAAGGGCCACGGGGAGCGCGCCAGAGTAACCCTCGGGGTTGAGCGTGACGGCGATGATGCGGAGGTAGGAGGAGTTGGTGGCGCTGGCGGCCGCGTAGCCACGGAGGCCGCATGGGAACATCACGTAGGGGTCACGGGCGAAGTCCCATGACACGAGGCAGGAGTAGGGCGACACCAAGGATGTAGCCACCGCAGACCTAATCGCCTTGTGCCTCTACTAGAGCTTGTCATCCCACCGCCATGTGGCCTTCCTCCAACTCCGCATGTTCATCGGCGCCACGCTCTTAGTCTACATCCTCGCGTCGGGGGCCGCCTTCATGGCGCTCATGCAGTGCACGCTCCGCCCGCTCATGGCGCACCTAGAACACCACGAGGGTCTCGAGCGTGCCTCCATGCTAGCCTCGCCTGGTGCCATCATGGACAGCGCCCTGCTCGCAGGCGCGCGATGACCTCGTGTGCATCCGATGTTCGGCGCTGAGGCAGTGGCGCTCGCCCACAAGCTGTTTGACAAAATACATTGCCAAGAGCTGCTTCAGAAGGACATGTCAAGAGGCCATGTCAGCACGAGAAGCCCGTGTGGAGGGATATGGAACTAAGTGATACAGTATACAAAGTTTATGGACCCAAAAACCCACTTTGGAAGTTGATGGACCTAACCGAAACCTCCTCACAAGTAATGGACCTCTGGTGCATTTAACTCTACAATTAAGATTGGCGTCTAAACATATTTAGCTAAATGGTCATGAATCTTGTTCGACTGAGTGTACATTTTTTTGGGTAGTATTTGATATAATAGCCAAAATACTTAGACAAAATTAAAAATAGACCTTCAAAAGTAACTTCAAATTAATTACAAATACTTCTACTATCAAACTAGTTACTTACAAATAGGCCTTTATGAAAAACATGAGTACACTTTAAAAATATCTAGACCAGGGACTACAAATCTTGATACGAACAACGATGGATCGTGGAGATGACCGAAGTAGCTGAAAAGATGGTGCCTTGATGATCGTGTCACCATGATGGAATGCTAACTTTTGGTTATATCTTACCCAGACAAGCCTCGGTGCATAACCCCTATTATTTTGTACTTTATTTTATATTTGTGCATTAAGTTTAAGGAGTTGAATGAAACCCACTTGCATATATATATCCTTATCCTATGAGTTTTACTAGTATGATAGGATCATATAGATTGTTATGCTATAGGACTCTGGTAGAAGTCGAGTGATTGCCTGTCACTCGCGAGAGATAGGAAACATATTGTTGTTATTATTATATTACTATCACATGGAATATATATGAATGATAATTGGAGACCGGGCGAAATGGTACTTTGGATCTGGACTTGGTTTGGCATTCGAGCGAGGCTCGGATTGCACTTGTTCCGCCTATGTCGGTTAAGGACCGTCCGTTGCATTGGATTCTAGTCAGGTCACAGACTTATTATCTTGAGCACATACTTGCTTATGGGGGCGGAAGGCTCGTTGCTCTCTTGTCGTGGATTTTGGCTCTTTCCGAACCGACTGATTGGAGGCGGGGATGGTGGAGGTCTAAGCACCACACTGAGTCTGGGACTCAGGTGTGGAGGCTTAGAGTCTAAGTTTGGACAGGGACTTGAACCCCTTGATAGGAGAGTGGTGGGTTGGTCCTACTTGTGCCTGGGGTACAAATGGGGCGTGTGTTTCGGGGTACCCAGCTGGGATACATTGATTCACGAATCGTCGTGTGATACTGTACGACTTGGCTACGATCTAGTACCGTAATAAGAACTGGAATATAAAAGATGGTAAAATAGTTCTGATTGCTTACCACCTGCTTAAAAGTAGCATAGGTGCTTACATAGATGGTTAGTTAATGAACTAATGAGGACTGCTAATAAAATTGAATATAAGGATGCACGCTTAGTCATGCTTCCTCCAGATGCAATAACCCATAACTAGATAGCCTTGCATATCCTTAGAGTCTTTTCTTTCCTCCTAACAGGTAAGCCTTGCGGAGTACAATTAAGTACTCAGGGTTTGTTCTACCATGTGGCAGGTGACAGGAACATGTGGAGCTGACACTTGTGTATGAAAACCTCCTGGTGGGCTCAACGAGGATTTCCTTAATGTTGCGGACATAGAGTTTATTTGAAACTTCCACCCAAAATGTTTTATAATGGAAAAACTTATAACCTATTATGATGTGTATAATGGATCATCATGTTAATGTTTGACTTGTTATTAAATGATTTTATTTCCACTAAAACTCTGATGACATGGTTATATTCCGTTGTTATAAACAATAAATATTATACTCTGATTTTGCATGGAAAGTGATGTTAGAAATGGCTAAAATGTTGTAAGCTTTATTCTCCCATTTATGATCCTGTTGAAAAATGTGGATTTTCGGGTTCTCCCATAGGGTGTGCTCGACAGAACTGTTTAAATTAGCTCACTCTTGGGGTGTTTAGTGTCTAATGGAAGACAAGCACCTCTAAAAGTGAGTTATTTTAGGTGGTTCTGCCACACGACTCCACCGCGCCGCCCGCCCACCACTCACCTTCCTAGCACTGGGGACGCTTGCCACGGGTAGCGTTGTCGCCTCCACCACGGGGGACCACACCCATCTGGCCTATCACCGAGAGTCGCGTAGCAGCTCGTCGGCGGCCACACAACCACTCGTCTGGGCCACGTAGCCACCCGCCGGCTAGCATCCCCCTCCTCCCCCACGCGCCACTTCGCGGCATCGAGCTCCGCGTCGGCGTTGAGCTCTGTGTCGACGAGCCTCCATTCATCCAAGTAGCAAGTAGATGCTACGTTGAAAGCACATGTTGCAAGAATATGTTTTAAGTATTTCAGATGTTTCAGAGGTATGTTGCAAGTTTTGCATATCAATGTTGCAAAAGTAAATCAGGATGTTGCACATGTTGTAATGGCTATACACGTATGTTCCAAATGTTGCATCTGTTCCAGACATATGTTGCAAGTGTTTTATCTTGATGTTGCAAAAGTAGATCTCGATGTTGCATATACACGCATGTTGCAAGCATATGTTTCAAGTGTTTTAGGTGTTTTATACGTATGTTGCAAGTGTTTTTATCTGGATGTTGCATATGTTTTGCAATGTTTTTCAAGTGTTTTCAGGCGTTTTCACAAGTGTTTCAGACGCTTGTTTCAAGTGTTTCATCTATCTTTTTTCTATGTTGCATCTGTATGTTTCAACAACTCCGCCTATGTTGTCTCAACATAGTAGGTCCCAAGTCCTGGTAAAGGAGGAGGGTTGTGATAGGCGTGGCGAGCCAATGTTAAATCTAGCCATTCTAATAGAGATGAAACCCAAAATAAAACCGTTGGGGCGTAACCCTCTTAGCGACGTGCCATATCAGAACCCAGGTATGGTGTTAAATGGGCAAGGGCCGGGTCGGCACCCCCTTGGTGACACGTCGTGTCGCGATCTGGGTATGGTGTTAAGTGAGCAAGGATTGGGTCGTCGCTTCCTTAGTGGCACGCTACATCGGCACCCGGGTGTAGTGAAAAATGAGCAAGGGTCTTCACATCTGAGTCGACGGGTGAGAAGGGTAAGGAAGCTAGTCGAACCAACTAGGATCCATTTAGGTAGTTGGATTGTAGGGTCGCTTATAGGTAAGTTAAGAGAATTAGTTGATACCGCGACTAGGAGACGTGTAAATATATTATGCGTTCAAGAGACTAAATGGAAGGGTCATAAGGTGAAAGAGGTGGACAATAGAGGTTTCAAGCTTTGGTACACAGAGACAGTCACTAATAGAAATGGAGTAGGAGTTTTGATTGATAAGAGCCTCAAGAATGGTGTGGTGGGAGTGAGAAGGTAAGGAAATAGGATTATCTTAGTCAAGTTTGTCGTTAGTGATATGGTCTTGAACGTAATTAGTGCGTATGCTCCTCAAGTAGGCCTCGACGAGAGTGCTAAGAGACAGTTCTAGGAAGACTTAGATGGCCTGATTAGAGCTATACCTAGTAGTGAGAAACTTTTTATAGGAGATCTTAATGGCATGTAGGTACTACAAGCGCAGGTTTCGAGGCAGTTCATGGAGGTTTTGGGTATGGTAGTAGAAATCAGGAGGGGGAGGAAGTTCTGGACTTCGCGGTAGCTTTTGACCTGATGATAGCCAACACTTTCTTTAGAAAGAGAGAATCTCATCTATTGACCTTCAGTAGCGGACAACACTCTAGCCAGATTGACTTTGTCCTCGCAAGAATAAAGGACAAACGACCATGCTTGGGTTGCAAGGTGATACCAGGAGAGTGTGTTGTTTCTCAACATAAGCTTTTGGTGGTAGACTTTCGTTTTCAGGTGCGTGCCCGTAGGGATAAAGAAGATAAGATTGAAAGAATAAAGTGATGGAAACTGAAAGGGGAGACGTTAGAGGTATTTAGGGAAAGGATTATCAAAGAGGGCTCTTAGAAGGAAGAAGAGGACATAAACAACATGTGGGAGAAGATGACAACCAACATTTGGAAGGTGGCTTCAAAGGTGTGTGGAGTAACCAAAGGAAGTGGGGGCAAGGCTAAAGATACTTGGTGGTGGAACGAAGAAGTCCAAAGGGCTATTAAGAAGAAAGAATGCTATAGACGTTTGTACCATGACAGGAGTGTGGACAACATAGAGAAGTACAAGGTGGTAAAGAAGACTGCAAAGCGAGCTATAAGTGTGGCAAAGGGTAGAGCGTACAAGGATCTTTACCAACACTTGAGTACAAAGAAAGGAGAGAATGACATTTATAGGATGGCTAGGGTTCATGAGAGAAAGACAAGGGACTTCAACGAAGTTAAGTGCATTAAGGATGAATGGGAGCATCTCTTGGTGATGGAGGATGAGATCTGACATCGATGGCAAGAGTATTTTGACAAATTATTCGATGGTGAGAATACGGACACAACTTTTTAGTTGGATGACTCTTTTGATGACATCAATAGACGCTTTGTGCGGAGAATCCAAGAATCTAAGGTCAGAGAGACATTAAAAAGGATGGAAGGAGGTAAGACGATGGGACCGTATGGTATCCCAATCGAGGTATGGAGATGCCTCGGGGACATAGCTATAGTATGGCTAACCAAGCTGTTCAACTATATTTTTTGATCGAACAAGATGCCTGACGAGTGGAGGAGAAGTATATTGGTATCGATCTACAAGAATAAAGGGGATATTCAAAGTTGTATTAATTACCGGGGAATTAAGTTGATGAGCCATACTATGAAGCTATGGGAGACAGTTATCGACCATCGCTTGAGAGCAATAACGCGGGTCTCTATGAACCAATTTGGTTTCATGCCTGGAAGGTCAACCATGGAAACAATTTTCTTAATAAGACAAGTTATAGAACGGTATAGGGAGAAGAAAAAGGACATACACATGGTTTTTATTGACTTGAAGAAGGCTTATGATAAAATACCAAGGAATGTTATGTGGTGGGCTTTGGACAAACATAAAGTCCCAACGAAGTATGTCGGGCTCATTATGGACATGTACAACAATATTGTGACTAGTGTTCGAACAAGTGATGGAGACATGGATGACTTCCCGATTAGGATAGGACTACATCAAGGGTCAGCTTTGAGCCCTTATCTGTTTGTCTTAGTGGTGGATGATGTCATAAGGGACATACAAGGGGATATCCCTTGGTGTATGCTTTTTACGGATGATGTAGTGCGAGTTGATGAAAGTCGGACATGAGTGAATCAGAAACTGGAGTTATGACGAGAGACTTTGGAGTCTAAAGATTTTAGACTCAGTAGAACTAAAACTGAGTATATGAGATGTGACTTCGGCACTACTACTTGGGAGGAGAAAGATATTAGATTGGAAGGTCAAGTAGTGCCTAAGAAGGATACCTTTCGATATTTATGATCAATGCTACAGAGAGACATGGATATTGATGAAGATGTTAGCCATAGAATCAAAGCATGGTGGATAAAGTGGCGCCAAGCATCTGGTGTCCTATGTAACAAAAGGGTACCACAGAAGCTAAAGGGCAAGTTTTATAGGGCAGCGATTAGACCTGCTATGTTGTATGGTGTAGAATGTTGGCCTACGAAAAGACGACATGTTTAACAGATAGGTGTCACGGAAATGTGTATGTTGCGTTGGATTTGCGGTCATACAAGAAGGGATCGAGTTCGGAACGATGATATACGTGATAGATTAGGCCATTAGGAGTAACACCAATTGAAGAAAAGTTTATCCAACACCGGTTGAGATGGTTTGGACATGTCCAACGGAGACCTCCAGAGACACCGGTGCGTAGTGGAATCCTAAGCCATGATAGTAACGTGAAGAAAGGCAGAGGAAGACCAAAGTTGACTTGGGTAGAGTGTCTGAACCTTGATTGCTTCTGCTGGGTTTTAATTCTAGACTACCCCAACTTGTTTGAAATTTAAAGGCTTTGTTGTTGTTGTTGCATCTGTATGTTTCAAAAGTAGATCAGGTGTTGTAAATATGACGCGCATGGGAAGCGGCTGGCGGCACGTGCAACGTTCTGAGCGGCGTGGGAGACGACCGGACGGCGCGGGCCCACTACTAGGGCGCTCGCTCACTCGCTGTGCGAGCATCGTCCGGACGCTAACGCCCCGGATCGGACATCTGGGCGCTAACAAATCTGAATTAAGCCAGGCCGTCAATGCCGAACTGGCTAAACCCGTCACTAGCAAGTGCATTACCGGCACTGAGCAGTCCACACTGGAGAGAGAGTACCCGAAAAAAAAGAATAGATAAAAAGAGATCATAAAAATTTCATGAGATGAAATGAATTTTATGGGATAAAACTCATCTACACTGTTTTCAACGCGTTGAGTCGAAAAATGATAGGCTGGCCTAAGTGTGTTTGCTCACCGGTAAGCATTTACCACTGTCATTTGTACGTGACAAACATTAGTACACGTGATCACGTCTGTGGATCGCTGTCGCGGCCGTGGAACGCCTTGAGCCCATATACCAGCCGTGCCCAGTCATCGCAAGACGAACCGTCCTCCGCCACGGCCGCCCGCGCCGCTGCCCCGAGCTCCCGGGATCTGGCTCTCCTCACCGCGACCGCATCCTCGTCCTGGCCATCGCCGCCCATGAGCCTCCCCACGGCGCGCGCCACCGCGTCAGCCGGCACCACGGCCTCCAGGTCCGACTCGCTCGCCACCTCCCGCACCCGCACGCCCACGCGGAGCACCTCCACGAGGAACACCTCGTTCAAGAACTGCTCCGCGCGGAGCGGCCACGTCGCGAGCGGGACTTCGGCGGACACGGCCTCCAGCACCGAGTTCCAGCCACCGTGCGTGACGAAGCCGCCCACTGCGCGGTGCGCCAGGATCTCCGCCTGCGGCGCCCACCGCCCGGCCACCACCATGCCGTGGCTGGACGCGCGCTCCTCCCGCTCCGTGCAGCCGCCAGTGCCATCCCAGCGGGGCGGCGTCGGGATCGCCCAGACGAACGGCCGGCCCGACGCGCGCAGCCCGGCGGCCAGCTCGCGGAGCTGGCTCTCGCCCAGCGCGCACGTGCTCCCGAAGCACACGTACACCACCGATCCCGCGTCCCGGCCGTCGAGCCACTGCAGAATCGGGTCCCGCTCCGTGACGGCGCGTGGAGGTGGTGGAGATACCGCGGCGCGCGTGGGGCCGACGAGGAACACTTTCTTGGGCGTCCCGGCGAGCTGGCTCTGGTAGTACGCGGCGAAGTCGGCCTCGAGCGCGGAGACGCTGTTAAACACGACGGCGCAGCTTTGGGCCTCCGCGGCACGGAAGAGAGGGAGGTGCGCCAGCGCCTCCTCGTTGACCTGCGTCCTGTTGACCATCACGGGGTGCGGGAAGCCGCCGGGGACCGCGAACGGGTCCGTGAGCACCACCCCGGGGCGGTAGAGATGGAGCGCGACCATGGCCGCCGCGGCGAAGGCGCCGATAGTGTGGAACGTGACGTGCGGCACGCCGCAGTCGCTTGCGACGCGCGGCGCCCAGTAGAGCACGGCGTCCGAGACGACGGCCACGGGCCCGCCACCGTCGTGGGCGCGGATGGCGGCGGCGAGCACCGGCGCCAGCGCGGCCTCGGCGGCAGCAAAGAAGGCCGGCGCGGCGGAGGCCTCGTCCGGGAGGAGGGAGAAGTCCTCGTGCCCTCCCGGGCAGCGGAGCGGCGCAGCGTGGACCGGCACGGACGGCGGCGCGAGTGCCGCGAAGTGTGCCGTGGTGACGATGGCGGCCGTGGTGGTGGCGACCTCGTGCTCTGCGCGGGCGGCTGCGGAGGAGGCCGCCTTGGCCGCGAGCGGGGCGAAGTGGCTGCGCGCGAGGAATGGCACGAAGACGAGGTGGAGAGGCGCGTCCGGGCGGCGCGCGGCGTCCGCGCGCGATCGCTCGGCCTGCGACTGCGACATGATGTCGTGGCCTCGTGGGCTTGTGGTCAGGCTGGCCGGTTTGTGGAGGATGGACTGGGCTTCTTTTCAGGGTTGGGTTAGAGGAGAGGCAGATGCGTGTGGGACTAGGCCCTCGGAACTGCCGGTCATGAGATAGTGCCTTGGATGGGCTGTTGGGAACTTGGGACGTGTGGTGTTCCGTTTGTGAGTTGATTTTGAGGAAAAAGTCTGCTTTCACGTCCTCCGCTATCGAAAAAGTCAGTTTTTTCTTCCTGAAGTAGAAAACCGGACATAACTCTTCCCCCATCTTTTCAAACCGGATATATGACCTCCTAGCTGTTTCTCTAGGTATTTTTCTCTTTTTCTTTTATATTTATTTTGGCTAAATCTTTAAAAAATCATAGTAAATTACAAAAAAATCATAAAATAGAAAATTCAATTTTGTTTGGACTCCACATGAGTAGATATACATAGTAAACATATGATATGATATGCTTTAGTACAAAATTTTAGCTCTAGCTTTAGATCTACGCTTTACTATGATTAATTCATAGTTGTAGTTTTTGTGGTCCTATTGCGGTAAATTTTTTATGATGGACTAATCATTGTATATTTGAGATGAAGTAAAAATTCCATGCTCATTGGATCATGTATGACTGAGTAATAGATTTATTCAGGTTTATGCTTATTAAATAGTTTTTAAATAGTTAAAAGTGTGTAAAAACAGAAAATATGTGTTCTCTATGTTATACAGTTTATTTTTGTGCAAACTGTTAAATAAGACTACGCGGGTTTTGCAAATCACTTTGACCCGCTATGAAGCTACTGCTCCATGTGACATGACAACTGCATGATGCATGTAGATTGTAGATGTGGACGCCGGAGCACCACGACACATGCATGGCGGCGCGCGTGGGGGCTGGGGCTGGGGCTGGCCTCAGGACGGGAGCTGGTAGTACTTGCCTCGATCGCGCACCACGTCTGCACCCGCGCATCGTCAGCTCTCACGTAATACTTGTGACACAACGCAAACGGGCCGGGGGCCAAAAGCGTCGATCATGGTGACGAAGGGAAGACCTCGTCCGCGCGCGACGACTGCGCAACCCAACGGCGTTGCACCGAGCGAGGCTCAGAAGGAATCGAGTGAAGGCTATACCTGTGGTAGTTCCTCGTGGCTGCCCAGGTTTGAAGATATTGAGCACGTTCTGACGTTCGTTAAGGTCAAATCAAAGCCAAAAGCTCTGGATTCGGTCGTCAGAATCTTTTACAAGACGAAACATCACAAACAAAGAAGTACTAAAGTACAAGCACATAGTGACCTCGGTATATCCGGAACATATATGATTGTATAACCGAACCTTACCTCTGCATGTTTAGTTCCCAAAATTTTGCAAAATTTTTCAAGATTTTTCGTCATATCGAATCTTTGGACGCATGCATGAAGCATTAAATATAAATAAAAAATAAAACTAATTACACAGTTTAGACGAAATTCACGAGACGAATCTTTTAAGCCTAATTAAACTATGATTAGACACTAATTACCAAATAACAACAAAAGTGCTACAGTACAATTTTCTAAAAAAAATCGCCAACTAAACGAGGCCATAGTCTAATATATATTCTATCTGAAGCCCAATCTGGATGGGTTTCTCAGGGGTGACTTGTTCTCCGCGCCCCAACAGCTTTCACAGTTTCACCCAAGGAAGTATTTTATTTATGCTCAGCTAGCAGTACCCACCTGGTTGCAGTTGCATACTACCTTATCTAAAAAAGATATAATTTTGTGGGAGACGATGAACTTCCAGGGAGCATGCATTTCACAGATTTTGAGTGATATTAGGGAGCTTAGTGCTGTCTTTCTTAATTTTTCTCTAGTATACACCAATAGTTCTTGTAATCAAGTAGCTCATGTCTTGGCTAAGCAAGTCTCAGATGATAATTGGATGTCAGGATGGGTGAGTGGCAATCAGCCCCGGCCTGTATTATTCATCTGCTGACTGAAGATTGTAATCCTGATGCTATATAATCAATAGAAGCTCTTTGTCGCAAAAAAAAAAAGATATAATTCTTTTTTCCCTCTCGACTGACATATTACCTAAAAAAGTAACATCATTAAATTCTTAAATAAATTAGAAAAATACGAACATCCAAGTTGAGAATTGATCTAGAACCAACTATAGACAAGTTACACCACAAGCAATCTAATTAACCAGTTGAGCTTTTTTCCTGAGACAAGCATTAACCAGTTGAGATACTCCCTACGTCCCCAAATAAATCAATTCCTAGAATCCGTGCCAGTCGAACTTTTTTAAGTTTGATTAATTTTATAGAAAAGTGTAACAACATCTATATCATAAAATGAGCACCTTATAAAAATATATTATATGATAAATCTAATGATATTAATTTAATACCATAAATCTTTATGTTTTTTCTAAAAATCCGGTCAAAGTTTAAAAAGTTTGACTTAATTAAGACAACTCTAGGAATCTATTTATTCAGTGATAGAGGAAGTATGCTCTATCGGTTCACTAGAAAAATATATTGATCTGGTTAGACTTTAAATGGTTTGAGCCAGTATTTAAAAAGTTGGACAATGCTACGGTACTCTTACCAGGAGGTTACCTTAAACAAATCTGAATCCTTGTTTTTTAAGGATAAATATATAATAGAATACATTTGTGTGGTATCTTAGAGAGCATGTACAGACATCCGTACATGCTAACACGTTTTGCACAGCAACACGCTAACATGCACCAGTAATCACGTTCAAAATCACCTTTAGCAATACGGCAACACGGTAGACCTAAAAGTCTGTACCATGTAATAAGGCATGGCAATACATCAACACATAGGCTCATTTGGTAGAGCTCTCGTCGGCTCAAGCTTTTATGACGCATGCACTCACCGAAGCTTTTTTTTCTCTCTCCTCTCTCATAGAGCCGGTGGAGCCCGTCTTTTTTCTTCACCTAGCTTCACCAGCTCTGTAAGAGAAGGAGAGAGGAGAGAGAGAAAAAAAGCTCCTGTGAATAGAAGCTGGAGCTAGTATGAGCTCTACCAAACGGGGCCATAATCACGTACAGAATCACATTGTGTGTAAATCAAGTGTATCAAGTCATATACAAAATTATATGATATATCATAAATATATCAAGTCGGAAGTTGCAAAATAAAAAAAAGATTTACCATATTTGTCAAACCATGCATGCATCAATCAAATCTAGAAAAAAATATTTGTTATATCTCAAACTTTCCTTATTTATCCTAGTTTACAAAATAAATAAATATTTCACATATTACCTCCTGTGAGATAATACGCGATCGTAACCGTCTGAAAAAAGAAATGAACGTCTCACGGTCATTTAGTGTACCATAACAAAACTCATTTTAAAATTACACATTTTTGACCCATAGGGAATATAGTTCACATTCACACCTCTCGCCTCTGAGATGAGCTTCAGCTTCTGCGCCCCCGATCAGTAGTTAGTTTAGACTACACGATGCCACCTGCACGAGATAACTGAAACGGCGGCTACGCGAGAGTAGATACGAACTGACGAAGAAGCAGCAGTGTGCGTTCCATTTCTTATTCCTAAGCGACTCCTTCCTCACCTGCACGAGATAACTGAAACGGCGGCTACGCGAGAGTAGATACGAACTGACGAAGAAGCAGCAGTGTGCGTTCCATTTCTTATTCCTAAGCGACTCCTTCCTGACCTGCTCCCTGGTCTGGTTTTATTCCGTTGAGTTGCATTGCTTCCAACAATCAGAGCGCTTCCTCCCAAGTCCCAACAACCCACGCGATCCAGAAACCAGCAGGAAGCACAGTAGTTACCTGCATACCTTTCTCAACCGGCGCCAGTACAAATACGGATGCGCAGCTGCAGGCCCGCATGCAATCCACTGCAGCAGAAGCACAACACAACACGGGACCTGCTTTGTTTGATCGAGCTTCGGAGAGAACCGTAACCTTCTTCTGCTCCATCGACCAGGCGATCGATCCCATCATCTGGCATTGCGTTCTGGGTGAACATGTGCGAAGGCGGAAGGCCGGAAGCAGCATCCATGGCCTCGCGCCGTGGACCGCAGCCGGAGCAGGAGGCTGCGGGCGGTGGCAGAGGAGGAGCAGAGGTGACACGGAGGAGGCCCAGAGGGTGGCGAGCCGTCGCCTTCATCATCGGTCCGTCGCTAGCTGTTCATCCACGCATATGTCTTCAGCTTCGGTGCTTCAGCAATGGCAACGGGATTAATGTGTGAGTGTGTGCGCGTGCGCTTGGCGTGGCATGGGATGCAGGGGTCTACGCGGCAGCTTATATCGCGGGCAACGCCTTCTCCTTCTCCCTCACCAGCTACCTCATCGGCCGTTACAACATGAAGCAGAACGCCGCCACGAACGTGAACAACATCTTCTCCGGCACGTTCAACTTCGCGCCCGTCGTCGGAGCCTTCGTCGCCGACGCGTTCTGGGGCAGGTTCAGAACCCTGCTGTTTGGAACCGTGGTCGGAGTTGCGGTAAGTTTTTGCCTTCTGATCACGTCACATGTTTTCTCTTCAGCAAAAATGTTAGTTGTCCCCAAACAACAAGGCGACATTTGCAAACCACCAGTGGAAAACATCTCGCTGAAATTAAAGGACATTACTATTGTTTTTGGACTAGAGAACGATCGTCGATCGATCAAATGCATGTGACGCATGCATGGCTGATGTGTTTGTTTGTGGTGCCATACAGGCAATGGCGGTTATCACTCTATCGGCGACTGTCCATGAGCTTAAACCTCCAACGTGCAGCCCGATGGCACAGCAAGCCGGGACGTGTGTCGCCCCGTCGACGCTGCAGCGAGCCGTGCTCTACCTCGGCATGGGGCTGCTCGTGGTGTCCGCCGGCGGCATGAACCCGACTAGCCTGCCCTTCGGCGCGGACCAGTTCGACGAGAGGAAAGAGCAGCACAAGGGAGGGCTCGCGCGCTTCTACAACTGGTACTACGCCGTCGCCATGATAGCCACGTTCCTGGCGCTCACCGTCGTGCTGTACGTCCAGGTCAACGTGAGCTGGGGCCTCGGCTTCGCCATCCCCACGGCGCTCATGGCCGTCGCCTTCGTGGTGTTCCTCGTAGGCACCAAGGTGTACATGTACGTGCCGCCCGAGGGCAGCATCTTCTCGAGCGTCGCGCGGGTGTTCGTCGCGTCATGCCTCAAGTGGAGGCTCCCGCTGCCGCACCCCGAGAACGCGCGGCGGCAGGAGGAGCTCCTGTACAACCCTCCGGCCGCCGTTGGGAACGGGCGCCGCGTGTTCAAGCTCCCCCTTACTCTGCAGCTCAGCTTTCTAAACAAGGCGGCCATCGTGACCGACGCCGCCGAGGAGATACGGCCCGACGGCTCCCCGGCGAGGGCGTGGAACCTGTGCAGCGTGCAGCAGGTGGAGGAGGCCAAGTGCCTCCTGAAGATCATCCCCGTGTGGATCTCCGGCACCATGTGGTTCACTGTCGTGACGGAGCTGATAAACTACACGTTCCTCCAGGCGTCAACCATGGACCTCCACATGGGGAAGCACTTCACCATCCCGCCGGCGTCGATCGTCGCTGTGCTCTACCTCTCCGTCGCGCTATTTGTGCCCGTCTACGACCTGCTCATCGCCCGCGCCGCGCAGCGGGTCACCAAGGCAGGACGCGGCATCACCTTGCTCCAGAGGCAGGGCGCCGGGCTGGTGGTCGGCGCGCTGGCGTTCGTGGTCGCGGCCGCCGTGGAGCGGAGGCGGAGGCACTCCGCGCTGGCACACGGCGACGGCATGTCCCCGCTGTCCGTGTTCCTCCTGGCGCCGCAGCTTGCCGTGATGGGCGTGTCGGGTGGGTTCAGCATGGTGGGACAGACGGAGTTCTACAACACGCAGTTCCCAGACCAGATGCGCACTCTCGCCAACGCGGCCTTCTACTGCGCGCAGGGCGTCAGCAGCTACCTGGCCACGCTCGTGGTAAGCATCGTGAACGCGAGGACGAGGCAACACGGTGGGTCTGCGGGCTGGGTCACCGACGACATCAACGCCGGGAGGATCGACTACTTCTACTACGCCATGGCGGTGCTCACTGGAGCCAACTTCGTCTACTTCCTCGTGTGCTCACACTTCTACCAGTACAAGGGCGAGCAGGCTGCTGACACTCCTGCTGGACGTGAACCTGTAACGGACAGTGGTAGCTTAAGCGAGAGTGACGCCGCACTCCTAAAGACATAATAGAAAGCTAAAGAGACTATATATGTTCAATTCTGATAAATAAATTAATTCTTTTTTTTATTGGATAAATAAATTGGTTCTATATCATTCTGATGCTACAACTATAACCAGTATGCATGATTATATAGGACCTTATTCCTAAACAAATTAAAACAAGTAGCCAACTTGGAGGCGAGGAAACAAACCATAGCGATAACCTTTAGATCAATCTCAGTGGGAGTTTTATGTCCCAGTATCTAACACTCTCATACGTTGGAAACAGTATAGAAGAGTTTTATCACCATGAAATTCTCTGTGCTCCTATAAATCTTTCGTCATCTCTTTTCGTAAATATAATGTCATGTCAGCATATTTAATGCTCATAAAACTCTACGAAATCTCTACTGAGACTAGCCTTAAAACAACCTTAATTAAATTAATTACAAACCTTGTCGTCTTGGTTAAAAGTTAAAACTGGTGCTGATCATGACCATTTTAGGTATTGATGGTTTCTCTTTGATGCAGTCCAACTCGACCCACAAATCGCTCCGACACTTGTACTCTTGGCATTACTATTTACCACCAGTGGCTCGTTCACGTCTTGCTGCTGTCCTCACCACACTACATACCCTCCGAATAACCGAAAAACCAGCAACCAATGTTAGCCAACAGTGACAGCTCGCGTCTTGACCCATGCATGCGAGACACGTACTCGTCCCCTCCGTCTTCCTCTTCGTCGTCGCGCTCTGTACCGTCGTCCTACCCCCGCCTCGGTGGCCAAGGTCGACGTCGTTCTTCCAGTCGTCTTGGTTGCCTCCGGTCAACAGAAGAGAGCACGGCGACAGCGCCGACGGCCACCCATGCGACTATTCAGACGGACGATGGGTGAGGGACGATGCTGCCGACGTGGCGACGTACACGGAGGACTGCCCGTTCCTCGACCCCGGCTTCCGGTGCACGCGGAACGGCCGCAGGGACTCGTCCTTCCGGCACTGGCGCTGGCGACCTCGCCGCTGCGACCTCCCTAAGTAGGTAGCCCCCGCCATGTCACGACATCTTCATCTTCTTCCTGGATGTCCGAATCGTGACCTGATGTCAATGGTTTAAGTTGTTTATTAGGTTCAACGCGACGGACATGCTGGAGCGGAGCCGGAACGGCAGGATCGTCTTCGCCGGGACTCGATCGGCCGGAACCAGTGGGAGTCCATGGTGTGCATGCTCGCCGCCGCCGTGCCGCCCACGGCCAGCGCGTCGTCGTCCAGAGTGTACGAGCGGTCCGGGAAGCCGATCAGCCGGCACAAGGGCTACCTCGCCATGGTTTTCGCCGACTACAACCTCTCCGTGGAGTACTACCGCGCGCCCATGATCGTGATGGTCCACCGCTTCCCGGCGGCAAACGAGACAGGCAGCGGCGTGAGGGGAGCCGTCCGCCTGGACGTGTTGCCACGGCACGCCGACCGGTGGGCCGGTGCCGACGTGCTCGTGCTTAACACCGGCCACTGGTGGAACCAGCACAAAACCGTCAAGGCGTACGTATGCATGCCATGGTTATTTTGTACTCAGTGGGTAATTAAGACACTAATTTGAGGTTATTGTGCGTGTGTGGCTCATGAGCAGAGGAAACTATTTTATGGTTGGCGACCACTTGACAAAACCATGCGCATCAAGGACGCTTTTCGACGGTCTCTGGAAACGGTGAAAGATTGGGAACTAAGTAGTGCTCGATTTTCGAAAAGCTATTTCTTCTTCGGGAGTTATTCTCCCTCGCATTACAGGTAAGTTAAGCTAAGTGGTGTTAATTGCATTGTGATAAAGAGAAGTGTGGCTTATGATATGACAATATATTTGATCTAGCAATTGCGACTATTTGAGGAAATCTGCATGACTATAATGCTCTACCAACAATCTATTTAAACCTACTGAACTTTATTTTTCTTCCTAAGTTGTTCACATAGGTAATTGCAGGGCTAAACTTTCCAGTCGTAACCATGGTTTTTCTGCACCTGAAAAATGGCAGCAATGGCACCTGGGACACTGGTGGTTCGTGCGCCGGCCACCGAGAACCACTACTGACCACTAACGCCCACTCCGGTGAAGAGTACTCATGGATGAACGCGATGATTGCCAAGATGACAGATGGCATCAAGAGCCACGGGAGGAAGGCTACGTTTTTTAATATCACTCACATGACGGAGCTCAGACCAGATGGCCACCCGTCAGGGCACAGGGAGCCCGGAACGCCGCCGGACGCGCCGGAGGATTGCAGCCACTGGTGCCTCCCCGGCGTGCCGGACGTTTGGAATCAGGTCCTCTACGCATATCTCTTGTCCACACGGTATGACACGCGCAGGAACAACAGATAATTAGTCGTATTGGTACGTGTATGTAAACTGCGCCGTCTTAGCGTGGTTTGCTCGTAGAAATTAAAGCTAACTAAAATAGGTGTATTGTACTACTACAGTTATATATTGCTTAGTTTTACAATACTTAGAATGTATCTTTCACTATTAGTTCTGTGCTGGCACAACCCATGAACATTTGAAAGGGCTCTTAAGTCTTAAGGGAAGACAATAATCAAACAATTGCATGCATAAGAGTCTTAACCTACAATGGAGAAAAGCTAACCTTACGTGCTGATCTACATATCAATCCTTAAAACCACTACTTTTCAAACTACAAAATCTCCTAGAGGCGGCTGCTTGTGTGACCAGCAACGCTTGTGCCAAGCGCCTGTCCAAATGTACATGGTGGCAAAAAATTGCAGAATCTGCCGGCGACATTGTACTTGTCCTAAGACAACAATATGAATTCTCTTACTTACTAAGAAATAAAAGTACATTATTTTCAAGAAGCACCAAGCGCTCACGCAATTCAAATAAAGAGACACGTCTCGTAGAATTTCTTGTAGTCCATAGGCATACAATCCAAAATCCGTAATGGAAAACAATATACAACTTCTGCACTCGGCCGACTGCTTAGTTAGCCCCACAGTCAGAAGTCATAAGTCTCGTGTTTTTGCACGAAACAAAAGCTTGAGCATTTCCTACAAATCAAACCCAGAACCCTTCCCCTCACGCGATCCTTTGTTACCATCCTAGTATAGAGTTGTTACCAATATGATCATCTTTACTTTCAAACCTTGTCAGAAACAATTTCCATAGGCCGTTCATGTAAGGATCCACATGTGGAAATGAAATTTTTCACATGTTTCTTATGTGAGCCCCCTTGTGAAAATATCTGAAAACATTAGTATTTTTATATCTGTTTGATTGATATGGTTCATTTTTTAAATTTAACAGTCAGTTAGCCTTTTAATTAACCACTGGCCCCACTAAATCCTAAGCCACCTGAACATTTACAATAAGTTGATCCAGGTTCCAACTACGGCCTAAATGCGCCAGCTTGTGCGTAGACGAGTTACTAGACCTGGGAGTATAGAGCAGCTCCACATGTACAAATTTTTCTCTTAGCAAACTGGGTATATATGTACACTAGCCAAAATCAAAGTTTTCTTCTCTAACCTGATTTCTGATATTTAATCTCACTCATGCTGTCTTCTCTGCTGAAACAAACACACCGTCCACATTGGTTCTTAGAAGGTTAGGAGGTTTCTATCTGCAGTTTCTAATGGACTTTTCTCTTTGTTTCTGTGTTGTCCCGGTCTTGATCTCACCATCAAAGAATTGACACTATGCATGACTGCATTGTAAGGCAACTTTTGTTCTCCTGCATTAACCTTATTCCTGACATCTCACCACTTCCAAAGTAAAATCACTGATTTGGGGCATGTTTTTTCATCAAGGGATAGCACATGTCACACCACATGTTTTGTAGACCGAAGGGAATACATAACAATGATCACATGTTATCTAGATCGCGGTCCACACTTATTTCATAATATTGTGTGGCTGAACCGTCCAAAATAGCACATTTTCGGAGGCGCTCGTCTTTCACCATACACTAAGCACCCCGAAAGCTGGCTACATCGGACGGTTCCGTCGAGCACACCCCAAGAGAGAACTCGAACAATAGACATTTTTCCTCCAGGATCCAATAATGAAAACGAGTTTATATTACTTAGTCCATTTCATACGACCAGAGTTCTCAAAAATACATTATTACAATACCAAGTTCAGAGTGCGGAATTTAAATAGCGTAATTATAATAAACATCTAACGATAAGACACAAGGATCCGTCTGTGCCCACCAGAAGAATCATCCACACAACAGCCATTCCTGAAGCTGCACCTGCAACAGGGGTAAATAAACCATGAGTACACAATGTACTCGCAAGACTTACCCGACTAGTGGGAATACTTTTCAGACTCCAAAGGATATGATATGCTTTATGGTTTGCTGGGTTTCCTTTTTACGAAAAGCCTTACTAGTAGTGCATCCTTATGTATGTTTCTTATTAGCAGTCATGATTAGTTCATTATCTAACCATTCTATGTAAGCACTTGTTCTACTTTCAAGTAAGAGTTGAGCAATCAGGTCCATTTTTCCATCTTTCATCTTTCAGTTCTTACTACGGTGCTAGATCGTAGACAAGTAGTATCGTATTACACGACAATTCGTGAATCAATGTAGCCCAGCTGGGTACCCTAAAACACACGCCCCGCTTGTACCCCAGGCACAAGCAGGACCAACCCACCACTCTCCTGTCAAGAGGTCCAGGTCCCCATCCAAACTTGGACTCCAAGCCTCCACACCTGAGTCCCGAACTCAGTGTGGTGCTTAGACCTCCACCATCCCCGCCTCCAATCAGTCGGTCCGGAAAGAGCCGGAACCCACAACAAGAGAGCAACGAGCCTTCCCGCTCTCATAAGCAAGTATGTGCTCAGGATAATAAGTCTGTGACTTGACTAGAATCCAATGCAACGGTCGGTCCTTAACCGACACGGACAGAGAAAACATTGTAACCAAGCTATGCCCCGTTGACCGTGGAATACAACCTCTTACACCCACCAATACTCGTACATTATCCCTGCCCGGTCTCCATCTTCTTTCACCATTTTATCATATGAGTAATATTAATAATCATCTATTGTGAGTAACGGCAGGTTACTCATGCTACCGATAGCCTAAGCATAGCAACTACTCGATATATGCTAGTAGGACTCATAGGTGGTTATCTATGCATGTAGTTTCAATATAAATCCTGTAACGTAAATGCACATCACACACACATATATATATATATATAGATATATCCAGTGACCATTCAAAATAAGGGTTATGCACCGAGGCTTGCCTTGGCCAGGCGGGGTGTCAGCTCCGTCAGTTAGTGGCGGCTCTGAGACCTCCTCCTACACGAGGATCTCCTCCTCGTACTCCTCGATCACCTCCTCGAACTCGTGGTCTCCGATGACCACGATCTCCGCCAATTCGTTCTCTACGTGCATGCGATGATGATGCAACACTTATAACTCTTAAAATAAGAATACATATGCTAAGCTACTAAGCTAGCTCTAATGACTAAGATACTAAGCTAATCATTATCTCTATCAAATAGATTCCAAGCTCACCCTACAAGTGCTTAATTTTTATAAACCAATATCATGCCATTATTCATTTAGCCTTAATGGATATTTAGCTACCATATTAAACAGTCTATTTTAGGGCTACAAAAATTACAGTGAACACATAATAATGCAATGAAGCTACTGTAAAAATTTTAGGGTTTTGCTATCACCAATCTACCACAAAAATTCCTACAATATTTAACCTAATAATATTGAGCATTCTCAAATGATTTAATAGCTCCTGGTATCAATAGGTATATATATAAACTAAATACACTAACAGATAGAGCACAATTTTATAAACTTAATAAAATTGGTTTCATAATTTTTGGACACCTACATGATTTTATATGATTTACCAAAGATCAGCTCAGAAATGTAATTAGAAAACCATTTAACTAATTCGCTTAAAAAAGAAAAGGCGCCGAGTCCAGCGCGACCCACCGTGCGGACACGGCCCACCGCGCGGACGACGAGGGCAGCCCGCGCGCGTTTGCACTCTTGCAAAAACGCCCTCGCGTTACCAGGCATTAGCGCGAGTACTATGCGTACTATTCCTATAGACAACGACTTTGCAAGGAAGCCCTCGTATTCTCTCATCTTCGCATCAGAGAGGTCCCTGACGCCGGCCAACTAGGACCCGTGCAGACCTAGCTAAGGGGTCGACCCTTACCTACGGGCTGACGCGCAACTTCGGGCAGCGGTGGGACAAGTCAAGACACAGTAGAATGGCCTCTCCATGACGACGGGCACCCTACAGCGGCGATAATCATGTTCCAGTGAGCCTTGGCATAAAAGAGGTGATAGAAATAGTGGGTGAGCATCAGCGACTCACCACGCACCAACCCGTGGCGATGGCTTGGCCAGAGACGCCCTGAGCAAGCCTCGTCGCGTGCGCGCGACAAGCGTGACAGTGGGCCGTGGTGGCACGGTCGCGTCAGCGCCGCGAGGGTAGCCGTAGGGGTACTGAAAGTGCATCTAGCCCTTTAGTGGGTTTTGGATGATTGAATGACAACATGATTAAAGGACTAACCCGTTTGCTAAAGTGTGAACAGGTAATAGGTTATCTCATAGATACTTAATGAAAGCCAAAATGATGTGTTGTTGTATAAACAATCTAGTTCAAGCACAAGACAACAATGCAAATGGAATTCATGTGAAGGCTTATTTATTGTGGGATTTCCATGTACTATGTGATAGCAAGCTCATGATTATTAGTTAATGAGACATGATGGATTGCATATGGAATGGTCTCATATCTGAAGCTTGCTAAATTAAAATGAAAAAGATAACAATACATATGAATGGATGATTCAACACAAGATGTGACTTGATGGCTTGAGATGGTGAAGATAGCAAGGAAAGGCTTCGAGGTACTAAGCAAGGGTGAAGGGCAAGCGGCGGCTTGGCGGTCAAGAAGAACCTAGCTAGGGTGAAGAAGAAAGTACTTGCATTTAGTTGAGGTACTAGTCAAGCTAAGATGGTCATATTGATGTGAAGGATCAAATCTATAATGAAGTATTTGATGGAAGTGACTTGATACATTTGGGATTATTCAAACTTGATGAATGGAATCAAGTCACATGCTCAAGATGGCTATGCTCAAGTGAAAAGATCAACATCAACATGTTAGCACCCTTACTTGATGAAGATTGGAAGGACTGGCATCAATTCAAAAGAACAACTCAAGTGGTACAAATTCATATTTCCGCTTTGTCTTGAGTTTAATAGGTATGCCGTACTATTAAGAGGGATGCATCATGTTGATAGATAATGTTTCATAAGTGCTCAAGCCAACCCATGTGAGTTTTGAGTATTTGAGAGACAAAAGAGCTAATCGATTTATTCTTTGATGCAGCAATACTGGACGTGTCCGGATTCATACCCCGACGTGTCCGTATTTGTCCAAAGAGTAAAATTGTTGTTCTCGGGTTGGTTAGTCGGGAGTTCCGGCGTGGGTCGGGAGTTCCGACGGTCGGAGTCCCGGCATGGGTCGGGAGTTCCGACGTGTCGCACTTCAACACACTTTGAGGTTTCATCGTCTGGTCATACCGGACGTGTCCCAGATTCTCACCGGACGTGTTCGGTATGGATGACCGAAGCCAACGGCTAGTTTTCAAAAAGCCGTGAGGGTCGGGAGTTCCGACATGCGTCGGAGTTCCGACACCTCACTAACTTTAACTTCGATTACATGTTTTTCAAAATTGCTTTGAGGGTCGGGGTTCCGACTTGAGTCGGGAGTTCCGACAAATGGAAGTCCCACATACTTCGGGAGTTCCGAGGCCTCACAACATCATCAGTAACTTAGTTACCGTTGGCGCGATCTCGAGTCATACCGGACGTGTCCCGGTATGCATACCGGACGTGTCCGGTATTGCAACGACTATAAACGGCTAGTTTTTCAAGGGGGCTATAAATACCCCAAGCCTACACCTTTGGATGTCTTTGCTGATTCTCTTCGACTTAGACACACGTTTTTGAGCCTTGCCAACCCTCTCTTAGTGAGTGATTGATCAAACTTGCAAAATCAATTTGTGGGTTGAGTGAAATTCAAAAGAGAGCCATCCAACCACTTGAGCACTTGTGCATATTGTCAATCTCGTGATTCGCATTTGTTACTCTTGGACTCTTCGGTCCTAGACGGTTAGACGTCACGGGAGAGCACCCGGGAGATTGTGGTGTGCCTCGGAAAGTTTATAACGGTCTATTCCGCCGCCTCGGAATCAATTAGTGGAAGGAGGAAAAGGAGTTGGAAAAGACTCGGCTAGAGTGACCTTCGTGGTATCCTCTAGGCTGACCTTCATTGGGTCGCCAAGCAGCCCCCTCAACGGAGAGTAGGACTCGAACGAGTCCGAACTCTTGAAAAACAAATATCGTGTCTCAATTCGCATTTCATTTGATATTTGTGTTGCTCTAGCACTTGTGCAGGAGTTCTCTGTATATCTTGATAGTTAAATTAGGTGCCTGCAGTTTGGTTTGAAGATAGAAATCAAAAGGAGCAAGTTCGGGCTGATCTGCAGAATCGTGTATCTGGGACACGTCCCAGTATTCATACCGCATACGTCGTCCAGTATTTCCTGCTGCACTAAAAATATTTATTCTCTGTTCTAACTTGATGTTGCGGGGTTGTAGCTTCTAGATATATTCTTTATACCTTGTTTACTCTGTGGCTAACTTGTGAGGGGTGGTAGTACTCTTAATTTGGAGTTTCCATTTTGGAAACTCCCTTTCTAATTGTTTCCGCATTTAAAGGTGTTAATTTTCGAAACGCCTATTCACCCCCCCTCTAGGCGACATCCTAGGTCCTTTCAATTGGTATCGAGCGAGGTTCTCACCTAAAGCTTCACCGCCATGTGAGAAAAGGATGTCGACGTCTATCGAGTTGGAGCCGGTGCTTCTCCAAAATGATGGTTCAAACTTTCTACCTTGGTCAATACATGTACTCAATGCTTTTAGAGATATTAGTCCTCTTGTTGAGCATATTGTGGATGCAAGCATACCTCTTTCTATAGTTGATTGGAGCAACTACAAAATTTGTCAAAAGAGGAAGAGATATGCGTGCAACTCAATGCTCAATCTATTAATATTATTTTGAGTACATTGAGTGTAGAGGTTCAAGATGAGGCAATCTTCAATGGACAACCACCTCCTGGAGAGTGCTCATCTCATTTGGACTAGACTTTTTGATTTGTATGGAAAATCCAAATGTGATGATGCACTTGAGATTAAGTCATTGGAAAGTATGTCCATTGTGTCATCATACAGCGAAGAAGCCTCACAAGACATCAAGAGCACCGAGTCGGAGCAAGAAGTGCAAGCAAGACACATGACGTCTTTGTCTGCTGCACATACCGGGACGTGTCCGGTATGCCTACCGGACGTGTCCGGTATGGCCGAGGCAACAGCGATCACCCGACAAGCAAAATGTTTGCAACGATGCTCAAGCCCGATGGCGACCAAGTGATGAGTCAACCTCAGTATCCCATGATACTCATCAGTTGTGTCTCATGGCCAAGAAAAGCAAGAAGAAGAATAACAAGAAAGATCAAGAAAAGGAGAAAGCACAAGTAGATGATCAAGATAAGAGTGATGTTGAAGTTGAAGACAACTACAACCTTGATCATCTCAACCATAAAGACAAGTTCATCATCATGAAGATAGTTGAAAAGAATGATGAGCTTGAAGAAGAGATTGAGAAGCAAGAGCAATCGCTTTAAAATCAAGAAAAGTTTCTCATCTCCAAATTGCAAGAGCTAAAGGCAATAAATGAGAGGTATAAAAAATTGTCAATTGAGCATGCTTTAGCTACTAACTCCTCTTCTAGTGTTTCACAACTAGAGAAGGAAAACTTCGAGCTCAAAGCAAGGCTAGATGAACTATCAAGCAAGTATAATGAGCTACAAGCAAATTATGTTCATCTAAAGTGCTCTCATGAGGAAGTAGTAGAATCAAGCATCATGCTTGAGGTGGCTCATGAGGTTGTGATTACATCGGTAAAATTCTCTCAACCTCTAACACATCCGCTCACTAGTACACCATCTCAATTAAATATTTCTTGTACTAATGAATGTGCTCCTCAAGCAAGCCAACCTTCGATTGAGCTAAATCTTATAGAAAACATAGAGCTCAAAGAAGAAGTGCAAAGATTAAAGAAAAATGTGATTCGGTTGAAGGGTAAGGAGAAAGCACAACCTTCTCAAGATAACCGTGATAACATGGCGAAGAAGTTTGAGAAGGGTTCAAACCTTGCTTCCTCCAAAGCCCAACAAAAGAATCACATCTCAAGCAAGGCCAACACAACCAAGAGCAAGAAACATGGAAAAAGGATGTGCTATAGTTGTGGATTGTATGGACATGAGTGGGCTATGTGTCCACACAAGAGTTAAATGAAACAAAGTTGAAGCCGCCAATCAAAAGGCTTCTACCAAGAAATGCCCAATGTACAAAGAAGCAAGAAAGGAAGCCCAAGTTGCAACTAGAAGATGCTATGGGTGCAATGAGATGGGCCACAAGGTTGATAGATGTCCATACAAGCAAATCAAGCATAGAGCACACAAAGGCCGCATATGCTATGCTTGTAGAAGAAAGGGGCATCTAAGCTATGAATGCCCAAATGGTAAAACTCCTAAGCCAAAAACATTTGTTTATAATGATATGCTTAGGAAGACCACAAATGGAGTTAGCACTAGTAAGGTGATGTGTTCACCACAAACTAATGCTAAAGCCATTTGGGTGCCTAAGCACTTATTGACTAACTCAAAAGGACCCAACAAGAGTTGGGTACCAAAGTGTGCTTAGGTTAATGATGTAGGTACTTGGTAATGGGATGAAGGTTTCAGGTGGTTGAGCAAGCAAATTGACAATATTCACTCAATCTATCAACCAATTCTCATCATAATCTCTTATATGGTTGACCCGAAGATAATTCAATGAACATATCATAGATTTCATCCTCAACATTGGTAACAAGTACCTAAAACCTTGTAGGATAGCCACTTTGTTTGTTTCGTGTTCTATAGTTCACAAATAGGTACATTTGTGAAATAATGAAAGTGGCTAATTAATTTCACTTGAGATTTATCATGTTTGCCATATGATGCTTTTGATCGTTCTCTAGTAGAGTAATTTATCTGTTGAGATGCTAGTATACAATAAATAATAAAGCTAAACAAAAAAAAAATTACTACATGCAGTGATTTAATTGGTTCTCATCACGAACCTATCGGACGTGTCCGGTATTACTTCCGGACGTGTCCGGTATGGCGAGACGGAAAAGTCAATATTTCGCTTACGTGTATTCGGACGTGTCCGATATACTACCGGACATGTCCGTAGATTGCATGGACCGAACACTAATTGTGTTGCAACCGAGTATTCGATCCATACATTTTCATATATCCCTAACATACTCGTAAGCTTGTGTTTTATCAAATCTAAGTGGATTGTGAGCATCTCTTAAGCTCACTTTTAAATATGGCAATCTTATTTGGTTCATGGTCAAAATGAAAATTGGCTCTCAATTTCTTATCAGAATAAAAGTGCTCGTTGAAAGTCATTCAAAATACTTGAAGCACTTATTTAGGGGGAGCTAAATTTCTATTTTGCACCATTGTGGACTAACAAATTTATCTAGCACTCTTTGTAGTCCTTTGGATGAAAAATTGAATTTGTATCAAGCATGATTACTTGACAATCAAGGTCAACATAAAGATTATCATGCCATGTGTCTTCTTAGTGGTATTCTTGTGGGCTCAAGGCAAAGGTATGTTTTTACATACATGTATTGTAAGTGCATCTAAGGCCCTTTACATGTTAGAATGTGCATTTGTGTGACATAGGAGAGATGTTTTTCAAAACCCACAACTAGCATGTGTAGGTGGTGTGAATTTGAAAAACTATTTGAATCTTGGTCTTTGTGACCTAGCCTTGCCATGTGATGATTATAGCTCTCCTTGATTGTTTGATTGGCTAATCACACATGACATGGCTTTCTTAAGTCCACAATCTACTTTGTCTCACTTTATCTCTCTCAAGCAAGAAAATTATTGATTATGCCATTTATTTGGAAAAGAGAAAATAAATTGATGGCATTCGATAAGAAAAGTGATAGTACTCGGTTTGGATCAAGATCATACACCTTTTTGGGTGAGCAACAACAGAGAAAGGGTTTGGAAGAGTGAGAACACATTTTGGAATTATTTGGGCCAGCCAGCATTATCTGGGACGTGTCCGGTATGAGCGAGACTATAAAACAGAGCGTACCCCTTCGCCCAAAACAGGACTTGCCTCCTCCAAACCAACCACCAACGCCTTCTTCTCCCCCCTAAGGCGACCAAGGATTTCACCAAGGAAAAGAGAGAGGGAGATTGCATTGGAGAAGGCTTGGATCAAGGATTGAAGGCCCGTGGATTTGGATTTCACATCGCTCTCTCTTCTCTCCTCTCAAGGTACCCTAAATCACGGACCTCGTCCGATCTACATGGTTAATGCATGATTTGGAAATTCCTTCGGTAAATATGCTTGCATTAGTGATATAAAAGCAATGCCCAAAATTTGGAATTGATCCGTGGTGGTTTGAATCGAGAAACCCGGTTAGGGTTCTTTGATCGCCCATCTGGGGACGTGTCCGGTATGCTCTTCGACGATGTCCGGATGGCCCAATGAGAAAGCGCATCGCCTGGCGATCTCCGACTCAATCCTATCTAGAATGGTTTGTTAGGCTTAGTTTCTTTTTATATCTACGTTTTGCAAACCTTGTGACAATGGTGTGTCAAGGTGATTGCAAAACCTTGGATGAAAGAATCTATGTCTAATTACAAGCTATGGGGATGTATCTAAAATTCTTTGGAAATCTTTGGATACAGGACAGCTGCCATGAGTGGACGACAGGAGCCGAGGTCCAAGCACAGGCATGATCCAGCACTTGAGAAGTACAAGAAGGCGAGACAGGATATGCATCCTGGATTTCACCGACCAATGGGGAGGTCCACAGGGGGCCGCCACTAGTGCAACAACTCAATATGCGAGAAGGGTCCGGGAGCTCTTCTTGACCACGATAATCGATGAGTTTAGAGTGGAGTCTAGAGATGAAAGAAAGAGGAAGAGCACTGACAGAGGATCAGATGGTGACAGCTCAGATGAGGAGCAGGAGATTGAGGAGGAGGAGTCAGTTCCTCCAGTTCAGCACCAGCCTGGTCAAGGGATGCATTATGGTCTTCTTGAGACACGTCGCCGCCCAATGTGCCTCCTATGTTCCCGAGTTGACTACAGGGGAAAAAGGTATGACCAGGAAGGCTAGAGATGAGCGAAGGGTTGATCCGAGGAGCTTACCTAAGGTTCATCGATCACCGCTTCGCATGACCTTTCACTTGGACTTCTACTCCAGTGTGATTCTTACGAGGAACCCAGTAATTGCCAGGTCTCAGTGGATTGACTGGCAATATATTAGAGAGTTGCAGAAGGCCTCAGTTGATCATGCTATTGCCATCTGCCAGAGCACGAGAGTTTATGAGATCATGGAGTTCCAAATGGGCTGGAACACACAGGTAGTAGCTTCAGTTCTATGCTACTCTATTTGTTGAGGAGGATGAGCGGCGGATGCACCGGATGCTTGAGGGCCAAAGTGGTGCAGTGTTGACTATGATGTTTTTGCCGCCCATCTTGGCTTCTCGAGAGGATGATCTCCAGAGGGCGGGATCCACACCGGCGGTGTTACCTCTGGCGGCTTCGCCTACATGTATCCTGCTGGTGGTGAGAGAGGAGAGCTGGGGGAAGGTTCTAGGTCTTCACCCTACCTACAGTACACAGGCAGGATGTTTAGGAAGACTATTGACTGCAAGGGTGGAGACAAGGGCACCATTGCTTGATTACTCGAGAACCTACTCCACAGATGGCACGATGCTCGGCCCTTGGCGTGTTTGACTTTATTTGGTCCGAGATCGAGTGTTGGAGAGAGGCCCCTCAAGGGCTGTGGTTTTGCTCCTTATATCATGCATATGATTGAGCAGGTGACAGGCACACATTTGAGTATGATAAGATTCACAAGGCCACAAAGATTATTGCAGATTTGCACGAGACAGGGGTTACCTCCAGCGGGACCGGGAGGGAGCAAGCGAAGAAGACTGGTAGGTAGATGCACACGGGAGTGGTGCACAGCAGAGCTTCACCTTCACCACGTGCTCCTTCACGTTCTACTTCACGCCTGTGGCATCCTCCTCCTTCGCCTATCCGTAGGCTTTTCAGCTCCATATTTGGGATGTGCCGTGACATCCAGACTAGGCGTGAAGGAGAGGGAGGCTAGGAGGAAGGACACTCGGACTTTGAAGCAAATTGCTTCTAATCTTGAGCTTGATCCTCCTAGGTCTCCTCTATCGATGAGGCACTAGTGAGCTGAGACCGAGGAGCAAAGACAGAAAGCTAGATATGATAGAGAGTATGTTGAGTTCATACAATGACACAAGAAGCAAGAAGCAGCACTGAGCACCTGACACTCTACCACTTCAGCTCGTGTGCCTACTCACTCTCACCACGTCCCAAAGACTGCAGACGACTATGCTACTGATTGGTGGAGTGACTGACAGTGGTGGTGGTGGCTTCTACGGTCTGAGTGGCTATGGCGCGTCTGGTGCGGGTGGTTCTCGTCCGGTACGGTGTTGCACGCCTTCGATGATGAGGATGCTGGTCGAGATGATGATGATGAGTGATCTCACTTTCCGTGATGACTTGTAGCCCCTTTGTCCTTAGTATGTCATTGTTGGACCTTTGTGGTGATAGATGACAAAGGGGAGAGAGACCGATTAAAGCTTCGTGGATAGTTTCATTTGCTTATCTTTGTACCTGAAGATATGTACTGCAGGCTGTAGTTTGTTTTTGAGCTTCATTGATGTATCTTGGATTTGTGATAGATTGTATCATGTGTAAGATGAGACTTACTTATGCTTTATCTTTGTATCTCTTGAGACATGATCTTTATCTATATATATCAGTGGTTTCTGGACTTGAGAAAATTTGTAATGAGTGCTATGTGTGAATTACATATGTCATATTTATTTTCATAAGGACTATGCATGCTAGAATGAAAATATTTGATGTGATGCTTTTATATTTATTCTTGTGTGATATATCTTGTCATATGCATCACGGTTTCACTTTGTCACACACACATGCACCCCACGGATGCAATGATTTAGGGGGAGTCTCCTATATGTTTTAGTATGTGCAATTGACATTTGAGGTCATTTTGTGAATTCTAATCATAAGCACATATTAAGGGGGAGCCTCTCATAAATCATTGAACCCAAAAGTTTAAATGTTTATATCATTTTGTAAGCTTTAATCAAGTTGTCATCAATCACCAAAAAGGGGGAGATTGAAAGTGCATCTAGCCCTTTAGTGGGTTTTGGATGATTGAATGACAACATGATTAAAGGACTAACCCGTTTGCTAAAGTGTGAACAGGTAATAGGTTATCTCATAGATACTTAATGAAAGCCAAAATGATGTGTTGTTGTATAAACAATCTAGTTCAAGCACAAGACAACAATGCAAATGGAATTCATGTGAAGGCTTATTTATTGTGGGATTTCCATGTACTATGTGATAGCAAGCTCATGATTATTAGTTAATGAGACATGATGGATTGCATATGGAATGGTCTCATATCTGAAGCTTGCTAAATTAAAATGAAAAAGATAACAATACATATGAATGGATGATTCAACACAAGATGTGACTTGATGGCTTGAGATGGTGAAGATAGCAAGGAAAGGCTTCGAGGTACTAAGCAAGGGTGAAGGGCAAGCGGCGGCTTGGCGGCGTCAAGAACCTAGCTAGGGTGAAGAAGAAAGTACTTGCATTTAGTTGAGGTACTAGTCAAGCTAAGATGGTCATATTGATGTGAAGGATCAAATCTATAATGAAGTATTTGATGGAAGTGACTTGATACATTTGGGATTATTCAAACTTGATGAATGGAATCAAGTCACATGCTCAAGATGGCTATGCTCAAGTGAAAGATCAACATCAACATGTTAGCACCCTTACTTGATGAAGATTGGAAGGGACGGCATCAATTCAAAAGAACAACTCAAGTGGTACAAATTCATATTTCCGTTTGTCTTGAGTTTAATAGGTATGCCGTACTATTAAGAGGGATGCATCATGTTGATAGATAATGTTTCATAAGTGCTCAAGCCAACCCATGTGAGTTTTGAGTATTTGAGAGACAAAAGAGCTAACTGATTTATTGTTTGATGCAGCAATCTGGGGCGTGTCCGGTATTCATACCGGACGTGTCCGTGTTTGTCCAAAGAACAGTAAAATTGTTGTTCTCGGGTTGGTTAGTCGGGAGTTCCGGCGTGGGTCGGGAGTTCCGACGGTCGGGAGTCCCGGCATGGGTCGGGAGTTCCGACGTGTCGCACTTCAACACACTTTGAGGTTTCACTGTCCTGGTCATACCGGACGTGTCCGGTATTCTCACCGGACGTGTCCGGTATGGATGACTAGAAGCCAACGGCTAGTTTTCAAAAAGCCGTGAGGGTCGGGAGTTCCGACATGCGTCGGGAGTTCCGACACCTCACTAACTTTAACTTCGATTACATGTTTTTCAAAATTGCTGAGGGTCGGGGTTCCGACTTGAGTCGGGAGTTCCGACGGTTGGAAGTCCCGACATACTTCGGAGTTCGAGGCCTCACAACATCACTATAACTTAGTTATCGTTGGCGCATTCGAGTCATCTGGGGACGTGTCCGTATGCATACCGGACGTGTCCGGTATTACCTTGACTATAAACGGCTAGTTTTTCAAGGGGCTATAAATACCCCCAAGCCTCCACCTTTGGATCTCACTTGATTCTCTTGACTTAGACACACGTTTTTTAGCCTTGCCAACCCTCTCTTAGTGAGTGATTGATCAAACTTGCAAAATCAATTTGTGGGTTGAGTGAAATTCAAAAGAGAGCCATCCAACCACTTGAGCACTTGTGCATATTGTCAATCTCGTGATTCGCATTTGTTACTCTTGGACTCTTCGGTCCTGAGACGGTTAGACGTCACGGAGAGCACCCGGAGATTGTGGTGTGCCTCGGAAAGTTTAGTAATTGCCGATTCCGCCGCCTCGGAATCAATTAGTGGAAGGAGGAAAAGGAGTTGGAAAAGACTCGGCTAGAGTGACCTTCGTGGTATCCTCTAGGGTGACCTTCATTGGGTCGCCCGCAGCCCCCTCAACGGAGAGTAGGACTCGAACGAGTCCGAACTTCTATAAAACAAATATCGTGTCTCAATTCGCATTTCATTTGATATTTGTGTTGCTCTAGCACTTGTGCAGGAGTTCTCTGTATATCTTGATAGTTAAATTAGGTGCCTGCAGTTTGGTTTGAAGATAGAAATCAAAAGGAGCAAGTTCGGGGCTGATCTGCAGAATCGTATTATCTGGGACACGTCCGGTATTCATACCGCCTACGTCCCGGTATTTCTCTTTTTTCACTAAAAATATTTATTCTCTGTTCTAACTTGATGTTGCGGGTTGTAGCTTCTAGATATATTCTTTATACCTTGTTTACTCTGTGGCTAACTTGTGAGGGGTGGTAGTACTCTTAATTTGGAGTTTCCATTTTGGAAACTCCCCTTTCTAATTGTTTCCGCATTTAAAGGTGTTAATTTTCAGAAACGCCTATTCACCCCCACTCTAGGCGACATCCTAGGTCCTTTCAGGTACGGCTTAGGTGCGCACAGCAAGAAGGGGTGCAAGGCAGGTCGGGTGGTGCAGCCAATTTGGCTTGAGGCGATGAGCTGGTGGCTGCCTACGATGGTGGCAAGCTGGGTCTTAATGGCGCTGTGGCAGGGGCAAAACTCCAAAATTGGAGCTCGGCCAGGCGCCATTCAAGGCGGGGTGGGGACGGTCGACTAGAGGACTTGATGGCGGCGCCAGAGACACGACGCCATGACTCGAGATGACTCCTCCCAGCCGTATTAACTCGCGCGGTTTAGTCGGCCATGGCGGGGAGAGCAGAGAGAGAACCAAAGCTCGACGTGACCGGCGTTGGCAGGATGCACCCGTCGCGATCCGGCCGACCCGCGCGTTGCTACTATGGACAACACACGCACGCCACCGACCAAGCGCTGCATGCGAAATTTCGCTGCGCCATAAATGGCATAGCGACGGTGCGCGGCGGCGCAGAGGAAGGGCAAGCCCTCGTCTTGCCGCGATGAGGAGAGCGACAGCACATCACGGCGCGATGTCGGCGATGCCAGCATCATCGCAGCAGAGCGGTAGGGACAGCAGAGCAACAACGGTGGGACACAAAGACAACGCTGGCGGTAGTGGCGACAATGACACGGCAGCGGGGGTGGCTAGGGCACCGGCGCCGTGGCCAAGGCAACACCACACAGCAAGCAAGGCAGACGGCGGCCACTGCCAACCAACCAGAGGCGAGTCGTGGCCGACCACGCGTGTCCGCGAGATGGTGACCGCGCACACATGGTCAGGCAACCGAAGCAAGTGTCCTGCACAAATTTTAAAGCATCGACCACGACAAAACTGTTCTTCTAAGCCTAAACTGTCTTCTCTAAGCTCAAGGTGATATATGAGGCTGCTAAATCGAGCTATAACACCTCATCACTCCTTAACCCAATCTCTTGCAATAATTTGCTAAACACGACAATGTCTAGCTGTTAACAAACTTAAAATTTTCCTAAATTTTTTAGCTGAGTCTTATTTTAAATTGCATTTCTAGGCTAGTAGAAATATTACTTAGCAATATTATTTTCGAACAGCAAGTATTTTATTGTCATCTACAAAGTTTGTACTTCAAACTTTATTTAAGTACCACATACATGTTCTATAGCATTTTTGCTTAATAAAAATTGATTTTAAACCCTAAGTGATATAACATGACTATCGAATCAACTTTCGTTTCGCATTTCTATCGATCGTTTCGAGTTACAGAAATTGATCTACACACTCTATTTTATGCATTAACACATAAATATGATGCTCATGACATGTTTTAGTAAATGATTTACAGTGTAATACCGAGGGTGTTACGTATTGTAGCAAAGCCCAAGACTAAATTAATAAGGTGAACATGTTCAAGATTGAGAGCTTGCTAACATTTCCTCACAAACTTGCACTTCAAAAGACATTGACCTCCATCCTCATCAAGGTGTTTGCATACTGGACAACTTGTATCAAATTCCAAATCTCGATGTTTTATATTCATCTGTAGGGCTAGGGTGTTGTGAACAAGGCACCACAATAATTGCTTTTTTCTTGGTAGGGCATGATAACTTCTATTTTTCCCAGGCAAACCTATCTTGATTCAAAGATCGATTGGCACATTGCCTTTGTTAACGCCTAGCTTGACGCTCCCTTTTACCCTCTAAAATGCGGTAAGCTGACCTAACTAAAAAGAGTCCCTTTGTGTCGTAATGCCAAGACACCATATCCTCATATTCTATGCTTCACTGGAATAGCCAGAATTTTTGTGCATCTTCCTCGCAGAAGGTGTCATGTACTAATTGAACATTCACCCTCCACTGCTTGGATCAATGCATTCAGAAACTCTTGCGATAATGTTACCTCTTCTTGGGGTAATCGAACGATAGGTAACGGAAAGGATCAAGATGCCCATGAAGGGGATTGAATTGGGCAAATCTGAATTTTTCATGAAAAATAGACCTATCACTTAGCCAAATTCACCCATTGTGACAACAAGTGTTATATGCCTACCACACAAAGTTGTGTACCCTAGATTCTAGCCTTACACACTAACATGACAATTCTAAGAATGTAAATTGCATGAAAGTAAAGAGGGTAAGGACCATGGCGATGCTATTCTAAGGTATCAAAGAGTCATGAATCCCTACTAGTCCTTATTGGGGCACCCCGCACAAAGGTCTAGCTCCCCCTTGATCCACGCATGGACCAAGTGTTCTCTATGAGTTGACCCTTCTCCACTCCGTAATGGTGGATGTGGATCACCACGACCGTGTACACCTTCTTGGGCCTCTCACAATCACCATTGAGAGATCACCAAGAACAACAACACCAAACCTTCTAGGTGGTGCCAATCACCAAGAGTAACAAGCACAAACTCTCACTTGACCCAACAAAGCCTGATGAGAAGAGTGGATGCACACTTGCTACTCTCCGAACACTAATGGAGTTCTTAATCTTCAATTAAGACTTTCTAATCACTCAAATAGGCCAAATCACTCTCTTAGACCCAAATGTATGTAGCTAGTTGATCCCTGGCTTCCAAGAGGCCCCAAATGCACGGAGACTAGAGTATATATAGTCCAATCATCAAAACTAGTCATTCTTCCTGAAAGTATTTTGCTCTCAATGCAAACAACAAATCTGGGAATAGCATGGTATGCTAGGCTTGTCTTGCTAGCATGGCTAGATAAAAAGGTGCAAAACTCTATACCCCAATCTTCCTTTATTTTTTGGCCACATAAAGTCTCCCATGACTACCAAAACATTTAATGCTTATTATCTTGTTGAGCACACCAAAATTGGCAAATCGTTGTATTGATCTCTTCAAAAAGTGACCATGTTAGATCAAAATAAGACATCACATTAGTAGGTATAGCTTGAGGGATTGCCTTGATTAACATATCTTTCCCTAATTCGTGACTAAAGCTTTTCCTTGAGACCTTGGATTCTCTTCCACACAATATCTTTCTGGTACAAGAAGGTCTTGGACTTAGATTGCCCAATACACAGTAGGAGACATGTATTTTTCACTTCTTCCTCATTCATAATATCCAACATGCCATGATTTGGTTCTTTGCATTTTTTTTGTATTCCAACTGAACATTGTGGATGACTTTTCCTTATTTATGATTTGCCCTGAACAATCTTCATATGAAGACGATACATTTTGCAAATAAGTTGGACCCCGTCCATCAACTTTCATTAGAAGCAAAGAGTGTCATATGTGTAAATAGATGATTTGAGCTTAATGCATTTTGGCACGCTTTCACACCCTTCAAATCTTTTGAGCTGTATTAAGTACCAAGGAGAAATCTTCAACACATAAAAAGAACAAATATGGTAAGATGGGATCTCCTTGGTGTAGTCCATTTCCTTATTTCTTTCTAATTCATTCACTTCGACGGCTGGCGCTACGCTAGCTTTGCATGATTAGTCCGGCTGGCACTGCATTTCCTTAGTTGGATCCGCTCTTTTCTCTCTCTCGTGCAGTTGTTGCTTTTGGCTATTTATTCAGTCGTCAATCAGCATTGATCTGGGTTAGCTAGGATAATTTGTTTTGTTAGCTCACCACTAACTTTTATATGGTAGGAAATTATCGGAATACACCTCATCATCATTTCCCACCATCTCTCATGAAAGCCCATATTTGACATTATTTTCTCTAGAATTCATTGTAAGCCTTGTCCATATTTTACTGACTATTAGGTCATACCTTGCAAGCGATTTTGTACATCACATTGCATAGACCAATAGTGCATAAATATTTTAATTTTTTGCGCTCTTTTGAAATTAGAATGCCCACCATCTCATCCCACTTCTCAAACATTACGCCATCATTCATAAAGATTTTCACTTTTCTAATCGCATTCGACCCAATTGTATCCAAGTATTGCCTGTAGAAAAGTGCCGGGATCCCATCAGCTATTCAGCTGGAGCCTTGGTATTGTAGAATAGAAGATACAAATATTGTAAAATATCAAGATACATGAGAAATCGAGATCGAGGTTCGAAAGAACTTGAGAGACTGAAGTATAGATTAGCTTTTCCAAAAAATACAACGAAGACGGTAAGGAGATCCCACAAGCAGGCAAGTGAGAAATGGTTGTGCCGTGCCGGTGTTCTTCCGTCCCTACGCAAAACAGCAAAAGGGCTTGAAGATATACATGACACAAGTGTGTGACGAAACCATGTCACAAATGTCTTAAAAAGAGATTGAAACGGACACCGGATGGATGAGGCCCCAGACCTCATATGCTAGTCGATGACAGCTAATTGACAGTCCTTCACCCCGCTTGTCCCTGCAACATCCTCGTTGGCCTCCGCCAGTTTCAAAGGCCCCACCCCCGGTATAAAAGCGAATCCATTCCGTTAGTTTCCCACGCCCAGAAAAATATCGAAACGAGGACGAAAAAGCCCCCTCTCGAGTGTGTCTCCCTCTTCCGTTTCTCTCCTCCGGCCTTCGTCCCCGTCCGCCAATTCCCTTCCCCACCCAAACCCTAGAGCAAGGCTGAATGGCCCTCGCCACGAGCTCGCGAGAGACTCTGCACCGCCGCCGGTGACTGCTGATCCGCCCGCCCCTGCCGCGCCCGGCGGCGCCCGGGGCCCTGTCACGGAGGAGGCGACGATATGGCTTCGAGGCAGCACAATGCGCAGTTCCACAAATCCAAGACGCTCGACAACAAATACGTGAGGATTCTCGCGCCTCCCGCCTCAGATCCGGGCGGAATTCGTGTTCTGTTGCTGCGAATTTTGGGGTTATCCTACTCTCACTCACTGCGCCTGCGCGGGCGCGTGTGCAGATGCTTGGAGATGAGATAGGGAAGGGGGCGTACGGCCGCGTATACAAGGGGCTTGACCTGGAGAATGGCGATTTCGTGGCCATCAAACAGGTCTCGCTGGAGAACATTCCGCAGGAGGATCTCAACATTATAATGGTGAGTTTTTTTTAAACTTATCTTATTATCATGCACAGGAACTGACGAATTGCGTGAAATGTGGTTTCGGGGGAGCTGTGGAGCTAACACACAACGGCTCCAGTGCAGCTATAATATGTAGTTTGAGCTATGCAGCTCGCCCTTTTGTAGTGTACTTTTTGCTGTGAGATTACATCCAAGGGCTAGGTTCTGCTAGCTTACTCATGTGAGTCGTAAGCAAGCTCCCTGTTTGGTAGGTTCAAACTTGGAATTACAGCAGAAGTCAAGGACACGCGTTACTTGTGTTTTGGCATGTTAATTGGTCATGTAGCGAGTTGGTTATACGTTTGCTGATTGCGATCATATGGAACTTTTGACCTGTTAATTGTTTTATGTGTGGAAGATATGATACATATGGGTCCGTTTGGAAGACTGAATCAGTTCTGATTCTAGCAAGAAACGGTAGAATCCGTGCCAAACGCAGAAACGTTTCATGTTTGCTTCTTTGGAACCTGAAACGCCCGAAGGCTGGTTTCGCATGGATTCTACTATTGCTACTGTGTACTAATGATTGTAATTTTTTTAATTATAATTCTTTTCTAGTGCAACAAATTAAAATGGGTTGTATTGAAGTTTTTCTTCACCCACAAAAAGTTTAGAATTTTTTTGAAGCATAGTTCATTTATATGATTTTTTTTTATAAAATACTCTTTTAGGAATCCGAATCTAGGCTACCATCCAAACAGTTTTGTGATTCTGATTCTTCACCCGAAACGTTTCCGGAGAGAATCTAGATCTTAAACGTTTCTACGAGAATATGGATCCCTACCAAACGCACCCATAGTTCCACAAAACATTTGTAGTCTGATATTCTATTGGGATCTCATAAAAACATGACTCATGACATAAAGGAGTGCTACTCTAGGTCCATAATGCATTTTCTTGATACAATTGGCTTGATTATCGCAGAATTGTATTATTTCCAAATTTACTACCTATATGACATTTTGAACCTCTCCAACTTTCCTGCAATTGATGGGTTTGTCTTTTGGCTACATAACTACATATAAGTGGATTGACAGCAAATAAAAGCAATGTGTAGGCTGACACGTGGTTCATCAAAATGTAATCTATAGTTGTATAGGTATCGTGTAAATTGTTAATATCTAAAATAGAACTTTATGTGTTGGTGTTAATTTTGTGAATTGCTTGCTAAGTTAGTTCTCTTTCATCATTTTGATATTGGTTTCATGTATCACCTAACGCTTGAAGTTGATCTTGAAATCTATGTGTATGGATTGTTAAATGTTGTCCTTTGGAGCATATCTGATGCATCTGTCCTGAGCTTGTGAAATAACAACTTTAGTTGTTTGTTTATTTACCATATGGACATACTGTTGGACTTACTTGGCCACATATGTTATCAAGGACCATAGGATGTATTTTAGAACACTGGGTTTAAGGAAGTAATACATTTTTTGCATTCTTATATAACCATCCCTATCACTTTCTTATATAGCTCTTGTTGAAACATTTCCCCCTCTTTTTGGTGAATATTACTGTTTTCTGCAATTGCTCTTGTATTCCTGCAGCCTAGGGTTCTAATTAATTGTCTTTGTGCATGTTTAACGATTCTGCACAATGCTCTTCATGGTTTGCTGGTATGGTTTATGCAGCAAGAGATCGACCTTTTGAAAGTAAGTTTTGTTATTTTTATGTTATACAGCTATAATCACATCTCTATTATTTTTCCTGTTAACTTGCACAAATCGATTTCTGTTATATTCCTTGTAATCAGAATTTTTAGATCTTTTGCATGCTCTACTGGTGTGTAGGTAGGAGTTGCTGTATCTTATTAAAATTCATAAAGATCACACCAAATTCTTGCTTTGGTCTAATATATATACTGTTATACACTTTGAGGTGCTTATATTTCATTCTTTGATCATCATACCTAGTCTCTCCCTAAACATGTATAATATAAGAGGTAATAGAATCTGGAAATAGTAATTAGTGTGGTGGGAAAGCTAAAACTATTTATTCTTGCAGTTGGTTTTAGTAGCTTCTATTGTTTCTGAAATTGAAAGCAGGACCTTGATTGTTTTATGCACTTATGCGGGACTCCAAATCTTTTGTTTTTTTGTGCAGAATCTTAATCACAAAAATATTGTCAAGTATCTGGGATCACTGAAGACAAAGAGCCACCTCCATATTATTTTAGAGTAAGCATTGAAAATGTCTTCATAGTTGATACGAGGTAGAGGTATACAATATACATCTAGTGAATTTTGACATGGAAGTTCTAATACCATAGGGATAACTGCAGGTATGTGGAGAATGGCTCACTTGCCAATATTATCAAGCCAAACAAATTTGGACCTTTTCCTGAATCTTTGGTGGCTGTATACATTGCCCAGGTGCTTGTGGTGGTTACTGCAATACTAGTACTTTTCTCTTTTCTCCTTATTTCATCTGATTTTAGTTTTTATGTGACCAGGTGTTGGAAGGTCTTGTTTATCTGCATGAACAAGGTGTCATTCATAGAGATATCAAGGGCGCAAATATACTGACTACCAAAGAGGTTAATGGCTGTATATTATTTGCCCTTTTTTTCTTTGTTTCAATAATTGAATTTGGTTAAAAAAAAATCTTGGAACACCTAGATCTGAATGTTGTAAAAAAAAGGTGGAAGGACACTTATCTTGGAACTTGGAAGCAACCTTCTAATACCATAATTGGAAGCATAAAACCATGAAAACATGTAGTGACATGACTGATGCAGCGAAAAAAAAGAAACAAAGGGGCACCCTAGAGATAAAATCATAGACAAATAGTGGGCTAGCAGAGATTTTGGGAGCATGAATTGTTAATATGAAGTGTGTATCCCCCCTTAATTCTAAACTTGCAATAGAAACATAGCAGTAACACATTTTCTCTATATATCTTCATTTGTGTACCCTGCTTGTTTAGGGCCTTGTCAAACTTGCTGATTTTGGAGTTGCCACTAAATTGACTGAAGCTGACATCAACACTCATTCTGTGGTCGGCACTCCATACTGGATGGCGCCTGAGGTTGGCTATTGATTAACCATTTGTTGATACGATGTTTCTACTGAATTATTGTCCTCTATGCCACTTAGCATACTGGAGTAGTTTATTATCTTAATTTTGTGTGTCTTACTATTAAATGAGTTGAAGGTTGCCTGGTTCCATTGTTCTGTGGATGTAAAATCTGTAGAATCAACAAAGACTAACGCAACCATTAATTTAACATTAATTCATCAAGTTGAACACCCAATTCATAGAAAATATAGCAATGTCTGCTTATGTGGGGGGACAAATTGATTAGAACTTGGGGAAGATGATCATGAGGCCAATAGAACTTATTTACACCAATGTGTTACATTGTTCTGGAATTCCTATATGTATTTTCAATATTTTGTGATCATGGTTTTGCAAATACATGCCAGTGGCACCACAAAAGTATAGATTTCTAAAGGATGTGTAGCCCAAGATTGACTAAACATATCTAGTCTAGGCTGAAGAGTTTTACTTACATTTTCAACTAGGACAACTGGACTGAGTTAATTTGCAAATTCATATCACTGACTGTGTTTCTTACTCCGATGATATTAATTGCTATGATGGCTACTATGGCCTTTCATCTTTCACCATAAAAAAATTATATAATTGCATTTTAATACAGTCTAGGATTTGAGTTTCATTCATCATCTTATCAACACATGACTACATTATGTTTTTAATACAGTCTAGGATTTGAGTTTCATTCATCATCTTATCAACACATGACTACATTAGGTCATCGAAATGTCCGGTGTTTGCGCTGCTTCTGATATCTGGAGTGTGGGTTGCACTGTAATTGAGTTGCTGACATGTGCCCCGCCATATTATGATCTCCAACCTATGCCTGCACTGTTCCGTATTGTTCAGGTTGGTTGCATACAGCTGTTTCGATCTATGTTCATCTTTGCAAGTTACTCTTTATTCTGCTATGTGAGTATACTATTTATTTTGTATAGGATGTGCATCCACCAATACCAGAAGGACTGTCGCCTGAGATTACCGATTTTCTCCGGCAATGTTTCCAAAAGGTTCTCTGTCGTAATGTTATTTGTGCACTTCAATTTGTATTTCTTTAGTTACATGGTCTGACTTTTTTAAAAAAAAATAACTTTAGGATGCGATGCAAAGGCCTGATGCAAAGGCATTATTGATGCATCCATGGTTGCAAAACTCAAGACGAGCTTTGCCTGCTTCCCTTCGGCAACCTACTCCATTGAGGTATAAATGAGAGTTTCCCGTGATAGTGAATAGTTTGATGAACAGATATACAGTCTAGAAAAGTACAGACATCATTGACTTCTTTTTTGCTTCATAATATATCACTAGATTGGATGTTCATTGATTATTTGAATCTTCTTTCCATTGAGAAGACTTAAATTCTCCTCCTGTCGGTACAATCAGGAACATCGACGGGGATGATGAAGGCTCAAGAGGTGATAATAGCTCGGGTTTATGCGACACACCAGGAGATACTCAAACAACTATTGCTTCTAATGTTGACCAGGTAACACTAGCAGGGTTTTTTACACATCATGTTTAGCTCAGGGATTGATCCTCCCAAATCTTCTGCAGTGCACCCACTATATTCTTAGCCTCTGAGGCTTGCCAATTAAAATTTATTTTTATTTATGCTGCTCTAGGAGAATGGGAAAAAAGAACCAATTATGGACTCTGCTGCGCAAAATAAATCTGAAGGGCTTCATGATGGAAATTTAAAACTTACTGAGGGCAGTAGTTCAAACAATGTGGTGCCTATGAAAGATAATGTGGTCCTTAATAAAGATCCGACACTAGTTTTACATGAGAAGTTACCGGTGGAATCTTCATCTGGAGGTGCTGATTTGAATGGCAAAGTAATGGCACATGAACTATTGCAAGGTGGTCCGCCAATTAAGGTAGAGCTGGAGGATAAAGAAAGTTCAAGTGTTGAGGATGGTGATGTGTTCTCCTTTCAGGCTGGAAGACAGAATATTGACTTCCAAAAGGTGAGATCTTTGTGCATAGCATTTTGACTTGAAGAAATCTTCTTTTAGTTCCTTAATCAAGAACTGTAAGGAGTCACTATGACGCACATGTTTGTATTTTATATTTTTATATGCACTCTACGTATGCTTTCTTAATTCTTAAACAACCACTTGTACGAGTGGAAGTTGGAAAAGCTGAAATAAAATGTAGGAGGAAATATACTTGAACTGCCTTATGTGTGTGAAGGAACATAATGGGATTATGCACGGTCCATTCGATTTGAGTTAGGTTACAATTGATCGAATGATGCAGCCACTAGGCTGCCACTTTGGTAAATAATTTTCAAATTTAGCTGTTTACATGCAACTATGAAACCATCATAACGCACATCTCCCACCTCTCATTCGTGAATCAATCTTGTTGGTTACTTGTCAATTGGTCTATAATACTTTCACTAGGTGAATAGTTGGCAATGTTTACTCATTATCAAGGTCTTGAATTTATTTTATTTTTATTGGAAGTTCTTTAAATGGCCCTTGAATGTATCCTGTGATCCTGTCTTGACAGGTGGTTGAACCTTCAGTTATTGAGGGGCCGAAACAGCTTAGTAGATTTAGTGACAAACCTGAAGATGCCTCTTTGGAAGACTTATTTCCACCAATCGATAAACGGGGAGATAATGGGGCTGAACCTTCGACATCAACTACTGTCCAAGAACTTCAATATAATGGTGTACATAATGAATTCGCGAAGGGGCTCAATGCCAGGGTGGAGAAGCAAAAAGAAAATGATAGCGAGTCCATGAATGGTGGAAAACTAATTGAATTTGCCATGCAACTAGAAAATATTGATGCGTCGGTACTGCACAACACTACTGTTGCTCTATCTATGTACCTTTGATATTTAAAATAGATGAATTTCTGTTTATTCTAGCTCTGATTTCGATGGTATTGGCCAATTTTATAGGGTTTTGGTGAACATATTCCTGGAGAGAGTCTTTTTCCCCTGCAGGTGTGCCATGTCTAACTTCTATTACCATGATGCATTCTACAACTTTGGTCTGTGTTTGTGCAAATTGATGTCAATACTTTGGCATATGTAATGATGTCCACTAGGCTGTAAGGTGCCTTCAGGGCTCAAGGCGTCACTGACACCTTGCCAAAAGCAGTGAGAGGGAAGGAAGGAACAAGTGGGAAGGCAACCGCTGGTTCCAGTGCTTGTCGATATGGGAGGGGGTGGGGGCAGCATGCAGGCTGCTGGAACCATGTAAAGAGCTTGCTTTTGGGTCAGTGATGCTTGTTGCTGCTCCCCTCGCTCTGTTCAGAATACCACTGGTAGTGTGCCCTTACGTAGCTGCTGCTGGCGCTTAATCGTGGTGGGTGCAATGTGTTAGGTGTATAACAAGGCATGGACTATCTCTTTGAGAGGAGGATGGGCTAGAGTACCTAGAAAGGGTGACGAGCTGGATAGTCTAGGAAGGCAGTCTCTCCTCTTTTCTTGTGTTATTTTCCTTTTCTCTTGAAATGCTAATATGTGTATGGCGTCGTGTCACCTTAAGTGCCTTGGCAATATGAGGGGGGTTGGTTTGCCATGCCTCGCCTTAAAAGCTAAGAACGATGCTTTGGCAATGTTCTTGGCAAACCTTTACAATTCTATAAATGTACATGTTCTATATATGGCTCTGTCAGTTGTTCAATTCTGGTAATATGATTCTTGCAATTCTTGTGCAAAAGAATGCCCCTGTTGGTTGATTACATGATAAGTTTATATTTGAAATATACGATACTTGCATTTGAAATGGACAGTATGTTGGATGGCTTATTTGCTGATAAACTTAACTGTTTACTGTCGTAAAAGAGATCGCCCCAAAACAATTAATTATTCCTACTCAGTACAGTGCATTTTTGTTTCATTTAGACTATGTCCTGCTAACCATACATTGCTTTCGTACAGTTCTAATTGCTAGGGTTTGACCTTGAAATACCTTTTGTTCTCTATTTTTGTAGTCTGTGGAATACAGCAAAATAGTAGCACAACTGAAACCAGGGGAAAGTGAAGATGTAATACTGTTGGCGTGCCAAAAGCTTCTATCAATCTTCAGTCACCGGCCTGAGCAAAAACAGATTTATATGACACAGAATGGTTTCCTCCCGCTGATGGAACTCCTTGAAATTCCCAAAAATCGTGTATGATGTTTCACTGTGGTTTTTACAAACATTTTTTTCCTGGCTCTTTACACCGAATAGTTGGTTGTTTTGTTATTTATTTATTTATTTATTTTTGCAGATTTTATGCTCAGTTCTGCAGCTTATCAACAACATTGTAAAAGATAGTACAGGCTTCCTGGAAAATGCTTGCCTTGTTGGCCTTGTAAGACTAATATTCCAGAGCAATTCATAACCTTCATGCTCTGTTGACTTTGTGGGAAAGATAGTTGATATTTAAAAGTTATCTGCAGATTCCAGTGGTGATGAATTTTGCAGAGCCAAATCGCCCAAAGGATGTTCGGGTGCAAGCATCCTTGTTTCTTCAGCAGCTTTGTCAAGCCAGGTCTTTTTCTTTCTCCGACATAGTTGATAGTTTCTGACATTTTTTAATAAATGAGTGGAAGGGACAAATGTTTTGGTGTACTAATTTCCAGTTTCCATCTCCAGCACCTTGACATTGCAAATGTTCATTGCGTGCCAAGGGATCCCTGTTTTGGTAAGCTTTATGGAGCCTGACTATGCAAAATACAGGCAAGTCTGCTGGTTTAATTATTCCTACATATTTTTCCTCTGTATTAATTTGTTTTAAATGCTTGGATCTAACTAATATACTGGAAAATATTTTAAATTAGCAGGGATATGGTTCATCTTGCAATTGACGGCATTTGGCAGGTCTTCAAGCTCCAGCATTCAACTCCAAGAAATGACTTCTGCCGTATAGCGGCAAAAAATGGGATGCTTCCTAGGCTGGTGAATACACTACACAGCCTGAACGAAGCAACAAGATTTGCCTCAGTCTCAGGGTCAGGTGCTTCAGTAACACAGAATGGCTCAACCCCCCGACGAAGATCTGGCCAATTAGACCCTTCAGTTCTTGAAAGTTGCAAGGCGCATCATCATCATTCATCTGGTTCTCTGCAATCTCTACAAGCAGATGCAGATAAACTCCATGTATTAATGGACTCCTCATCATCTCCTAGGTTCAGCGATAAAACCGGCAGTAACTTGGAGAGGAATGAGAACGACTTGGTTATTCGGCCACCGAGGCTTAGTGTTTCTGCCGGAAGGACATCTACAGACAGATCACCAAAGCACGTAGAACTAGTTTCAAATGGTCATAATAGCGGTCAAAATGACCAGGTCCGACCTCTACTGAGTTTATTGGAGAAAGAACCACCTTCTCGACATGTATCTGGACAACTTGATTACGTTCGCCACATATCTGGATTGGAAAGGCATGAAACCATTTTGCCACTATTACATTCATCGACAGAGAGGAAAACAAATGGTGAACTTGACTTAATGATGGATTTTGCTGGTACATTATTCTGTGCCCATTATTTCAGATGTTAGTCCTTAGCATATTGGTGCATCCTTCCATTGTGCATTCTGCTTTTCGCCTAAGTAGTTTGCTTTATGTTCTACTTTTCTCTCTTGAGTTTATATACTCTTTATCAAATGCTAACTTTTTCGGTTTTCATTACACATGGACAAAGAAACCTAAAAATAGAATATTTCTATTCGAACCTTTCTTTACTCTTTATAAGTTTATATGCTATCATATACCACATTTGGTTATAGTTCTAACGTTTTATTATTGAGACTTTATGTTATATATTTGTCTATTTGGTTTGCTTCTGGTTCCACTAAGTCCTTTTTCCCCAAATTAGGGTAGCTCCCCTATTAAAAGGAAGGAGTTCCTGGTTTCCAGTATTTGAATAAAACTAAAGAGAGTTACGGTATGACTATCCAGCACACTTTTGCATAATGTGATACACAAGTTAACGTGAAAGCACCTATGCTCTAGTAATCCAGTTACAGACCAAGTAAAAAGGGGAAACTCCTGGATTATAGACCTACAGTAGTTCAGGATCAGAGCTGACTGTTCACATCTCCTTAAAGTACTTGTGTACCTCGCTCAAGTTGGGTTTTCCAATATTCGAGTGTAGCATATGCTCTTTTTAGTGGTAAGGAGTGTGTGTACGAGTTTGCACACTTCCTGTTGGAGGGGTTCTGTTTTCGGACCAGTGCTTCCTCCATACGAAGATGTGCAGCTCTCATGCATATTTACTAAGTTTCTTTTGTGTAAATGACAAGTAATGTCGTACTTTATTGTAACACTCTAGCAGTCATTTGTGAACTGTAGAAACGATTTGGAGTACAGAAAGAATCATCCACTCCCTATTTGCAAAAGATGTGTAGCTTGTATTTATTTATGTGCTAATAGATTGGTTTTTGAATTTAATGCAGACGTCTCTAGACATGGAAGGGAGAATGGCCATCTGGACTCTAGTATAAAAGCTTCAAATAGAGTTCATAGTATGAAATATGCACCTTCGGCAAGTGCCTCTAATGAAGGGGCATCAACTTCTGGAGCTGCATCGCAAACAGCATCTGATGTGTTATCTGGATCAGGGGTGCTCAATTTAAGACCAGGGAGTACAACATCATCAGGCCCATTAGCTCAGATGTTCTCTTCCATGAGCGCAGATGTGGCACGTGAATATCTTGAGAAAGTAGCAGATCTTCTTTTGGAGTTTGCACAGGCAGACACCGTGGTAAAATCTCTGATGGCCAGCCAAAGCCTTCTTACAAGGCTTTTCCAGATGTTTAGCAAGATAGAACCTCCTATTCTCCTTAAGGTAAAAGTCTAAAACATTTAGTTTGTTCTGCTATGTACTTGTTCATGTGACTCAATTTCTTTGTGTTTGTGTTTGTTTGGTTATGGAACTATTTGTTCTTTTTGTGCAGATTCTTAGGTGCATTAATCATTTGTCGGGTGATCCTAATTGTCTCGAGACACTTCAACGCACAGATGCAATCAAACATCTGATACCGATTCTCGAGCTTCGTGATGGACCTCTGGTTTATCAAATACATAGTGAGGTGCGCAGTGTTTTTGTTAAAGACCTGCAACCAAGCATGATTACTAAGGAAAGAAATCCCACTAAGTAGCTTTTCAGGGCGTCATTTTCCTTTTTATATGGTGAAACATTTGGAGTCAATAGTTTTGAAAATTAAGTTATGGCCCATGTTCTATATCTGCTGGAGTTGGTCTACTACATACTCTCTTCGTTTCAAATTATAAGACGTTTTGGCTTTTCTAGCAATGTATATAGACATGGTATATATGTATATCTAAGTGCATAGCAAAATCAATGTATCTAGAAAAGCCAAAACATCTTATAATTTGGAATGGAGGGAGTATTATTCAAAGGGTGCTGCGGGAGTGGGAGTGGGACTATGCCTAAACGAGTGAAGTAACAATACTATACTTCATTTGATGCCTTGTTATAGCAGTATGCAATACATATCACATACTCATAGTTGGAGTAGCAAAACATCTAACTTATTGCTTAGAGTGAGAAAACTGTAGACAGCAGAACAGCATTGTCTACAAGATGACATGTGCTTGTAGCTGTGTTCTTTTTTTTTGTACCTTTTTAGTTGAAATCTGATGCTATTAAATGCTAACTAATTTCTCAGCAGATAATTTGCCTTCTTTTGCGCTATTTTCTGAGCACATAATTGACTGCCTCTGCCTTTCTGCCTCTAGGTCCTCAATGCTTTGTTCAACCTTTGCAAGATTAATAAAAGAAGACAGGAACAAGCAGCTGAAAATGGAATCATCCCTCACTTGATGAATTTTGTCATGTCAGACTCACCTCTGAGGCAATATGCCCTGCCTTTGCTGTGTGATATGGCTCATGCTTCTCGCAACTCTAGAGAGCAGTTGAGGGTTCATGGAGGGTTAGATGTGTACTTAAATCTGTTGGAGGATGATGCATGGGCATGCACGGCATTAGATTCTATTGCTGTTTGTTTGGCTCATGATAATGATCACAGAAAAGTAGAACAGGCACTGTTGAAAAAAGAGGCCATTCAGAAATTAGTGAAGTTCTTCCAAGACTGCCCAGAACAGTATTTTGTCCATACATTGGACGCTTTCTTGAAGATAATCACGTAAGTGTATAAGGCATATTTCCTGATTAGTTGCAATCATGCTGCAGATTACTGATCTGTACATTGTATACATGTTTTTGGCAGGAAATCTTCTAGGCTAAATACAGCAATGGCCACCAATGGTTTGACAACATTGCTCATTGCAAGACTTGACCATCGAGAAGCTATTGCCCGCTTGACTCTGCTGAAACTCATAAAGGTTTGATGCCTAGCCTTAGCTGGATAGTCCTGGATTTTAGGACGCTCACTGTGAATGAAATGATTCTTGTAGTTTGTAGAGTTTCAACTTTGTGGTTTATGTATTTTTCCAGGTTGTCTATGAGCACCATCCTCGACCAAAGCAGCTCATAGTAGAGAATGACCTCCCTCAGAAGCTGCAGAACCTCATTGAAGAACGCAGGGATGGACAACGGGGCGGCCAACAGGTGTTGGTCAAACAAATGGCCACCTCATTGCTGAAAGCGCTGCACATCAATACAGTATTGTGATTTTAGTGGGTCATGTGTTTTCCTCTCAAGTTGTATATGTTTGCCCTAGAGGAAAAGGTGTCTTTTTCTTTTTGCCTCCTTTTCTGCTGTGGTGATTTCGCATGAGCACCAGACTCCCTTGTTGTACCTGATCCCCCTTTTTTCTGGAGAAAGGTTCAACGTTTAGGTGCAGGATAAAATGAGCTTTCTATCCTTAAGGGTTGTTTATATTTAGCGTATGTTAGTGAAGAACTTGTAAATTAGACATCTAATTAAAAATACAAAACCCATGTTGACATTTTGTTTGATGTTAGTAAATTTTGCAAGATACTTATGGGTGTGCTGCAATTGGTCTTAAAAAATATATTTGGTATACAGCGCTTTCTTGCACTAAAGATAAATGGCTGATATTGTGGATCCACAAAGCACAGATTTTGATAGCGGCTGCCCAGAGGTTGCGTTAAGCTGAGCTGGTGTCCAGCCTCTTAGCAGAGTCCCGTTTAACAAGATGCAAGAAAACATCACAGGTTCTTTCCATGCATTACATTACATAATTCTTAAGCGTATACAATGAGATGATCAACTAATGCCAAATTCACAGCATACAGGACTGTTGTTTATTTCAGCTTCAAGAGTTCCATAAGGAAAATTTAAAACTGAAAAACAAGTATTCCAAACAATTATAGATGCTTTGTAGGTAACACGCAAACATCTATGCATTCTGAGCTCCATGTGCTTTCCAGAGGTTGTTCCATTCCACCATGGCATCGGCTGCTTCGGTGAAGATTGCATTCTTGGGTCCTAGCTTCTCACGGACAATTCCAGCTAGCTCCTTAACACAATCGTCAACCGTAACTGCAGTCCTCGATAGCTTGAGCGACTGGAAGAATGGAAGAACATCATCCATGATTTTTACGCCTTCCCAATCTTTCAAGCTCTCCAGAGCTTTACCTGCTTCTGCATCACTTCTCATCACATAAGGCAGTCCAGTCTTCACACCATACCCCAAGCTGTCGCAAACTACTTTAGCACATAAGCCATTCCATATGTCTTCAAGGGTATCCCATCTGTGCTTCCCTTCATTTCGGAGACGCAGGCCTGGGAACATAGCAGGCCCCAGCACATCACGGTTGAATGCAACATTTATCCCACTCACAGGCAGCATCGCACCAAGCGGAACTGTCATCACAGCATCCACATAGGTTGTGTTTCGTTGATTTCTCTTCACAACATGAGTCATTGGGTCGTAGTCAGCATTATGCATCCACAAACCACATGAGAGCATGCACTCAACCCCCTCACGCAGGCTGAATGGGTAACCACGGACAAAGTCAGCACCTTTCCTGTATGGATCATAGAGTGTGTTGAAAAAGAAAGGTGTAGCAGGTGTTTTCAGATTGGCCATGTGCTGTGCAACAACATCAACAGTCGACCCAGCAGTGTCCTTCGCTGGGAGGCAATTGTCATCAATTGAAATCACATACTTCTTGCGTGAGACAAGATACCCAAAGTAACGGCATGAGTGACCAGAGAAGTTTATGGATGAGGCACCAAGCACCCCATTAATATCTGACTTGGTGTAAACCTTGAGATCAAAACCTGTAGGGATTTGAAGATCCTCTGTCATGTCTGGATCTTTGATAACAATGATGTGGAAACGAGAGAAAAATGGCCGCCATGCCTCAAAGAAAGTGGTCAGGTTGGGCTGGAGTGCCGCAATCACAATGTCAACCTCACTATCTTGAATTTCCAAAGGCATCTTCTCAGGTAATCAAAGTGATCTAAGCAGCAGCAGGTCTAGAACCTCTCAGAGCACCCTGCAGACAAGCAGATGCCATGTCAACACAAAAGCTGATGTGAGCATAATAACTGAATGAACAAAGGGTAATATGGTGTAAACATACTTGTGGGAAGGACTGGTACGAGTGGCTGCTTAATGTTGAGCAACTGAACAGCCAAGATGATCTCCTCACAGCCGGTTGCTAGAAACAACTTGAGAACTTTCTCTGTCAGCTTACCAGCACTGAGGGTTCTCTGCAATAAAAATGCAAGAGCACATTACAAAACATATTCTATGTGTGTAAATATTGAATCGCTCGTAACATAAGAGGACATCAGTCCGCACACTCCTGTGAGGCTGCGATATGATTTCACCTACATCATCATAACTAGAAAATGATAAATGATTCCCAAATTCCAAATGTGTGGGTTCAGAAACCGAATTGTGACACTACTGTTTGCAAAGCTGTGGGCTTATGGAGTGCCTCATTATGACCATCATTAAAGCATCCCATACTGGTTCCGCACACCTTGTCAACTCGATCATGACTGATTTACCATAAATCCAATTCTTTTTAGGTAGCATTAACAAGATCAACTAACAAGGAAACACAATTAAAACTGCTGACACATCACTGCATTTGACAACTTTTAGCAAAGCGTGAGATCCCATAACAACTGATCGTAACCCTGGCTCGCCCCCTCCTACAATTCCACAAGTTCTATCAAACGTGCACGCGGCACAGCATGTAACTAGAACGGATGAGGCAGCATATATAACCACTGAACAACGGACAAGCGAAGCCCAGCCCACCATGATCAATCCGAAACTACCAATTCCACATCGCAAAATGTGCCCAAACCGAAACCACGCACGCGGACGTGTGGCCTTGGCACCAGTACAGGAACAGGATCAACCAGTAGTGGGGACAGATTCGAGAGGGGCGCAGGGCGCGGCGTACCTACACGGAAGAGGTCGATGACGAGGTGGTCGGGGAGGTGGGAGAGGTCGGCGATGTGGGCGATGCGGAGGAGCGCGGAGTCGAGGGTGAGGGAGAGCAGCGAGGGCGGTCGCATCGGCCCAGATCTGGATCTCGAGCGCCTTTTTATAGCAACTCTCCCCTCCAAGCAAAGGCGCCTCCCCCTCGCGGCCGTGCCACGCCACGTTGCTGCCCTCGATCCTCGCCCCCCGCACTGCTCCCCACGCCCGCTTCGTGTTGCGTTTGCCAGCAGGGCAGCGTAGGAGAGCCCGGCCGAGCCGAAGGCCAGGGAGGCCGAGGAGGCGACGACCGCGACCCGTGCACCTATCGGCGACTTTTCACGGCGTTTTCCCCGTCTCCCCCTCGTTTTCCCACGGTTTTCTGCCTTCCCCTTGTCGGTACGCTTTGCCTTCGTGATCCGAAGAGTGGTCACTTTGTGTGATGGGTGGCTAAAAATCACATCAATTTTGTATTTCTCGAGTGATATGATTTTCTTAAATTACATGATTTATATGATGATAGTAAGGTTCTATTTGTATCTCGTGGTCTAAAGTTTAGTTGGTTACTAAACTCTAGACCACTTTAGCATATTTTGTGAATGCTAAATTTTAAACATCACTTTAGATCACTTGCAGAGTTACAAGTTAGAAGTAACTCGCATATAGCAATAATATAGAGTTCGATTCCAAGACGTATTATTGTCATGTTTTTTAATTCCTACTAAACTACCCTTGCACCCTCCGTGTTACGTAGTTTACCTGTACTTATATGAGTTTATAAACAATTTCGTGTTACTTATGCAAGTTTACGCAACTCGCGTCTAGTGGTGATACGAGTTAGATGGATGCTTTTGCTTTGATGGATGCTTTTGCTTTGTCGTGCGGATTAGCCTTTTCCTTCTTTTCTTTTTTCTTTTTTTGAGGAAAGTGGATTAGTTAGTCTTTTCCGCGTGACGGTGTGAGGTAAGACTGGGATGGGCCGATATGGGCCCATTTTGTGGTCCACTTCGGGCGCAGCATGCAACGCGGCCGATTGGTGGTCACTCACTCGGACGGTCGACGCGCGGCGGTATGGCCCGATTGGTGTCCGGCTGCGAACGGCCCACGCCAAGTGCATCAGCCCAGGGCTGGCCCGGCACGCGCTAGACACCAAGGCAGGCGCATAGCTCTGTTTCGACCTCACAGCGTCGTCCTCTGCTTCTCAAGCGCCCGAGCCGCGCGCCGCCGAACCCGCCGCCTCCCCCAGCCTCCGGGCACACCGGAGCACGCCAGCCAGCCACACCACGACACGGCGGCACCGGAGGAACCCCTCCTTCTTGGTCGTAGCCTCCGTGGCCTCCCTCCCCCAATCCCTTCCGGTGTTGGATTGAGGGTGGAGCGGAGATCCGCCACGGCCTGGATTGATCTCTGGTTGGTAAGGAACCCTAGCTTGCTTGGGTGGATTCTTCTGAGCGCGAATTCGATTCCGTGATGTGTTTAAAATGCTCTGGCCATTCGAATCAAAATATTCCATTGTCAGCATCAGTTAGTAGGGGATTTTGCTGCTGCGTAGTGCAGCGCTTATCTAATCCATCCATCGATGCTTTGATTAGGCCCTTCCTCCTACGCACGATCGAGCCCAGTCAAGTCGACGCCATAGAGAACTTGGGATTCTAAGGTGCTGGTGCAGCTTCTTCTCGCAGAAGTTTAACCCCATGCCCCTCGCTAAGCCCACCCGTGTGATCCCGCCGTGACGCATCATCCTCAGGAGAAACGCCATGATGTCAAGGTCAGATCTTCGGCTGTTATTATCCTATAGAGTTTATTACATTCTATATTTCTATGCTAGTTAGTGTGATGCCCTGGTGCTGATTGCCCAATGCTGAAGTGTAAATTGCTCCCCTGTGACATCCAGGTTTGCCCACTTAGGGAAGAGCAGAAAACTTGCTCAAGCCCTTTTGGTCTCCTCAAAACCCAACACTGCTACTGGCCAAAACATTACCTCAAGCTTTGCATTTGGTTTGGGTTATTCCAGCAGGGCCTTTTTGCATGGGAGGGTTCATAATGGTCCAAGCACCTCCTACATGCTGGGAAGAGCAAATGATGGCTTACACTGGAGCACTGGTGTGAGGAAGTTCTCAATTCTTTCGTCCTGTAGCAAGAATGCATTTCAGAGTCAACTTGCTTGGAAGCGACTTGTGGCAATGGGTTCTCATGCACCAAAAGCATCTCCATTTTTGAATAGGGTTGCTTGTGCCATTGTCTTGGCTGTGAGTAGGTCTAATATAGCTCCTTACCTCGTTGCTTTCATTGCGGGAGAGGTAATGCTAGCTCAGAAGACATCTGCAGATGGTGAATACTACCCTATACGTGAGCGAGCTCAGGATGGCCGTATTTACGTTACCTCTCTAATATATTCGGCAGTAGAGCTGGTTATTATAATCTTCAGATCAATATATTTGGCATTGCTGTTCACTCCGAGTATACTGATGGCCCCATTTGCAGAGACTCTTGGCAGTAAGTATAGGAAAACATGGCTTCGGCTTGTCCATCGTACTTTGGAGCTTGCCGGTCCTGCGTTTATCAAATGGGGGCAATGGGCTGCAACACGCCCTGATCTGTTTCCAAGTGACCTTTGTACTGAATTGTCAAAGCTGCACACAAAAGCACCAGCTCACAGCTTTAAGTATACCAAGAAAACTGTTGAGAAAGCTTTTGGTCGAAAGCTATCAGACATTTTTGAGAATTTTGAAGAGAACCCTGTTGCATCTGGAAGTGTTGCTCAAGTGCATCGAGCTGTTTTACGATTCCGGTATCCCAATCAGCAGACAAAGCGTGTAACAGTTGCAGTAAAAGTAAGACATCCTGGTGTAGGAGACTCGATAAGAAGGGATTTCAATATCATCAATGCAGTAGCAAAAATTTCTAGATATATCCCCACACTGAATTGGTTGCGCTTGGATGAGAGTGTACAACAGTTTGCTGTCTTCATGATGTCTCAAGTTGACCTTGCAAGGGAAGCTGCTCACCTGAGCCGGTTTATCTACAACTTCCGAAGGTGGAAGGATGTATCTTTCCCAAGACCTCTTTATCCACTTGTTCATCCTGCTGTTTTGGTCGAGACTTACGAGCATGGGGAGAGTGTATCACACTATGTTGATGACCTTGAGGGACATGATCGAATTAAAAGTGCTCTGGCCCATATTGGCACTCATGCTCTCTTGAAAATGCTACTGGTAATGTATTTTTAGACATATCGTAGCATCCTCATTCAGTATATATGACTACCTAATTTGAACAACTGAAGAAATTAGTACTATGCGAAATCTGGATTATATGTTGTAAAGATTGAAGAGACTTCAATATTTTATTTATGCATCAAAATGACACTTTTTGCTGCTTTGTCCTGGAAAATAATTGCTATAAGAGATTACTAATTCTGGATTCAAGATTGTGAGCCCACCGATAAAATTTCTGAAGCAAACATATCTATTGCAGGCTTTTTAGCATAGTTATTCATAGGTATATATATTTTTTTTTACTTTTTTAGAGCTTGTATTTACAGCTAACATTTTTGGTCATTCTGTGTCCTTTTACAGGTTGATAATTTCGTCCATGCAGATATGCACCCAGGAAATATTTTAGTCCGTGTTGTACAACCAAAGAACTCAAATAGCACCCTTATAAAGTCAAGGCCACATGTAGTCTTCCTGGATGTAGGAATGACTGCTGAACTTTCAAGTAATGACCGTGTGAATTTACTCGAGTTCTTCAAGGCTGTTGCTCGCCGAGATGGTCGTACAGCTGCAGAAAGTACTCTAAAGTTGTCAAAACAACAGAATTGCCCAAATCCAAGAGCTTTTATTGAGGTAATTTATCGCTACCTTACAACTAGTCTTTTTGTTGGTGATAGAAACTTGGATTTTATTGGCGAGGATTCTCTCTCCTTTTCCATGATAAAGCAGGCCATACTACTGTAATTGGTGGCCTGTAGCATTTACCTTCAATTTCACAAAATGTATCTGCACAATATAGATTACCAGCAGAAACTGGAGATGACAATTTTTCTTTGAATTTATAGGTTGCTACGACATGGTTTAGGGTCAGGAAAGTGCCAATTTGGTGCTTCCTCTGTTTTGTTACGTATGTTTATTTTCTTGGACTGGATAGTACTGTTGTTCTCAATGTAACTCCAATTTTGTCCACACTCAAACTCCTTTATTGATGCTATGAAAGAGGTTCAGCGGTCAGAGTCATTAATGGGCGAACATTTGGTCCAATCTCATTAGCCGTGTTGTATATTTGCCTATTTGTTGTCTCGATCTGTAATCTGTTCCTGCAATGGGAATGGTCTCATTACAAAAGAGGGAATATTATCAGAGGTGGTGTCACAAAGCCTGAGGTTCTAGGAAAATAATAATAATAATAAAATCGAAGCTGATTCATTGATTTTGATGCTGTGTGGACATGCGGTAGTCTCTGATGCATGCACATTTGGTCTGATATGTGGCCTTATGCTGCCACAGAAATTATATTCTACCCTTAAAGTTTGTCAGTAAAATATCATATTTGGATGGACAAATTTGATGGTAAAAAGTGACACCCCAGATGCACTATAATGTGCCAGAACTCAATGTTGGATACTCTTTCCTATGTATTTTTGTGCAATCTCATCAGTGACCAGTAACTCTTCTCTTTTGATGAAAATGGCAATTGCAAATGATAGTTGTGTTAATTTATTTTTATGATTGTGATTGTTGAGAATTCGTAACTTAATTTATGCTACAGGAAATTGAACGATCATTCTCTTTTTGGGGCACTGCTGAAGGTGATGCTGTCCACCCAGCTGAGTGTATGCACCAGCTGCTTGAGCAAGTTCGACGTCACAAAGTGAATATCGATGGCAATGTTTGTACTGTCATGGTGACTACATTAGTTCTTGAGGTGACTTACATGACTTGTTTTTACTTCACCAAAATTTACTCTCAGATTACTCTTTTTTGATTTGGAGAGCTTTAAGCCAACTTAGCCATGTTTGTGTTATAAACTCTGCATTGTTTTTGCAATTTTGACTCCACATCTTGCTCCTCCTGTAGTTTTTTTATTTGTCTAATTTCCAGCTAAGATGATGCGTTCATTCGTAAGCAGATAGGATTCCACAATGTGGCTATGTAAACTGCTTTACGTTATTGTCTATTTGTGTATTACACCTTTGTCTCTTAATTGCAAGAATACCTTTCGTAGGCATTCCTTTTCCGTTTGTGGTTCTTCAATTCTTTTCACTTTTATCACAGGGCTGGCAACGCAAGTTGGATCCAGATTATAATGTTATGAAGACACTACAAACTTTACTTTTCAAGGAAGACTGGGCAAAGTCTCTTCAATACACGATCCAAGGGCTCATGGCGCCTTAGGGTCTGTGCTGCAATCCTCTCGAAAGTTTTGATCTGGTTTGTGTTTGGCTGGAGGATCCTCTGCTCTCACCATCACGTTTCTTTTCTTTTCTACTTTATTTGCTCTTAGATTATACAGTTCTCTGTACCCGTCCTGGCCTTGTGCTGCTAAAGCAGCCTTGATGATAAAGTAATAATAGCAGCAAATTTTCAGAAGCTACCAGAGTACTATGCTGTAGAGTGCATTGCCCTGGACTATCTTCGTATATGTTCTTAATGGGCCAAAGGATTAGGTCCTTTTTTCCTCCTCCCAACACCTTTGACAATAGCTCTTAGATGATGTAGCAAAAGGCGTTTTGTTCTGATGATCTTTTTGTAACTGGAGAGATTGTATAAGTGAACAAGAGTTGCTTATGTACACACAGAGATACTGTTAATCGCTCGAAGAAACCTACTTCTCAACTGACAATTCCTAGGATTAACGTCCATAAAAGGCTCCCAATTTTTCTTGTTTTACATGTATTAGTGACGCAGAATGCCTGAAATTTGAATGTGGTTGTTCTTATGGCCCTGTTCGCTTCTCTTATAATCCGTACTTTTCAGTTTGTTTTTTCAGCTAGAACAGTATTTTTCTCTCTCAATAAATTAGTTGGAACAATGTTTTAGTTTGTTTTTTCAGCGAAGCGAATGGGGCCATATATGTTAGTAGGTCTAAACTTGTAACATGAAACGTGCACTCCTCAATGGTCTGCCCTTCACAGTGACGCTTCTGCTTCGTGTGTGCGTGTGTGCCTATTCAAGTCTAACCCCTGCACTGCACTGCACTGCTAGCGGCTGCACGAGGTGACAGGGACAACAGCTCTAGCTAGCTGGTCCCAGTAGCCTCCGGATTTTAGACCCGGTGCCTGGGTCAGCTAACGAGCAGATAGAGAATGCAGGAGGAGAAAAGGCATACACACATTCCTGATTCCTCAGGTCGGGGCTGGATGGAACCGTGACATACTACCTGCTGCAGCTGCACCGCTTCAGCGTCAAGCAAGCAATCATGCTGGTGCTCGCATCCCTGCCTGACACACGAACACCAGCACGAACACGGAGCACCCTGCGAGCACTCGCTCCCTGGCTGGTGCCCGCCTTGACCAAGTTGTAGCACGTCCTTGGCAAGCTGGCCATGCAGATGCAGTGCACGCATGTCAACCCCATCCGTCCCCTTCGGAATCATGGCGAGGCAATACAGCAGCAGCCAGCAGGCCACACCATCCGTGTGTGATCCCTAGGACCTGGAACATGCCACAAGCTCCCTGTAGCTTTCCGGTTTCCGTCACTGGGGAGCCTGACCAGGCGTTCCAGTTGCATCATCATGGCATGGGATTTGCAGCTAGCTGCAGACGAGGAGTCTGCTGAGAGCAGCGGCAAATCCGGCCAGGGATAGGGTGGGTGGTGCCTGGTGGACTGGTGGAGCTGGGCGATGGAGTAGTCAAAAGCCGAGGAGACGAGGAGGGGGACACAGATCCGGGCGCAGGTGGCATGTCGCCGTGCCCGTGCTCGTGTGTGTGCACGGGCCGAGAGAGTAGCTGGGGCCGTCGCGGTGCTCCTCCGCGCACGCACCCGCCGGCCCCCACCACGTGCTCGTGCTCGTGCTGCTAGGTCGGCAGGTCAGTGTCCCGCGCGCGTCGGCGTCGGCGTCGCCAGCCGCCCGCCCGCCGCGCGTCCAGCTCCAGCGGAATACACGTACCGTGTACGCGCGACGCCTGCTGCCAGCGCCGGCCGTCTTCTTGGGCTCTTGGCGTTGCCGTTGCACCTGCCGGCGGCCTGCGTGTACGCTTTAATTTGCACGGAGCATTTCTTTGTTTTCCTGTCATTGTTCCAAGGCAAGGCAGACGGCAGGAAACGACGTACTGTTTGCAGTGCAGGCGTCTTGGATGGGTAAAGCTCTGTTAATGGGGCGTCTAGCGAGAGTGGTTTGCAATTTGCATTGACATGGGGGCGGCCATCCCCGGCCTGACCTGATCAATCATGGACGCGTCACCTCGCCCGTGTACTTGAAAAGGGAAAAGGTAGCCTTGGGTTGGGTTGAAAAGAGGCTTTATCTGCTGCTGCTGCTGCGCGATCCATCGCTCGCACGAGTGCACGACCGACGTCACTACCCAAGTCTGTTGGAAAACGCATGGCCTTGCCTCTCTCCTACGTCTCCTACTCCTACCTGACGGATGGAGTTGGAGAGAGAGAGGTGGCGTCGTGGCGGCGGTGCTCTCAGTGCAACCACAACGTCTCAACCACCACGCATGGAAATGGAATCGCGGCACCGGATGGTGCGTGGTGCGGCGGTGCATGTCTACCACCACTGTGTGCCGTGCCGTCGTACAGTAATATGGGACTATATATGAGTCTATGACCACCTACCTGCGTCCGGTCTGATCCGATCCGGCGGCTACTACAGCCTGCAGCTACAGGGCCGGGGCAACCCATGGATTGCATGGCACACCACGCGTCTCGTCTCGTCTCATCGCGCGCAGGGCCTGCGGCGTGCTGGGACGAGACGACGGATCGGACATCACCGGCCGGCCGGCGGCCGTGCAGTCCAGCAAGTGCGGCACTGTGGACAGGCCGGCCGGCGCATGCATGCAGACATGCAGTGCAGGTCGGGGCACGCACGGCGGCATGGGTACCGTGTAGGGTCGTCGGAGAATCGTAGGGTAGGGGCCGGTTGTGCGTGCGCCGTACGTACACGACGGCACCCACCGTGCCTAGCTAGGAGTACGTACCAATTATTGTGCCGGCGTGCGCCCGCCCGATACGGAAAAACAAGAATCCTACTGGCGCATGCATGAGTACAGGAGGGATGGGGGGTCGTCGACGTCGTGGTTGTAGTCGTAGGGCACCGGGATGCATGATGGGTCGATGGCGATGATGATGACAGCGGCCTACTAGTAGTGCGCGGCGCGGCGCAGGCTCCCCTCGCTCGCGCGCGCGACCGGGGGCGGGCGCTAGTGCCCGTGCCCCGCAGTGGTGGTTGGTGCCGTGTCGCGCGGGAGGTGTGTCAGCCACATGCATGCCGCGGACCGCGGGGGACGGACGCCCGGCCGCGCTGGGACCGCGCCGTTAGCCGCGTCGCCGTCTGGAAAACGATCGCGCGCATGCACCTTGCCAGCGCCGTGCGCTCGCAGTCGCCAGGCGCGCGCGCCCGTCGCTCTCCGCCCAGATTGCTTGTTCTGCTCGAGCTCGACTGCTCCATCCCCCCACGGCTCGTCGCTGAAAAGAAACTGATGGTTTCTGCGGTGCATAAACCGGCTGAAGCTGATTTATTGTGAGAGAAAAATAATAAGTTCAAGTGAACAGGCTGTGAGAAAAAACGTACGGCATCCCAGCCCCAGCAAGTGATGATCGGCCCCGGAGTAAATACATATCTGTGGCCACTTGGGCACTTGGCATCGGAAGTACAGTTCTGCACCCAATTTTATTTTCTATAAATGTTTTTTTGACAAATTTTATATAAAATGTTAGTATAAATAATATGGTATATAGTAATATAATAAATTAGCCAAAACTACAAAGCCAGCCACCTACATACATTTGTTCTCTATTGCCTCACCCCTTGTGTTGGGCTGGCCCAGCCTACTAGTTGGGATTGTTAGTTATGGTCCATTTTTTTAGTGCTCGGTCATTCAGATCGCTTACATACCGTTTTCATTCTAATTAAAATGCTACTCCTAATTAAACTCGCATGATCAGCTCCGCTACCGCTAAGCTATATATAGCCATGGTTTGCGTTCGCGGCGGTTGCAGCGCTACGTCACACACACCAATTCTGTAGCAAAAGCTCACGGATGCACCGATCAATTCGTGCCATTATGTTTATGCCAACTTATTAGCAAGCATAATGACAAGCACTACCTAATTAGAGGCTAGCCCTGCTGTACACTGGCCATGCAAGCTAGTGGATGCAACAGTCGACACATAGAGATAGCCGCTACCTCTCTTCCCTGCAGCAGCAGACATCGCCCAATCCAATCCTTAAATAAAACGTACGTCCTGCAAGACGACGGCCTGCCGGCTTCGATCGGCTCTTCGCTGGCTACAGCTCCGTGACCATGACACTCATCTCCCTTCAAGTGTCTGCCCTGCTGCCAAATGAGGACGGAGGGCAAGAAACAGTTACCTGTTGCATTGGTCCCCCCTGATTTCCTGATTGGCGGTTGAATATGCTACCCAGCTAGCTAGCTGCTAATGAGCTGTCACACCCAGGCAATCGCGCTAAACACACTAGTACACAGAGTTTCTACAAGCGACACAATTTTTTTGTTTTTACAGGTACTTTTACAACAGTTAGTGCGAAAGACTACTAAAAATAGAAACGTTCCACTAATGTCATCTTGTCCCTCCACTCCTTTCTCTAGATTTTAATATGGTCCGCCATCCTCTCTTTCGGTCCGTTTGTCCCTCCACTCCGCCAAGCATAGAGTCTGGCTAGCTTTAGTATGTGATGAATTAGAGCTAAGATTTGATTGGTTTACTGTCCCACTTGCGATCCAAACTTTACGACCGCCCGTGTCCATGCAGGTTGCGTGTTCAATTTAATTGAAAGACATATATTAGGATAAATTGTAAAAGTTGTACGTCCTGTTGTAATACGAGAACATATTTATTAGTTTAATAAAAAAGTGAGAGATACATGTGCAACGTACACTATTCAGGAAAGTGGCGTCTTGCTAGCTAGATTACCTATGATCCTAGCTGGTCGCGATCCTTTCATGAAAGGGGTGAAGTGTCTTGTAAGGCATGCATGCTACGTACATGCGTGGCAGCATCACGCGTTTTCATATTAATAAATACACGTTGGCAAAGCCGCAAAGCTACTGATGATCAGGTGTAACATCCATGCTATATATATCTAGGTTTTGCTTTGCGTGGTTATGGATAAAGGTATATGTATATATATAAGTATCGAACATGAGCGTTTCATCATGATTGCCCTCAATTAATGATTAATTAGCTACCTTGGCAAAAAGTCCATGCATGTTATGGGCGTTTGATTAACCTTTTACTTTCAAATGGACAAATAATCGAAACATCAAACATCCATCCATCCATGTGTCTCATGGTATTGAGACTAACTAGCCGAAAAGGACTAAATAAAAGCATATATTGCCCTCTTGCCCCCTCTCCATGGCTTTATTTTTCCATGTTCTCGTCGATTGCATGATCAATCGTCTACACTGTTTTGTTATTTGCACGGTGTGCATGCATGTGGGCTAAGACCCCTTTAGGGGACCAAATCAGTGAGAATAGTGCATGAGATGTGAACAAACAAGTGTGACCTGTTGTAGTCGCCACCCATCCTTTTATTCCTACTTCTTGGAACCTTCTAACTAATAATCTACTGCTAACGGCTTCAGGATCATAAACAAAAGCAGGCAATCTGTTCATCACCGGTCAAATTGTGCTCAGATATATAAGGCCGGCCGGCATACATATATTAGCACATTCCATTCATATTATTTGAACTTCTTGGATATATATTGAATTACAGGCGAGCTACCTAGTCATAGTATGTTTGGTGTACTGATTCTATATATTACAATTCATAGTTATATATACGGACGGATCAAAGTAGTTTGGTTCTTTTTTTTGGAACACCACGGTCCAGACAGAGATGTTTCCGTATACACATGTACACTTAGCTCTATGAACATACACAAGCACACACACACACACTACATGTGAGCATCTCCAAAAGACCCATCAGCTAGATTGATAAATTTTAAGATTGACGGAGTCACCATATTCGCCTCAGCTCGCTATCAACGAGCACACCATTTATCGTTGAAAGAATTAAGATGAACGAAGTCATCAGTCACCTCGCTGTCAATGGGCACGTCGTCTATTTAAAAAAAATCAAGATTGACGAAGTGATCACAGTAGTCTCGACGTCTCCTACTACTAAAAGAAAAGTATTGCTAAATCCATGAAAAAATAGACACCCATGTTAAGTTATAGACATGTTTCACTCAGTTCACGAGTAGTTAGTTCATTAACATGTACTATGATGTAACAAAGCATATATGCACTCACGTATATGCTTGTCTTATGAATTTCTAGTATATATTATCTTGCATACGAACTGCTGTTTTTCATTAGTTTTTGTATATCTGCTACTAAAAGTTCCTCTTTTTTTTCATAAATTGCGGTAGGAGTGAAGTTAGCATGCATGTATAATGCATGCCGCGTAGAATTAACCTTTATTTTCCTTCTATACCTATGCACCTCTTCTATCAGTTACTACTACAGTTATTAAATCAAATCAATTTGGTATCCGCATCCATATCGCATTACTAGGATTTATCTAATGTCAAAGAAACACAAATAAAAAAAGTTACAGCTATATTGTAGCAGAGACATAATGCTAGACCCAAACAGAGCTAGCGATAATACATGTGTGCAAGCTTCCATGTGAGAGAAAAAAGTACACCGACTTTTTTTACGGATCCACAAAGAATGTCGTAACCAGCAAGAAGGCTGCTAGGGGTACTTTATTCTTTTAACACTAACTGTTCTAACCACTAATCTACTTTCTCGCAAGAAAATTTTCTGAAATTAGAAGTATTTTTTAGAAGCTATGGAGTGTATATGTAATCCTAGCTAGATACTGGCTACCGGCTAGGCCCACTGTTGATGTTGAAAAGCTACCCTGACAGATTTGTTCTTTACACACAGTTCTAAAGCTAGTGTTGCAACTTACTCAGTTTTTGTAAGGTACTCATTTCGTTCCAAAATAAGTGACGTTTTTTATTTTTAAATTTCTTGTTTGACTGCTTGTCTATTCAACTTTTTTTTAAATAATAAAATAAATAAGTCATTAATAAAGTATCTCTAATAATAGAATAAGTCATAACAAAATAAATAAAATTTATATAAAAATTTTGAATAAGACGAACGGACAAAAAAAGAAATCTAAAAGTAAAAAAACATCACTTATTTTGGGATGGGGGAGTACCTAATAAATGCATAACGATTTTTTTTCAGGGAAGTGCATACGCATTAATCTCAGTTTTTTTCATATACATAGGCACTTAATTAAAAACAACTGGATTTTAATTCTAGTTATTTCACAGTTTTTGTGATAACATACATAATTAATTTTTCCCTTCCGTGTACTATACATAAGAAGACAGACTGGACATTATGCATGAGAAGGACATTAGAAGGTAAGGGGTATGCATCTGACAATTACATTTCTCCACAGATCGATCTTATCAAACTAGAGACAGATGTTCTTGGATATATCTTAATTCAAAATTATTTGCAATTTACTGATTCTTTTTATTTTCTAGAATTTTGTCCAAAAAACATTTGTGAATATTTTTTTGTAGTTAACCTGTTTGCATTGGGCATTAATAATTCATTCTAAAAATATAGTAATTACTAAGTCAATTCATTTAGATGTGCATTGTTATATACATATCAAATGAAACCGATGGCAAAATATACATCACAGGACACATTTTTATGTAAATCTGTTTTTCTTAAACATTTATATATGCAATTGAAATGTTTTATAATTAAACTAAAGTAATTATTCTATCACTAGACTTGAAGATGCATTGCATGTACTTTTAGTTCCAATTATTGAGTTATGCACTAGTCACTCTGATCCGCTCTAAAATGTAGGTTCTAGCTTTATTAGTCTTTTAAGTCAAACTTTTTTTTAACTTTAACAAAGATAATAGAAAAATATACTAAAATCTACAATATATAGTAATAAAATGCACTAATAAAGACATTTTGGTGGCTAATTTGTTGTACATGTTGGTATATTTTTTTAGAAAAGTAAAAAAAAGAATCACTTCTATTTTTAGTATTATTATATAGGTATTAGGTATAGATATAGATTAGCTAGGTATATAGATATAGATAGATATATGAGAGCACATATATACTTACCCTCACGAGAAAAGGAATATATGTCGTCGAGAATTGTGATAGATACATATAGTACGTACGTGGTTGTGTGATCTCGACAAACGTTTAATTTGGACAGAAACAAGCACTAGAATGTATATAATTGCGGTTTGCATGCCCGACAGCTCCAAGAACATGATCCGTGCAGGCATGGCCCATATGGACGCCGGAGGCACGGCACGGATATGATCATTAGCGGTTGGGCACTAGTTTATGTCATCTGTTAAGCATCATTATTGGTACCGGACAAATCGTGTGAGCATTTGGTTGCCAATGCAGCTAGCTAAGAGGATTTATTAGCAAGCAGCTAGCTAAGAGGAAGGACGGGCGCATGCACGCGAAGTTTTGCTTTTAGGCCAGAGGTGGGCAGGAGAGCTAAGCTAGCAGGACGCCGCGCGCAGCGTCCGGTCCTCATGATTGTTGGATGAGGCCTGCCTTTCCATGCCATTTTGCTCCGTTCGGTGTACTCCTATTTTTGTTTCATTTTATTTTATGGCCTACAGATAGCTAGTACAATAGTTGTTATATATACTATATACTCTCTGTCTCCACAAAAGAATGTAACTATGATGTTTATACTGGTCAAACTAATTTAAGTTTCATTAAGTTTTTAATAAATAGTAATAATATTTATGACTTCAAAAATTTTACAATAAAATATATTTTATAACTAATCTAATCTATACTTATTTTATATTATAAATGTTAGTATTTTTATATAACTTTAGTAAAAAAAAGTTTAAACTGTTTGACTCCTAAAAATGAGAATTGGATTATTATGTGTGTGGACGGAGGAACTATGTAACAAGTAGTTCCTGCTTCAAGCTTCAACCTTCAATTGAGGTGTAAAAGCACACTTGGAGAGAGAAGAAAAAAAATCATTAATTATTCATATATGTGTGGTCATCACAGTCGTTAAATTCATGCATACAACTTCCTCACAGCCAGATTATTGTTTATGCAGATGCAGCTGCTGTTGGTGGTTTATAGTACGTATTAAGTTTTCAGTGCCATGAATTCTTCTGTGTAGCGTCCGTGACAGGGAAAAATAATGGGCCTAGCTAGCTAGCTAAAAAAGTATCATGATTTGTTTGGCTTTTTGCATGCATGGCTTGAGAGCGAATACGATGCGGGCCGCGGTTTATAGCATCTAGATACTACTAGTACCCCCTACGAGAGGGGTGGATAACACATGCACCTAGCTATATATACATGATCATCTATCGATGCAATAATAAACAGGAACGAATCAGGGCTAAGCTAGTTTATCTGCTAGCTTAGCTAGCTTACACACAGTAACAGAACTCTCCTTGCATGCATGATGCATGCAACGACGACTGATGGGTACGGTGCAGCAGCTAGCTTATCCCATTGATGTGAACAAGTGAACAATCATGCACGAGACGGGAGCTAGGGCCGGGCAAGCGAGCGGCCACGATCTATCGCTCGGCATGCACGCACGCCGGCCGGGCGGGGACAGTGCACCACCGACCCCGTCCTTCCATACGTTAACCACCCCCATCCGACTTTTTCTCGACCCGCTCCGTCTAATCCGTGTTCGTGTGTGATGTGCACGGCAGTGATTAGCATGTCCTAACCGTCACACAGGATCGGATTCTTCATCATCATCGCCTTCACCTTTCTCCCGTGTGAGGCCGACGTACGGCCGGCACTGCTTTAGACGTTGGATCAAACAATAATTAATAATATAATGCATCGTTATATTTAGGCTAGCTATATATAAAGCACTAGCATCGATCAGTGTACCTACGTACTCTGCTATATATATATACTTACTCCCATCTAGCGAGTGAAAGTAACCACCCTAGCCAATATATAACTAATCTCTCTTGATGGTGATATGATATATATATATATATATATATATATATATATATATATATATATATATGGAAAAACAAGCTTATAGCTAGCTAGTTAGCGGCTTAGAGAGAGAGATAAAATGGTAACCACCAGGAAGCCTAATATATATACTAATCTCTATATGCCTTTTAAGATGGTGATATCGACTGATACTACACGGATCATATCCATATCCATATCCTACTCGCCGGCCGGCTTGCCATATGGCCGGATTTCAATTACGAGCGGCGCTGCGCCTTCGATCACCACCAGGATTATACTAGCATACTAGTTAGCTGAATGTATGAGAGAGATCTATCAACTACACAAACTTTACTGAATGGCGTACGTCCATAGGAAGTACTAGCTAATACGGTGGAATATATGGGATAGACGGCAGGCAGGGGCCGGGCCAGGTGCGCGCATATATGCCTTTTAAGAATTTATCACGGGTCGGCGTCAAATCGACTGGAACTAACAGATACTAGTGCACTACACGGATCATATCCATATCCATCCATCCTTTTTCTGCTCGCCGGCCGGCTTGCCGTCGCCACTGGAAAAGGAGCGGCCGGGGTTCATGATTACGAGCGGCGCTGCGCCTTCGATCACCACCAGGATTATTACTAGCATATTATTATTATTATCCGTATATATGAATGTATGATCATCTACCATCTATTACGTGCAAGTGCAATTAATTACACGTAGGAATTTATAATTAGTTAAGGGAGTTCTCCTTCCGGTCCCAAAACAATGCAGTTCTACGTTTAGACCAAGTCAAATTTTCTTGACCAAGTTTATAAAAATTGTAGGAGTATGATGTTTATATATTATTTAATAAGTTTGTTTTTGTAAAAGTAATTTTATGGCCATTCTAACTATACTATTCGGTATTATAAATATATATTTTATATGAATTGAGTTAATTTCAACACTTTTTTATTTTAAAGAATCTATTTGTAGCACATAGCAGTATTAATTCGTGTTGGGGCGGCGGCGGCGGCGCCTAGAGAGAGAAAATGCACCGGCGCGGCGTGGCATGGCATGGCATTGCGCGTTGGAAGGCTCGGCGGGCAATCCATCCACCGGACCGGGGGGCGGGCCAGGCACCCCATGTGCGCTCATGTGGTGGTTTGCAACGCCCAGTCCCACCACCCACCACTTCGCTTCGCTTCTGTCCTCTCTCTAGAGCCGGCCTGCCTGTTTCTCTCTCCCTCTCCAACCCACCACCCGCTAGCTACACTGCACGTCTGGACGATCCGATACGTAGACAGCACCACCACCACCGCCATCGCCGTCGTCGTCGTCTCCTCCCAACCCAAATTGGATGCCCACAGAATAGATACTACTCCTACTCCTACTACATGCACGTTGTTTGTTTTCTCTCTCCTCTCCCATGGCATATGGCCCGTGACGTCTGCCTGGTTGTCAGCCTGAGCTGCCGCACCCGCACCCGCCACCGCCCGCTGGCCTAACGGAACGGAACGGGGTGGATCGGCGTGCGCGCATGTTACCCGTTGGTATGGTACCCTCGCTGGCAAATAAAAGTGCACGCGACGCCATGTGTTGCGCTCGTCTGCTCTCCGTCGTTTCATCCCCATCAGTTGGTCGTGTCATTAATAATCGCGTAACGTTCTGGATAGATGATGAATTTAGCGGGACGGGGAGACAGCAACAGCAACGTGATCATGCATCATATCAGTGCTGATAACTGGGATTAATTATTGGTACAGCCATAATAACTACGCAGAAAAGCCAGCCTTTTATTTCTATATATAACACTAATATGAGCGTTTCCTAATCACGCCATTGATCGATACACGGCACATGCGTGGACAATCTGCTGGCTGATCATGATCATATACTCCACTTTTCTTTTTCTATGTATGTTGATATATATAGCGTGGAAAATCCAAAATGACTTGTAATAATTAATTTGTAATCATCAATTACTACAAGGAGAGAGAGAGAGAGGCACAATACGGCCCTGTTTGACTTATTCAGCTTGTTTTTTTCAACTGGAACAGTATTTTTCTCTCGCAACAATTCAGCCAGAACAGTATTTTTTAGCCAATTCAGCCAAGTTTCATGCATGGTTGGCACTACGAATTGGCAGATGGAGAGAGAGCTGAGCTAGCTAGGGTTAACAAACAGCAACAACGAACAGATAAGATAACCCGGCCGGCGCCGTAGAAACCGGGGGATGCTTGCCGGCCGCTTGGAGTAGCTAGATGATTGGTCGTCGACCAAAGTGCTTTTGTTTTATTTTATATACATATATATCCCCCGCCCATCTCTCCCTCCATCACGTGATTCCATTTATCCCACATGCATGCAATGCAATACAGGAGTGGGGAGTTGTTGTTGATCACCTATCTAGCTCCTTATTCTCCCTCCTCCCTCTCTCTCTCTCTCTCTCTCTCTCTCTCTCTCTCTCTCTCTCTCTCTCTCTCTCCTCCCCTTTATTTACTTTTCTCTCTCTACCTGCTGTTTTTCATCTGTTCAGCTTGCACATTGCACTTGTTGCATGCACCACAAGAAAGAAGAAGAAAAAAAGAATCAGCAAAGGCGTAGTGTCTCTCTCTCTCTCTCTACTCTCTACTCTCTACTCTCTTTCTCTCTCCTCTGGCCCATGCACGCACATTTCCCTGACCGTGTTTGTTTTGTCTCTCGCTGTCAACTGGTATATATCATAGGACACCGGATCTTGCAGAGGACATTTGTGTCAGAGCCGTGCTCCTCTCCCTCTCTCTCAAGAATAGAATACTCCTAGCACTAGCATGATCACAGACAGAGGCAGGCCCCTCTCCTGATCCTCTGTGTCAGAGCCCCCCAAATCTCCCTCTCCTGTCTTCCTCGTCCTTAACCTCCCTAACCCAGTCACCCTCCCCTCTCTCTCTCACCTCCGCCTGCCTTTTAAGCGACGCGCCCACCTCCCACCGCACCCTCTCCCTCTCTCTCTGATCGATCATCCTTCCATCCCCCGCCCCTCCCCTCCTCCGCGCCGCGCCGGTCCCATTCATGGCCGGGAAGAGGACGACGACGGCGCGTAATCAGCATCAACCACCGCCGTCGCCGCCAAACCCTAACCCTAACCGTCGGCGCCGGGCCGCGGCCAGCGACCCGGCCCCGGACGAACGGCCGTCGAAGCGCATGCTGGCCTTCCACTTCCTCCGCGCGCTGGCCCGGATCCACAGCACCACCCCGGCGCCGCGCCGCCCGCGCACCATCCGCCGCGCGGCCTACTCGTCCATGGCGCGCGCCGCCAGCCCGCGCCGGGCCTGGACGCAGGCGCTGCTCCGCCAGGCGCGCGCGCGCAGGGTGGTCGCCAGGTCCTCCAGGCGCGCGGTCCTGCTGCGGAGGCGCGTCTCCGCCGCAGCGCCACCGGCGCCTCCGCTGATGCTCCGCGCCAGCAGCGCCGGGGAGACGTCGTCGGCGCCGACGCCGCCGCCGGCTCCGGCTGCCGTGGCGGCCCGGGGTCCGCCTCCGAGGCAGGCTGGGGATCCGGCCAGGGCCGACGCGCTCCGGCGGCTCGTCCCCGGCGGCGCCGAGATGGAGTACTGCAGCCTCCTCGACGAGACCGCCGACTACGTGCGCTGCCTCCGCGAGCAGGTGCAGCTCATGCAGAGCCTCGTCGACCTCTTCTCCGCCCAACGATCGTCGATCGCCCAACAACCGAACCAGTAATTAATTAATACCGCATGGTTAATTAATTCTTGTTCTTGCACCGTCGATCATACGCCGCCGTTTGTATCTAGATCATGATCATCGCATATCTCTTGTTCATGTCACACATGAGATGGATATGCATGATTAAGATAGGACATTATTGAGGAGAGATTATTATTGCTGGTACATATGTTTAGTTGGTAAGATAAGATTATTAGTAGGTGTATAGGTTGGGAACACACATGCATGGAAGATGGAACCACACACACAACAAGCAGCAATTGGAGGGAGAAGAGATCATTGAGGTAATTAATTGTAACATATATAGAGAGAATTGAAGCATGGAGTCACACATACACATATATAAGCTATTAGTGCAGTGCTTGCTGTTGGGTCAGATGATTGGGTATGCGTATATATGTTTGTGAAATTTGTGGAGCCATGTCATGTATCTTTTGTAGCTGTGTTATACACACACTTTTTCTGTCTTCCTCTTTTATGCATGTAGGTCGATCTGAATTGGGGAACAAGGTAATTACTGATCACATAGCATGGCATGGACCTTTACCATGAGTGGTTGCATGAATAATGCATGATGCATTCATATTAACATATATACTTTTATTTTTTCCTTCTAGATCTAGATGGTTGTTCGAGTTAGCTGTATACTAGCTATTATTCTTGTTTTTTTCTGGAGTGAGGTATAGGTGCGGCTGCCCATGTGTATGCATGTAGCTCTCTATATCTCTCTCCCACTACTGGTGGGAGAGCTGACAACTAGGTAGATGATGCTCTAGCTAGCTAGCTGTTATTTGCCTTGTGTGTAATTTGAGTGCTAGGATGGTGGTTGTGTTCAATTGGTTTGGTAGAGTGTTTCCTTTCTCCTCTCAAATTTGGGAAACTGGCTGGGATCCACAAGGTATAGGGCTGCTGAACTTTGAGCTCGAGAAGACATATGACTTGTAGCCAAAGGAACCAAAAGACATTCTCTCTACAGGCAGTTAGCATCTTTTGATTAAATGAAGGACCTCCCTTTTGTTTTTTCCCTTGGGAAATACATATTTTTTGCCTCCTCTCACCTTCAATCAGCTAGGCCAACTAATTATTCCCAGCTCCTTTTTAGGTGCCACCGTCTCTAAAGACTATTCTGTGTACTTGACTGTATCTATTTTTTCTCTTTGGTTCTTTCCTCATGTGTTATTCTTGGTTGTTGTCTGGCACATGCTTTTATTTGTTGCTTTCTTTGTGAGGTAAGAATCTGAAAGGCTTAATAGTGGCTTCTTCTGCTTGTTTCAACTGATCAAAGAGAAGTATTTTTTTGTGCAAATTGTGTGCCACTGGTGGGTAGGTTAAGCAGCATATATATCCGTGCAAATCTTATATTATAATATCATCATACTGCACATGCATATATAGTTCAGGCATTGCATTCATCATATACATTCCTTACAGATAAGAGTCTCCTTTTTATTTGTTTTATTTTCTCTTTGCACATAAGGTCCGTTTATCTATTGGTCCCCTTTATTACTCTTTTGGATATTCATTGTGCTGTCAATCAGGCATGCATGTTCATATATGTAAAAAACAAAGGATATTAATTAAGCTACTATAGATATGTAGACAAGGTATGTGCTATGTGCATTACACTTAATTAGGAGTATTAATTAGATAACTAATATGGCTGTCCAATTCGAACACCTAAATCAGTACTAATAACACTAAAATATGGTACTCGATTGAATCTATAGCTAGCTAAACCACCTTGCAATTAGCCAGCCAATTCTATGGGCCCACAAGGTTTATAGCTAGCTGTACTAATAATTTGCTAGCTAGATATATAGCCATCTTCCATTTATTAACATAAATAAATATACATAACACTATATGTTGCCCACTATAATAATGGTGGCAGGTCAATATTGTGTACCAATTCCTTAATTTGGAGGCTTCTATACCAATGCGACAAAATATATACTCATTTCATCTAGTCTGCGCTCTGTCAGCTTATTCGTGTATGCACGAGCTAATTATTATGTTTTTATCTGTTGCACTGCATAGTGGGCTAGTATTCAAATCCAACAGAATATCTAACTATGAGAGCATTTTAGCATGCTGTGAACGAATTATATGAAGTTTCCATTATGCATGCCAAATTATTTGTTTTAATTCCTTTTTTACATATGTGCTAACACAAAAAAAAAACTGCATCTTCATGGGAAGCGGGTTTTCATAAGATCCATTTCTTTATTTATATATAATATGAACAAGGGAGCATGTCATACCAGCTAATAGTTTCAAGTTAATGCAGCTACCACATGATTCTAACATTTTAATATATGGTTTCCCACAATATTTTATTTTGCATATATGTAAACAGCCAGTAGTATAAAAAAAACAATGCACAAAACAATTTCTAGCGGCTATATATATGTGATGCAAAGTATAGTAGAGTAATAAGAGTATATATATATATATATATATATATATATATATATATATATATATATATATATATATATATATATATATATATATATATATATATATATATATATATTAGCATCTGTTTTTTTTTTGTCACATCTGGCTCAAGAACTGATAGATGATCACCCCTACACAGCAGGAGGAATTGTTCGTCTTTATATTTTTTAAGCGAGCTAGGGAGTTTTTTTTAAGGGAATAGGGAGCTTTCGAACCACCTTTGAGCTATCATTAATTATGGGTAAAACTATTCCCTAAATGTAAGCGATATAGATAGATCATTAGAGCCGAGGGTAATAATTCAAATTGGTTCTCAAGTCAAACTTCATTTTTTTCTGTCAAGTGTTTCGTTGTAGAATTTGCAGAACGCACGTTACAGTTGTCGCCAGCTAGATGGACAAACTTGTTCCATGAATCCTGTCAATTGGAGATTGTTCAACATCACAAATTAATTTTTATGGACCATGGTATCCGTTGCCTTCTTCTGATCTAATAAGGGCCTTTCCATGCATGTTCCAAATGAGGTTCAAAATTGCAAGAAAAATGTATGAAAAGCTTTCGATCGGTAATATCTGTCATATATATACATGCTCCATATATGAAGCTAGCAAGTTTGCTGCCACTATATAAGCCTGACTGTTTTTCTCTTTTCCGGATGAGAAGCATGTGACTATGTAAATGCTTGGTGTTTTTAGCGATACATATAAATAAGATGCATGCCATTTTTTGCATCTAAGTTGAACAAAAAATTGGGATACCTTGCAACATATAAATAAGATGACACGAGCTCTGGTTTCAGATGTTACTAAGTTCTCCATTTGTCCTTGCATTCGTTCTCTTACAGGGAAGAGCAATGTTTTGGCGTTAGGTGTTTGGGACATTTTTTTTTGTCACCTATCTATGTAGCACGGGTTTACTAAAAAGAATTTCCGGTGCAAACTATCCTAATATACTACTACCTACTACCTTACAATTATATCATGAGACAGATGTTAGTACTAGGTTCTCAACTTTGTCGAGTTAATGCTCAATTTTTGCATGATGATAAAGCTAATTGGAACTTCTAACCATCACGTTTATAGGTTCCCGTCAGTACCTTTTTGCAGTCTTTCGTTTTGCTGTCTGGTTTTTATAAGATGTTTCTTTGATCTAAAACTCTTTCGCTTGCTTTTGTTGCGCACGAGATTTTGTTCTATCTCTACAAGAATGAATTTGTTTTATGCAAGTCTCTGATAAGGTCATATGAATTACTACACGTACTCCTATTAAGATTTTGTTTGCCCAAAATATAGTAGAGATGTATACGCTACGGAATGTTTGCAAGAGAGAGGATCCACACCTCTTCAAAATCGAGACATGCAAGCACGGGCATGTACATCGGTTTTCTTTTTGGAAGATGCAAGTACCCATACTAATAAGCACATGTCGGACCCCTGTATCCACATTTGAGCATCTCCAACAAGAATCCTAAACAGGGTTTCTACTCTATTTTTTTTATGCTAGAACAAAAAAAATCCAAAAAGGCCCTAACCCAAGTCCCTACTTTTTGGAGGCTCTCAAATCTCTCCTCTCGGCCCCATCTCCTAGGGGTACATAGGGAGGTCTCTACTTTTACCTAGGAAATATTTCCCCACGACAATCCATTCCACTAATACAGAAATGATTTTTAGAGGCGCCTTCATTTTCTAGGGACGGTTCTATTAAGAAATAAATTTTTAGGGACGGTTTCATTAAGAAATCCGCCTCTAAAAATATATTATTTTTAGGAGCGGTTCCGTTAAGAGAACCGCCTCTCTGAAATGCTATTTTCAAGAACGGTTGCTTATGTCAACCGTCTCTGCAAATGAGTGATTTTAGAGGCGGTTTTATTAAGTCAACCGCCTCTGAAAATCGATTTTCAAGAGACGGTTGACTAAAATAGCTGCAACACAAATAAATTCATATCTTTTTAAAATGAAGTTGGATGAAGACAAAATTTATATAAAAATTGTAGAGCTCGATGAGATCTAAAACTTTATAGTTGATAAAATTTTTGTTTGGGATCATTTAGGGTTCTAAATATATAAATTAAGTCTTAGATTTTGAATTTCAAATTTTTGAATTTTTTAAATGATCTTGGATGGAGAAATATTCTATATCAAAGTTGCAGTGCTCGATGAGTTCTAAAACTTTGTAGTTGAAAGGTTTCTCATTTAAGATTATTTATGAGCTAAAATATTGATTACAAGATTCATACATATTAGTATAAATAGACAGTATCGTAGAACTAGACATAAGTGACTGCGTGGTGCCGTGGTAGGGGAGGTTCGAGCATGGGAGAGGTTATGGGTTCAAATTCGGGTGTCGGCACTTATTCAAAACAAGTGAAAAAAAAACCGTGTGAGCTGTGGCCGGTCCTTAACATTAAAATTTTTGTTTTCTTATTTTTATTAGACTCTAAATGATTTTAAAAAAATTGAAAATTAAACCGCCTCTGAACTTAAGACAACTGCTTCTGAAAATCACTCATTTGTTCAATCGCTGGCATAGTAGCGGTTTTAAAACCGTCTCTGAAGATCAATTTTGATCGTCTCTAAAAATCTTTCCTGTACTAGTGTTCCCACGTTTTTTTTTGTCCTAACTCTCAGACACCACCGCCTTATTCCACTCCTCCGGCGGGCTCCCCTCCCTGACATGTCCCATCCTTGCGAGGCCTATTTAATGCGGCTCCTCTCCTCTCGGCGTGACACTCAACCCCACCGTGGCTCCCCTCGGCCATGTGTCATGGATTGGACCTTCCCTACCATCTCTGGTGCTCCTCCCCCTCCTCTCTCACGCTCTCATAGCTCAGTCAATTGGAAAGGTGGTGGGTGTGGCTGAATGACGAGAGTGGGTCTCATATGCCAGTGTCTACTAGAAGTCTACTGGATTTGAAGGCACTAATTTGATGGCTCCTATTGGAGTAGATATAAAAACATAGACCCTTAAGAGTAGGAAACAGATCCTTAAGAGTAGGAGAAGCCCTCAATTCAAAAGTAGAGTCCTAATTTGAGGGCTCCTGATGGAGATGTGCTTATATAGTTAAAGTTTGTGGAGCTAAGACGATTGGCTAGGTCCTAGGGCGGATGAAATGAGGGGCTAGGGGGGGACACCATCTATGCCAGATAAATTCCTTTGATGTGTATGAAATTCTACTATGTAATTCAATAAAAAATAAAAAATTTGTCTTTTAGTATTTTAACTTTTAACATGTGTCCCTTATCCGTAATTTCTGGCTCTGCCCCTGGCTTGGAAGTTAGAAGTTTGAGAGAGTGGATCGGAGCTTTCCCACACCCCTTAAGCTGCCAAAGTCTGTTCCATCATATAAGGATCCCAATTGAAGTGTGCTTAGTACACAATTGAGGATTTAATTTAGTGTGTAAACACGCTATTAAATTATATCATTTTTATCTGAATTTGTCTTTGCCACGAGTATTGGGACATTATTATAGTACACACGACAGTAAAAGCTACATGAAGGGAAAAAGGGCGTCAGCTGTTGACTCGGTAGATTGAGAGATTTGAGCCACAGGTCACAGGTTAGCTATAGTGTCATCAGGGCCATGGAGCTCGGAGATCGCCTAACCCAGGCCATACGTACGCACGTACACGAAAATTCAAACCAAACAAACGCAAAATCATTACACGATGCATGCCGGGCAGGCGGGCACGCGCGCGTTTCGATCAAGCGATGGCCGGGAGCGTGAGCGTGCCGACGAAGGGGAAATTGAGCTGCGGGAGCGTGACCAGCTGCCGCCGGCCCGGGGTGGACGCGGACCCGGACCCGGCCGCCGCGGCGCCCGCGACCATCTCCATCAGCGCCTTCCTGATGGGCCGCAGCAGCTCCGCGACGAGCCGCCACCGCACCAGCCGCGACACGGCCAGCCGGCCGCAGCTCCTGCGCCGCCGCCCCAGCCACACCGTGCCGCCGCTGTGCTGCCGCCGCAGGCGCAGCTGCTTCTGCCGCCGCGCCCGCCGCTCCCTCCACCCGCCGCACCACCGCACCACCGAGCCCAGCCTAGCCATGGTCTCCCCGCCCCGATCTCCACTACTGATGCTCTCTCTCTCACTCTCTGGCAACAATTCGCTCAGCTGGGGATGCTGTGCCACTGCCACTCCAGTGAAGTGACTGAGATAGTATATATAGCCAGTAAGAGGGGGTGTAGCATTTGCGAGGCAATTAGCTAGCTACTCCAGTTAGTAGGCGAGGGCGGTATCAGTAAGCTATTACAGGTAGCCTGCTGTGATGATGATGGCGTGATGATTGACATCACTGAAGAAAGCACGCTATAGGCTCGCTAGGTAGCTAAAGCCCTTCCATCTCATGACACTAGCTCACAACATGGTATAATACTAATCATTTGCATGGCAGGCTATAAGTGTGTGTCACACAAGAAAAGGGTGTCACACAAGAAAAGGATGCGATGGATCATATATGTCGTCACACGCTAGCTGCATATATATGATACCAAGTGGTAGTACAGGCGGTATTGTATATAACTATATATACATTGTGGCGTATATATATTCAAATTTTTTTGTTTGCAAAAAGGGACATTGTGATATTCTACAACATGTGGCCAACTCGGGGTGTGGCTAAAGCATGCCAAAGACCTTAATTATGCTGTGGAACGTGGCCTAGCTATCTAGCTAAAATGCTTTTGGTTTGTCATGGACAAAATGGGTGCATGCTGCTAGGGCCGCGTGAGGTGTTGTTGGTTGGTTCTTGGTGAGATGAAGGGATGCCTACACACTTTTGGGACCATCTTGGGATAACTAAGATCAATTTAATAAGGAGATTATATATAGGGAGCAGAGTAGAGAAGGATTTGTCCTTTGTTTACATGCCGCTTTGAAGGTTGTAGGGATTACTAGTGGCACCCATTGTGGTTTCTTATGCTAATTTAGTTAATTTATTTAAACTAGCCAGCTATGGACTGTGGTGGTGTAATGGAGGGCCTGTCTAGCAACTCAAGGTGGATACTAATTTACAGTTAATGTGATGATTGGAGAGTCATATATATTTATAGGGTAAAGTACACTTTCCAACCCTCAACTCACGCCGAAGTTCGATTTTCAACCTTCAACTATGAAACTAGTTAAGAAACACCCTCCAACTATCAAAACCAGACAAATTTGGTCCTCGGTTGGTTTCAAAAGCGGTTTTCTATTTTCGGGAGGCGCCGAAATCTTATATTATTTTTTTGAGCATCTTAACGTCCTCAAATGGAAAAACTCAAAACTACAAAGTTGTAGATCTCATTGAGAGCTACAACTTTGGTATAAAAAGTATTTTCATTTAACTCCATACAAATAATATATTAGTGCTCTAATGCGGCAAGCGCTAGTAGGAGATTATTATGGTGCTGAAATTTTATATTATTTTTTGAGCATCTTACTGTCCTCAAATGAAAAAAATTAAAACTATAAAGTTGTAGATCTCATCGAGGTCTACAATTTACCTATAAAAATTATCTTCATCCGACATCGTATTGAAGGGTTATGATTTTTCAAAATTTGAGTCTCGTCACACGACAAAACAATACTGTGACGTGACGAGACTCAAATTTCGAAAAATCATAACCCTTCGATACAATGTCGGATGAAGATGATTTTTATATGTAAATTGTAGACCTCGATGAGATCTACAACTTTATAGTTTTAATTTTTTTCATTTGAGGACAGTAAGATGCTCAAAAAATAATATAAAATTTCAGCACCATAATAATCTCCTACTAGCGCTTGCCGCATTAGAGCACTAATATATTATTTGTATGGAGTTAAATGAAAATACTTTTTATACCAAAGTTGTAGCTCTCAATGAGATCTACAACTTTGTAGTTTTGAGTTTTTTCATTTGAGGAGGTTAAGATGCTCAAAAGAAATAATATAAAATTTCGGCGTCTCCCGAAAATAGAAAACTGCTTTTGAAACCAGCCGAGGACCAAATTTGTCCGGTTTTGATAGTTGGAGGGTGTTTCTTAACCGGTTTCATAGTTGAAGGTTGAAAATCGAACTTCGGCACGAGTTGAGGGTTGGAAAGTGTACTTTACCCATATTTATATATGTTCTCAATTTGGTACCTCATCTCATCACCTGATGTTGGCTGTATTAAATTAAGGAGGAAGCTATAGCCTACAGGTGAGAAGATTGGGTAGATTTTTATTTGTGTGAGGTTTAAGAACGATGGATATGCTAGTTTAACTCGGTGCGTGGTACATGACGATGGCTGCCCATTTGTAGTCTTCGAAACGGATGGGAAGGGTTGGATCATCACATCATTGTGATTTTTGAATTGAGCCCCTCATGGTACGTGCTATCAGTCAAATTTAAGCAAAAACTCTGCCGGGGTTCGCGTACTTGCCAGCCTAAAAAACCGGGCGCAAGACAAAAGCAATCTCTACCTGCTAGGATGTAAAGTTGTCCCTGCTGCTGCTATGGTCCCTACACTGAAGGTTGTTCAACAACAACAAATTTGTTTTCAAAACAGCAACAACAGAGAGAGGACTGAAGTTGCAAAGGTAAATAAAAGGAGGAACTGGCTCATTGAGCACAAAACGCACTAGTAAGTGCCTCTTAACTCTTAAGTAATAACATGGGCTAATCACTAATAGGGTTTGACACTGGTAGCCGTCCGAATGGGATGGGATAAACATCCCATTTCTGTCCGGCACAAGTCCACTTCTGATGAGTAGTGGCAGGACATGGCATCACGGCCCCAACTTGATGACCAGCTTAGAATATTGTTATCGTATCAGCAAGTAGCCTAGCCAGTTTACGTCAGGCTAGCTAGCTCAGCTAGTCTCTCTCCCCCCTGCGTTGTCCTACTCCTACACGCCTAGTGCTAATTAATCCCGGATTAGGCAGACCACGTTGACACGACGAGCAATCGATCGGTTCTCATCCATCTGTCAAGTCCAAATTTCTAATCCAAAAAAAATGCGATGAATTTCTCGCGAATTTCTCCTAAAAAGGACAAAAGTGGGGCCCCGCGATGTGGACTTGCCTCCTTCCGGAAATACTACAGACCGTTGCTGTTTGTCGTCTCGGCGGCACTTGACTCTTCTGTGCTTGTCTCGTTGTATGTAGAACATGACGAACGAAAGAGACGGAATGTTTGGCTACAGCCTGTTTGTTCGGTTGGCTCGTACTTATCGTAAACGATTGTAAATTTTTAGTCGGAACAGTATTTTTCTCTCACACCAAACCAGCCAGCAGTACTTCTTCACGAACCAGCAACGAACAAGCCCAGCCAAACGAAGAGTGAATAGAGTGAAGTATGATTTACTCCTAGCTACTTGCTGAATTTAAAAAACCTTCTCGAACTCTAATATCAAACATCGTACACATCTTAACTCTCAAAATCAGATAAAATAACCATTTCAATGCGATTTATTGGGTGATTTTGTTGACGTAACGCCGGTACTCACATGTCAGATGGTCTATCTCCCTCTCTTATATCAAAAGATCATAACTAAAAGATGGCAAATCAAACTTTATAGAATATCACGGCAGAAGAGAAACCTGATCAAAGTTGGACAACCACAGAGGCTGTTACTCTGCATGTCTCTGGTCCACAGTGAGAAGCAGAGTACAGTCAGACAAAATGAAGGCCAGGCTACTCCCATTTACATTGAGCTACGTGTTTACCTTAGGAGCTGACTCTTGGCAGGCGGTAGGCAAGCGACTGGAAGCAAACGAGCTGACTCTTGGCTGGCGGTAGGCGAGCGACTGGAAGCAAACAAAATCGCACCGTCATAACGTGGCAACCATGCCGATAATCGAGTCCAAAATCTTTCATTTGGCACTGGACAAGATGGACAGTCAACACGCGAAATCGATGTGTCCAAACGATTATTAGAGGAAGAAAGAAAATGCAGCTCGTGGTGTCCGATCAATATTCAGACGACTACGCGTACATATTTTTCAGATATATATAGTTTTCCTCTATGATTACGAAAGAAATGTGTGTTTCCGCGTCGCGAGAGAGAGAACTCCAACGCAGTTTGGTGCATTTCGCCTCGCATGACTCCCCTCCTCGCCCGAAAAGAAAAACAAAAGAAAAGGGACGAATAATCGAACAATAAACAATGCGTGACAGATAAGCACAGGTTGGCCATCAGAGCACCAGAGGTTCCAGGACAGTTCCAGCTGAGCATATATTAAAGGTGATTCCATATAAAGTCATAAAATGATGCCCTTGTCATCGATAAAGAAATAAAAATAAAGTAAAAGGGGCACAACGAAACAGCATTAACGCCATATCGTATTACTAACAAAGAGCCTTCGTTTTGATGTCTGGAGCTCCAACACTCGATGGTGACTTGAAATCAAGAGCATGTACAAGCACTCAGTTTAAGTTGTGAAAAATAACCAGGCTTTAATGAGAAAAGGAACCAACAAACAAGGCACAACAAACCATTTACAACTAGTAGGATATCTTAAAAGTAGCAGAATTCCTTTCCAGGGTTGCCTATACCATATCAAATCAGCTGCATAAGGTTACAGATGATATCGGTGATATGCTAACAGATCACAACCAAAAAGAATGTTAAACAAGAAGCAAAAAGGTTGGTATCATCACATCTCAATGTCATCTAGTTGAGGAAGGGGAAAACGAAGTATAGCCGCTATTCCCGTCAGTTGCGCTAACTCTGTTCAAAGAAAGGGCAAGTGTTATTTAAATACAAGCATGCAGCAAACATTCTAAAAGTAAACAATGTTTTCCCAATTGCTTTCGAAGAATAAAATCTATTATTATTATTATTAAAAGCATACTACATTATATCAACTCCGGACACTAATTAATGGCGTTTCGAACATGCAAAATGACTTGTTTCCTTCCCTTTTAGATTTTCTGATGAAACGTCATTTATTAATGACCAGACGGAGTAAGAGCTTAGTGTGTACATTTTCATCGATTACAGTGGAAACTGACTAAATGAACAATCATGGATAAATCATATGATAAATTCGAAGTACTCACGTTCGCCGGAGACATGCATTGAGGAAAATATGTGCACTGTGGCATTACTTTTCTTGACTCCTTCAACCAAGTTCACATACTTTTGCCTCGTAGCAATGTCAGCGTTCCTGTAAGTGAAGAGAAGGTTTGATTGTTATTCTCACCAGTCACCACAGGAAATTCCATGTAGTAAAGTACTACCAAGGACAAGTAGGATAGAACGGAGCAGGGAGAATATTTCAAATTAGAAGTTTAAGACATAGGTAAAGTAGTTGTAATGCATAAACTTCTGTTTCAAATCATATTAGATATGCATAGGAACAATATGTTCAGTACTGCGTACACATATGGGACACCACTTGTTATGGCCGGCATAAGAGTAAGGAATGGTCGATTGTTGACCGAGGACCATAAATTAAGTGCTCTTGTGGAAATGACCAGTTTGAAAATGCTGTTAATGTCATTAGCTGAGTGAGTTCAGTGACAAGATGTCCCTAGAATATGATTCGCAATGAAAGAAAAGGTAGCCTACTGCCTACATCCAGGAATTACTGCATTCTTTTCCCAAGTTTGTACTCATTATTAGTTAGGTCTGATGATTGCTACTGTGGTCATCTTGGTATCGAGTGACATATATATCAGGGAAATTAAGGACAAGAAAACTAACATTTTTTTTTGAAATCCCAGATAGTTCATTAATCTAATCTATTGTTTCCTCGTAACATGCGAGGCAAAACCAAATATCCTTAGCTAGTTACACCAGCTTAGATAGCCTAATACGGGCCTGCATGGTTCTTCTCCAAGAGAGATTTGTCTTTATTTTCTACGATTGTAATCTTTCTTATGTTCTATTGACAATCACAACAAATCGAAGTTTTATGAACAGCAGCTTACCGAAACAAAGTATCAGTTATTAAAAGAGTCTGGACAGCAGCATACTGTTCATGTGCAATCGCAACGTGCTTTGGTCCATAACAAGCACGGGCTGGGTCCTGAAATTAATCAGCAAACAGATATGCTTCAACTAAGTGCATTAGAAGCTATAATTCATACATATAAAATCCTTATTTAACTTTATCTTTTAAAAAGGGAACAAGTTAACACACATAAAGGGTTAACTCAAAACAGTAGCACCAGAATAGAGAAATTCCATATAGTTATTGCACACTTAGAAACTGTTAAAAAATCACTTGGAAGACACTTACATTAGTAAGCATATTGAAGAAATCCTGCAGAGCTCGGACCTGCAAAGTAGAAATTAGAAAACAAATAAAAAGATTAACAACTAAGAGAATATGATATTATCTGTTTATACTGAGTGTAATGTGCATTAAAAACCTGAAGTGTTTAAGAAAGCTCCATACATAAATTAGCATATCTAGTGACAAGTATGATTTATAGTCAGGCTTACCTCCTGTGCTGCTTTTGTATCTTTTATCAGTGCCATCACACCTGGGGTATCCAAAACTTCCTTCAAACTATGCCTAACAAATGAAACCAGCAAACAAATAGAAATTAAGTTAGGACACTTGAAAGGGTAAAAGGACAAAAATATGATCAAATAAATAAGTAACACAATCCAGTAGTCGTTTAGCAAATACAGAATTAGCTAAGAGAATTATGGTTCCAGAAGGACCATCTATGAAACAATAGTAATTGACATATAAGTTTCCCAACAGGTCAGAAAGCTAAACTGTTAATGCTAGCCAGCTTGCATAAAACTGTACATATTACACTGTTTAAGAATCGGTGCTAGTACCTTATCCCCACATAACAAAACTAACCATCCAGGCATAGAAAGATGGAAGAACTCACTTGTAACCTGATGTTGCATGTGCCAGAACAAGGCGTTGCTTGTTCTCAATTATTACTCTTAAATCTCGCCGTGCAGCTTCAAGAAACAAATAATCACGGAACTGATCCTGTAATGATAAAAAGGGAACCAAAAAACTACATAAGTTGATAATTTTTTTCCTTAGCATACAAGCATTCAACTTTATGCAACGGTGGTAACTAGCACATAATGACAGATGGATTTTGACACAAGACTTAATGAAGAGTGAACACACGCCTAGCAGCACACAGCTGAGACTTATGCCCCTTATAAAGGAGCTACTGTATAGTACATTGTTTCCCCTTTAAGCAAGTGAGGATTACCTTCGTAAAACCTGGGCTTGCAATTACAACACACTGGACTACTTCAAAATCAATGTGTTTCAGCAATGCCTTCAACCAAGTAATGTAATGCATCAGTCAATTGTTGCCTGTATGCATGTTCACATTTGCATAACTTCGTGTAAATAGCTTACTTGCAAAACATGCTCAAAGAACTTCTTGAGAGCCTACAGAACAACAGAAAGTGCAAATCAGTAGGAAGTAAAACAGCAATTTTGTCATGTAGTTAATTAACAGAACCAGTCATACCGTCTCGTAGCCAGCAATTGCAGGGCCATGCTTCCTAGGAATTGATGTTTCAATACGTGCCCGGGTTGCTGTTATGCTGTTCAGAAGAATCGAAGCCATTAAAAAGACAACAAGAAAATGATACATCAGGATGCCATCTATATGGCAATACGTGTTCTTCAGTTAAATATATAAATTATAATATTGAAATGTGTAACCGCTTAGGGAGAGGAAACCTATAGATAAAAAATATATTCAGAATATTTCTCCTTTTTCTTATTTTCACATTCATGGATTACTATTCCTCCGAAAGTGCCAACAATAAATAAATGGCCCACATATACAGAACAGGAAAAACATATAAAAGGTGTGCAGAAAGCAAAGGATTTATACAGGTGGTGCACAGACACTCTTAGCATGAGTGAACCAGAGTCCATAAGTGCTAATTCCTAAGACATTAACTCTTATGTACTAGATAACAACATTGGCATCTTAGACACATAAAATAAAACAATTAAATAAATATTAAAATCAAATATTTGTTATTTTGTGATGGCGCAACAGTTCCACACACCTTCTGCCAATGAGGAATAGGTGGGCAAGTCCTTCTTGCATGAGAATAACTGCTAGATCAGCACTTGCAGCAGGATCTACAATAGGTTTGGATAGACTCAATTAAAACACTATGTTTCATATAGATAAACAACAGAGGATGAGGCGATTCAGAAAAGCTAATATCAGGAAATGGAACCAAAGAGTGGTTTATATCTTGGTCAAACTCACAAGATGGTAAAGCACAACAGGTATCATATGCACACCATGTTAAATTGTTAACACCAACTTATTTTAGAAATGGAAGAAGAGATTAATATTTGATTGAGCAGATAATCCATAAATATACAAATGATGGGTCAAAATCACATACCACATGCTTGCTGGATGGTCTCAAGTGCTAACCAATCCCAAATTTCCTACACAAGATGCACATGCTTCATTGAAGAAAAAAGTAGCAACGAAAAAGATTGAAACGCATCACCCCAAGAAATATCAATTAACGCTCCAAAATTCCACTGCAATGCAGCATGATGAGCGTAGTGGAGAGGATACTACTCTAACATCAATAGCGAAAAAGAGAAAAGCTGAAACATTCTGATTTCTTTCCGAAGTACAAAGTTATTATAAAAATATAAGCAAAAAAGACTGAAAAGAACATTAGGTTCATGGGCAGCAATCATCAAGCTCAGAAGTAAGATAGGGACAAAACAATGGCACTATCATGCCTCAAACTGCAAGCTTTTAATTTGGTGGTAAATAAGTGGAAGCAATAAGCATAATCGGCATAGGACACATTGCATAGGTAGCCAGAAGTCTCATGTCAAGCGATTCAAAATATGTTGATGACTTTTGTATGCTTATTAGAATGTACAAGTGATGTGGCAGCTGATGGAGGTGCTTAGTTTTTCCTATTACATTAACAGGTTGGCCTTGCCACATAAGATACAGAAGTAGGGTTAAGCTTATATGAAGAAGAAAAAAACTTACATGTTTGGACATCCTATGAATATGGCAGGACCTGTAATTTAGATAGTAGAGTGTAGACAAACAGGTGCTAGTACATTTTTTTTCCTCGAAAACACAGGAGAGCTGCGCATCATTATATTAAGAAGAGAAAAGGGAAAGAGCCCAAACACCACACACACACACACGCACTCACGCCCCACCAATTAAAGAAGTTACATTCGCACCCAGGAAAAACACACAAGGCGACCAAAACTGAGCTAAACAGTAAACACTCTAACTACCGGGGAGGAGGGCAGTCAAGAATAATAACCCTCAAGCCCCTGCCATAGACCACAAACGGCGCTCATTGCCAGCTATGATCAGCGTGCCAGCAAGGTTTGGGGCTGCTCCATCAAAGACATAACCATTGTGATGGTTCCATATAGTCCAAGCTCCGAGCATAAAGCTGCTAGTACATTATTACAAGGTATCCAAGCATTCAAAAGTTGTCCTAAATGTAAGGGATTATAGGTGAACCAACCCTCCAACTCAGTTTAAAAAGGCAACATTCATTGTGTTCAAAAAGAAAAGGCAACATTCACATGCATACCTACCATTAATTTCTACTTTTTATAAGGACTATTAATTTCTATTACTAACCCAAATAGGTAACCAAGAAGGATTACATGTGTCATTTGGTTTACCACATAATATGTTCTAAAATTCCTAGGAATACCTTGTATTCCAGGACAGAGGGATTAAGTATTAACTGAAAAGAGAGAAGTATTGGGCTATAACATATGGTTAAAAAACAGAATAATTAGATCTTTCATATTTATTGAGATAAACTTGCTTGATATTTAAAGAATACCTTTCGTAGAACAAAAGGTCTCTTCAGCTCAAGCTCTAACGTGTGGAACTGGCCAATCTTCATTCAGGAAGAACGAGATTAGCTTAACAAGGTTATTCACATCACATAGTAGTATTATTAAGTAAAAAAATCACTAACCTTCACATGATCATTCTCAGTGATATTTTTTCCACGCACACGTAAGACAGATCCCTCCTTGTCGTAGTCTACAGACTTCATTACAAAACAAAGGACACACTCGATTATCAACGTAGACAAGTGGTTAAGGTTTAATAGCATTGGAAAGGATAGGAAACAAAGCCGAGAGGAACAGAGAAAATAAAATCAACAGCTAGAAATATAACAGGTTTGTTTAACTAGATCCTAAAAGTATCTGCTCAGTTTGACAGACTATCAGTTTACGCAGCATTTTTTTTCAGGCCTTTTTCACACATGTCTGGAATAGAGATATCCTGAAGTCAGTAACAATTTTAACCCACAACTCCACAAAGTTGGCTAACTTGACAACCAATAATGATGGCTGTCAATTGACATGTCAAAGGCTAATATATGGAATCATGGAGAAAGAAAGACAACACAGAAAGATGATGCATCACCTCAACTACAATTTCTAACTTAAGCTTCACACGCTCGGCATCACGTCCTCCAGATGCCACCTCTCTCAGCACTTTCCTGGAACCAGAAGAAGAACAATCCCTTAAAACTCCATAATAAGGAGATTCAAAATTTAAATAATATGCACACATGCAAGAGAAAGCAATGGATGGAGACTTGAACTAATATCCCCAAAAGATTGCAGTATATGATCAAAGACTTGAAAGTATGTGCACATTATGAATGTGTAATAACCAGTGGGGAGCTGCAACAAAGAACCCTTTGAATAAAGTAGAATTAGTGGATAAAAATACGCCACATCCCAAATCCTATTGAACAGCTGAAAATTGTCAGTCTATCTCATTTCTGGAGTCATGGAACAACTATGATAACCATGCCTTGGTAGTTGGTACTACAGATACCTCCCCTAATTTCACTTCTAGAGTTTCAATCATAGACCAGGAGCCCTAACTGTCACAGATTAACAAATCGAAAAGCTTTGCAAAACTTCACTCCTTAAGCTGGAAAACCCGATAGCCTAAGTTGCAGCGGCTTTTCACATCCACAGGGGCACTAGTCAAGGAGTACGTCATGGCAAAACGGCACAAGAGCTGAACCAAGTTGCACGCATAAAAAAAAATGCACTCACCGAACGGTGACGGCCTGGAGGTTGTCACCGATAGCAATGAGGTTGTACGCGTGCCACAAGTCGTCCTCCTCCTCCGGCACCAACTGCGGACCACGACCGTAAGACGAATCAGAAGCAATCAAGCAACCCACGGAACCCCAGCGGTTGGGTCAGCCCTAGCCCCAGCCCCAATCCCCCAGAACAAGGCGAACACAACAAGCAACCGGAGTGCTCGCACAGAGAGCACCGAGCGACATATAGGGAGGGGCGAGAAGTAGGAGGACCTTGACGGAGCCAGGCCCGTTGCGGACGAGATTGCGGTGGACGAGCTTCATCGCTGCGGGCGAAGGGCAAAGGCCTCGCGCGCGGCTTTGCGTCGACGGCAGCGGGCGTGGCGGGGGTGAATCGCGGCGGACGGCGAGGGGATGGGAAAGTGTCGAGTTCGAGTAGGAGAGAAGGCCAGAAGGGGCACGTGTTTTTGTTTGTTTGTGAACCGTCGGACGGGTTAGAACACGGGAGGAACGCGATAACCGTGACGGCCCAGAAAGCCAGATCAGTAGGATGCGGCCCAACAGGCCAAGCCTGGCTGGCTGGCCTACTGCTCGGTAAGGTAGGCCCGACTCCGATGATATCTCAGCAAAGCCTGGCCTGTGTACCACACGGGACCCAGTCTCTCCTTGCAAACTCATATTTTTTTAATCGAGGATAATTTAGACGCACACAAAACACTAGTGCCAAAATTAATTCATGAGGTATGCACTTCCTGTTTCAAATTATAAAATATTTTGACTTTTCTAAATACATTGTTTTTGGTATGTATCTATGTAAACATAGTGTATATCTATAATATATATATATATATATATATAGTAAAAGTTACGTATTAAAAAAAGATAAAACGTCTTATAATTTAGAACGGACGGGGTAGCTCCTTAAGAAGACAGGAGGCTAGACGAGAGTTCAGCTGGAGATGCTCTTAGAATTCCAAACTAGTCGGAGAAGCTCAATCTTGTCTATCCAACTAGCCAACATGTAGAATCTGTGTGTGATTTAACATGAACAAACGGATGCTTGATCTAGGCATAACAGCATAGTGATGCGGGCAACCTAACCTTGTTCTTTTCTTTTGGTTTTGAATATAAACACCTAACCTTATTCTTCCAAAGATTACTAATACGCACCCATCAGTGCAAGGTGACCCCTTCTACAAGCAGCCAAACACACCTCTTGCCATGGATTAAAGACAACGACCTGGTGAACAGCATCAGCAATAAACAAGAGCTTTTGGATCTAAACACACACGGTTAGATATATATTCATCAATCATCATGGCTAATAAACGAAGACACAACACAGCAGGGGCGAAGCTACGTGAAGGCATCGGGTCGGCCGACACCGACGACTTTGCCGTAGCCTGTTATAGCCAGCGATTTTTCACCACGTTGGACCCCAGTAGAAACTATGTTGGACCCAACGAGTTGGCAGCCCAGCAGTTCGACCCATCTTCTGCTTCCTAGACTTGGAACGTGATTACATTACGTGAATGTAAATTGCAACCAGATCTCAGTCGAAACAATGACCCGTAAGGCTAAATGTTTGCCTCAAGCCTCCGCTACAGCCTGGAGCCCTAGACTGAGTAGTCGTCGTTTCATCTTTCGATCTCCATTGTTCTAGCATTTGGCAAGCAGCACCGGTGCCCAGCGCCCAGCGGCCGCTCGTTCGTTCTCTGTCTCGCGTCTCAAAGACGCTAGGCGCAAATCACAGTGACGACTTGCTGGTGGCCGGCGGCGATAAACTCTCTGCCCATCTTCTGTCTGCCCCAAATACCCTATTCTACAATTACTAATTAAAACAATCTAGTCCGAAATACGAGGTCTTAAGGCTTTCCACCAAAGAGTGTGCACTTTTATTCCGGCGAAATGTCACGTACCTATCTACTTTAGTATAGCTTGCATAGTTGTATTTCAATAATCACTAGTGGCTTTTAATAGTAGGCTACTTGCACATTTGTAATTTAGTATCTATCTGTTTTAATTTTTATTATGTGACTAATTTCATAGGTAATCAGAGCACGTTGGAAAGATTCTTTAAAAGAAAATTACCCGCATCAGATGATAATGAGAATAATGATGAAGATACTTCAACATGAATAGTTTACTAAATATGATTGCCTAGAGTATAGTGAAAACGTGGATAGGTGTTTTTGTTTATATTGTTACTCATATATTGTAATAAGGGACCAGGTGGGAATAATGCATTTGCAGTAGATGACTGAAATATCTGATAAGCTTAGAGACCATGTAGGCAACAAGGGTAATAGTTTTCATAACGGCTATGAAAAGATGCGACAAATTGTTGAAGCCCGCAGCAATCGATTAGTGTATTATATTGTTACAACCTATAAGCTACTTATAAGCTACTTATATGAGTAGTTGAGTACCGACTCTAACCCCGGTGGTCATTTATTCAGGCTTCACCCCTGCAACACAGGGAAATAAAAAAAAACTTAGGTACAGTTTGCTCTCTTTACACTTCGATCGTGACTTGCATCCATGACAGAAAAAGCACTACTAGCACACAACACTAGCCGAGCCTCTTGCGGATGACGCCCTCCACGGAGCCGACGAAGGCGAAGGTGCCGACGACGAAGCAGACGGCGCTGAATGCCTGGAGCGCGACCCACGTGCGCGTCCACGGCCGGACCCCCCGCTGGACGCAGTACATCTCGACGGGGAGGTAGACGGCGAGGGGCCAGAAGATGATGGCGCCCAGCACGCCCAGCACCTCGTTGAAGTAGGGGAAGAGCAGGGCCAGCCCCGTGGTGCTCGCCACGTACGCCGTCCGGAAGCACACCCGCTGCAGGTTCAGCCTGTAGCTCCACGACGCCGGCACGCCGGGCACCTTCACGGCGTAGGATTTGTTCACGAACGCGCTGTTCGGGAACCTGGCCGCGAAGGACCGGTCCGCGAAGGTGAAGATCTGCTGGCTGAACATCTGCATGAAACAGAGCCAAGTCCCTGAATTGATTGATGGTTTTGTTTTGTCAGAGAGAAAACAACGGTGTCCTTTTTGCTTGCATTGCAGATTTGCATGTGGTGGTGAGGCGATATGAGCGTGCGTGCATGTCCTGTGCCACTTACTGACTTACCTGGTAGCCACCAAGCAGGTGGAGCACGATGCAGGCGTTGGCGAAGTCGATGAGCCAGTACGGCTCGTAGAAGCCGAAGCCGGTGAGCAGGTTGCCCGGCGCGGCGTTGCCGAAGGCGGCGTACCCGAAGCAGCTCACGGCGAGGTAGAAGAAGGTGGTGGCCAGGACCGCGATGGCGTTCCCCTTCCGCATCGTCTCGCTCTCAGGTGGCGGCGATTTAAGCGTGTCCTGTATTAATTGCAAGTTTTTAGCAAAAGCGTACCGGTACTATCCACTGAACACTCACACTGCTTTAATTAACAAGTTCACGCTCTGAAAAGTGAAGATGACTGTAATGTTTACCTGTATCTCCAGTAGGACAATGGTGTACGGGTAGGCGAACGCGATGTCGCCGAGGGCCTGCGCGACTCGCCAGACTTTCTGCGCCGGGGTGCTCATCGGAACACCGGCGACGCTTCCTTTGATCGCCCCATTTTCTGATAGATTCGATAATATACCCACAAGAATATTCACATCCAAGCCTGCATCAATGCATGCTGAATCTCTACCAAAATTGTCAAGCACGATGTCAGTTACCTATGGTCTTGGCGAGGCCGAGGCCGAGGCCGATGGTGGAGTAGGTGAAGGACATGACGGCGGCGACGACGGAGAGCCAGGCCATGTTGTGGAAGTTGGGAATGAAGGACAACACCACCTGGGCCGCCCCGAAGAGCAGCATGTAGAGGTGATCACCGCCGGCGCCGCAGGGTGCGTCGTGCCCTCGGCTGTGGTAGCAGTTGGCCCTCATGATCGCCCTGCCACAGTGTGCCCTCATGATCTCAGCAGCGGAGCTAGGCTAGCATAGCATTACCGTGCATGGCTGGCCCGGCTGCCAAGTGGAAAACATATCCAGGAGATCGAAGAGCTGGAATGGATCGGGGTACGTACCTGAGGCAAGTCGCCGTGGTGATGGTGTAGGCGATTGCCGTCCCGTACAGGTTGAGGTACTGGAACAGGCCGCAGAGCCAGGTGCGCTTCTCCCCTGCACGCGTTGCTCATCAGTCGCCATGGAAAGATAGCAGTGAGCAAAGGCACATACAGTATTACACACGGAGCTGAGAACAAAGACGACAGGAGTCACAAGAACAAGAACAAAGACGCACGGTCGCAACGCAAGAAAAGACTTGAGGTAGCGTAGCGTACCCAGGTGCGTCCTGACGGCGTCCATGTAGGTGTAGTTCCTCTGGCGTTTCTGGGGGTCGTCACCGTCAGAGACGGGGGACCTGTAGCAGTGGGACAGGAGGAGGGCGGAGAGGTAGGTGACGAAGGCGAAGCAGAGCATGGCGACGGGGCCGCCCACCCAGCCCAGCTGCGCGACGCTCCACGAGAGCGCCAGCACGCCGGCGCCGATTATGGCGGTGATGATGTGCGCGAAGCAGGTCCATAGGTTGCCTGCCGCCGCCCATCGGTGACGACGACGACGAGAGAACGCGCAAAGAAAGGAAGAAATTAAACCGGAGCGGATTTGATTCATTCGACGCAAGGCGCGGGAGCTAGGGAGATAAGGTGTCAGTGGTGGTGGTGGTACCCGTGCGCGCGGCGTGGCCGTCGTCGTCGAGCTCGGGGCCGGCGGCGGCGACCTCCAGGGAGTGGCTGCCGTGGTGGTGCGCCATTGGCCAGCAGCGTTGGAGGAAACCAGCTGAAAGCTTGTACTACTGGGTACTGGCTGGTGTAGCCGTGTGAGAGGACTGAAGACTAGCGTGCGTGGACTAGTAGTGAGCAACCTTGTCACCGTATTTGGTGGGTGGCATGGAGAGGCCGGCTCGAACGAAGACCTTGGGCGTGGGCGGGCGGAGACTTTTGTCTCATCGACAGGAACGCCGGCCCTGGTTTTCGCGCTACTGGTAGTACGAAGCAGGACGAGCTGACGGGTCTTGCGAGTTCTCTGACGAGTCCAACCAGCTGCTGTGATCCTGTCAGTAGACATTTGCAGTTGCAGACAAAAATGAAAACGAGGGGGGCCACATGCGTTGCCAGGATTCTCCGTCTCCAGGCGAGGCGAGCCAGTTCAGTAGGTTGCACGAAACGGGGGGTTTTCCCCGGGCTTGGACTCACTGATTGATGCATTGATTAATTTTGGAGCCGTTTCGCCGACGGGCGTTGGCGTTGGCGTCGTTTTAGCGCTACATACAAAGGTTTAATACTTTTTTTTCTTCTCCAACGACAGGACACAAAAAGAATCTGCAAATAAATCTTTAGGAGAGAGATACTCATATTTGAGTTATGCCTCTGCTGTAACCTAAAATGAGTCTCGTATATAGGATATTCTGTTGGAGACTGATACAGTATTATCCATGAATTTAGGTCTCCACGTGAGTCATTCATCGGAGACGGTCTCACGATCTCTCCTTGCCTTCCCGGATGGGCAAGTCACTCTACTTTGGCTGAGCGACTCTCCACTGCCACCACCTACCAGCAGAGGTCGAGAGGCCCATCAGATTCATATGGGATCAGCAAATCGCCTTTCTGATGAGGATGACGTGGTTGGCATGGCGCTTCGTTCACGGGTCACGTGGTGGCCGCGGCCACAAGCCCATCTGTTCTGCCTCCATCATTGATTGATGGACAGAGACAGTCAGGCAGATCCTGAGTCATTGGCGGTCTACCAATGAATCAATGAACGGAACTTGAAAACCTCGGCGCAGGGCAGCGCAGGCTCCCTCCAGGAATTTTTGCTACTAGCCGCGGCCCGCGTCCACCGCGTGCTGAAAGCAGTAAGCGAGCAGAAAGGCATCGGTTATTCAGTGCTCGCGCCACCTCCTGATAAACTTGACATCTCGAGTAAAAGAACTTGAAATCCTATCGTTCAGAATTTGCCCGAGAGACAGAGAACTGACGTTTTACCTCAGGTTCACCAACCAGACAAGATAGCAAGTTGAGGTGGAGATGGCTGCATACGTATACACCATGAAAATTCAGCCCATATTATATGCTTTCTCTTCTTTTTTGTTATTATAGTTTTTGTTCCTTCCCAGACGCGTGATTTTATGGAATCAGTGGCTAGGTCCTGCATTCCTACCCGGCCCTTGTTGGAATTTCTATGCCACTGTCATGTACTCACAGAGTACGCGGAGGCAGTAGGAAGTTAAGATGATCAAATCATAAAATACAGGGGGAGGGGCGCTTGGAATCAAGTGACAGCTGCACGCATGCATATATTCAGTTTGATTCATTCATGGACCACCAACATATACATATTCACACAGAACAAAACTGGACCGGTCCTATGTTTTTTAAATAAATAAAAAATTGAAGCAAGGTGATGGTATTCACCAGTTCATGAGCCATCACCGTGAAACTGCAAACGAATCAACAAATGTAGGCTTAGCTCGCCAGCAGCCAAAAAATGGGGCCTTCCTGAGGAGCTCAAGCGTGTGACGATATTCATGAGCCGTATCCTGCAACAGGAATATAAAATCAGACACGTCTATAATCGATTCTTGGATGGTAGCAGGTGAATAAATAGGAAGCACCTAGCGGAATTCAAACGCTATGTGTTATTAAACATCAGTTTATCCAAGAGATCACGAAATACCTTTAGTGCACGGTAAGATAGCTCCTCACACTTGAGTTGCCCTACCAATGGATGTTCAAGGGACATGAATGCTTCTAGCAGTCTTCTCCTGGGACAGCAGCCAACACACAGTCCTCTCAACAGTTTTGCATCAGAATTGCGATGGAAGAAATTAACGGAAGGAAGGACCATCTTACTTGCAGAGCAATGACTCAGTGGAGGGCAAATGTGCCGCCTTTGAAGACGTTCCTTGTTTCCTACCAGTTGTTCCTAAGACAACTTCATGCAAACCGGATTTATTCCAACAGATCGAGTACCTAGTAAAAGATAAATGACAAAGGTAACACTTCAGTAAAAAAGAATGGCACAATAAACGGATGCTTAAAGAAAAAAGACAGAATGGTGAAAAATGTCCAGCTCATGGAACAAACCATATACTACCCGCATGTCAAGGGGGGTACGTCTCCAGAAATCTGTTGAAACTCTGTTGGTGGGACAGGTGCCTCAAAAACCTTTGGCTGCAGATAGAAATGATTCATTATCATGGAGAAGTTACTGAAACAAAAGAAAAGGATGACCAACCCTCTGTGTTTTAAAAGGAGGTGGCAATTTGCTGGATAGAGAGGACAGGCGAGCATCGAGAGCTTTCTTGATATTATTTTCAATAGAGAACCCTTCAGGAGCACCATCAGGTAATTGTCCAATAGTAATGGTGGACAAATACAAGGGTTCCAGTATATGTGACAGCAATGCACCTGTTGAAGAACGCACAGAAAGAGGATTTATCCTATTTGGGCACTTTATAATCACTAAAGTGCATAACATAACAAAAGTAGTAATGGGATGCAAGAAAATAGCAATGCTGAATTGATGATGCATAACCAATTCTACTGTTCACATAGAAGCCAGAAGTTCTGCATATCATAACTACAGTTACATGATGAATAGCTCATGTTAAAAATTTCTGATCTTATCCATAGAAGTGTAATTGATTCAGAGACTGTCATGGACACCGAACCTTGAATTCCTACAAGACTCCAGCGGGTGATTTTGTCAAAGCAGCTCATGGATAATGTTGTATCACCCCGCCCTGGCTTCCTCTGAACAAAGCTAATATCTGATATACATACAGAGTAGTATACTTATATTAGAACATATATGGCAAATTAATAGGAGGAAATATAGTTTTGTTAAATTGCGGCAATACAATGGATTCAATTTCTGTTGGTAGAACCAATGGAAACAAAGGCGAACATTTACCAATCTCGCAGACTGTATCAAACACCTACAGAGTTTAAACATGATCCCCCATTAAGCATTGAAAAACTGTGTTGTTTTCGCTGCTTAAAACACCTACAGACCATATCAAACTCTGCTCGCTTCTACTTAAAGCGCTGTTTGCGCTGTGGCTGTGCTGCGCAGCCAATCGGCTGCAGTTGAAGAACTGAGAGCAAGCTCCGGCTGTTTGCTTCTGCATGGCTGCAGCAACAGTCACAACCACTGTTTGGGCTGCAGATGTTGCTGGCTGGCTATTGCAGCGCCAGTTAGGCTGAATGTAAGCAGTCCAGTTCCACTGTTCCAGTTTAGCTGGACAGTTGCAGGGAGGTCAAATTCATCGCTAGGAGCACCACACTTCCATGCTACTATTTTTTTCCCTGATCAGGGCAGCAGACAAAATCATGTAACCATCATAACTAAAATCCATCTGATTGGTAAACTAAATAATTCTCAAACTAATTGTTACCAGGCCATGGACCATGGAAGACACTACCATACCTAAAACTTGAAAATGACCAGCACAAAACTTGAAAGTACTGCTATGCATAACACCAACATCTGTTAGAAACGATAGGCAATATAAACAACGAAGAACAGTAGATCAAACACAGGGAACACGAGATTTTAACGTGGAAAACCCTTCCAAGGAAGAAGGGAAAAAACCACGGGCACCGGCCAGCAAATCTTCACTATATCGGGTGAGGTTACAAACGTCGGGGATTTACAACTTTTCTTATCCTAAGACGACGGCTTACAGGAGGTATATATAGAGATGGAAAACCCTAATAGGCGACGATCCATACCGCGGGGGGCTCCGCCCCCCGCACCCCCCGAGGCGCGATAGGGAAACATGATGGGCTAACTTCTGCCTTCGCTTCGCTTCGGCCCAAGCCTCCCGACAACGGGCCTCGCTTCACTCCGGCAGAAGTTAGCCTTTATCTTGTACATAACTAAATTTGGATCACAACTCAACAACATCAAGATAGAAGCATACCTCCATTCACACTATCCAGATGTTCCCTTGGTAACTCCGACTGTGACAGCGGTACTGGCATGACTCCACCTAGAAAAATTTACCAAATGAACTGGAACCATCAAACTATGTTCTGTAATTAAACTATTTCAGGATATTGCCACAACAGACTCGAAAAATGATAGGACAGGTCTCAGAAAGTGCAGCAGCAGAAGTACCAATTTACATTCAGATGAAGGGTTGCTGATCAATTAGTCCTGGCAATGCAAATTTTAGCTATTACTAGCTCAGCATTGTCTTCTACTCCTACATAGCATGCTCTAGGACAAGCAATCGAAATCCAAACAGAAGAACATCAGTGTTTACTCGTTGCCATGGCACATACATGGGAGTTGGGTGATGTAGAGATGAAGGCAGTGCCCATCCCTCAGCCTCCATCTCCCACCATCCACGGAAGCAACCAGCCACTCAGGCGGGGCGCCGCGGCCGATCTCAGAGTAGACGAGGCGGAGCAGCGCGCGGCGAGCGATGACCTCGGCGTGCGCGTCGTGGACGAGGTCCCCGCGGGCGCTGAGCATCGAGGCACCGAGGCACTTGGTGCCGGTGCCCATGGAGAGGACAGTGAGGCTGTGCGGGTCCTGCTGGGAGGAGAGGAGGAAGGCGGCGAGGACCGTGGACTCGCGCCCCTGCGGTTTCCCTTTCTTGGGCAGGGAGCGGTAGTGCCGGAGCGCCGCCGAGGACGCGGCTTTCGCCCAGGAGGAGGGGGCGGCAGCGCCCTCTTGTGGCGGCGCCGGGGAGGAGGACAGCATGGACGGCGTCGATGGGTCGTCGGGAGCAGGGAATCTACACGAGGGCAGCTTATATCAGTAAAAACTCCGTGTCACGAGAGGTTTTCTAAAAAAAAAATACTGTAATCAAGAGGGATGACAGTAGTATTGTGCATAACAGAGTGATGACGTGGACTTCAGTCACAGCAGCAGCGAGGGCTCCAGTTACGGGCGCGGGCGGCGCGGGCGCGCAGGACCCGTCGCTTGGCAGATGGATGCGGACGGAGAGGACGGGAAGAAAAGAGGAAGAATAAAAATAAAAACTGTTGACAGGTAGGTCCCATATGTCAGAGTCAAATCTCACTTTCATGTCTCCAACCCAAACAGATGATTGAAAAATTTTCAACCCGACTATTCACTTTCGTCTTATTTGGTCTCTCGTGGACCAAATAGTGAAATTTTCAACTCAAAGGGCCTTAGTTTTTTTCCCTTCCCATTTAATGCTCCATGCAAACGACTAAAAATTGATGTGATGGAGAGAGAGTGAAAAAACTTGGAATTTTGAGGGTATCTAAACAAGGCCCAAACAAACAGATGACAGGGACTATTCCACGGTCTCTCAACCAAATAGTGAAATCCTCAAAATTGAATCTGAACTGGTCCGTTGGACTATATCTCTCAATCCAACAGTACCTTACAAAGTTACACTTAACATGGATGATATGAATACTTCCTCTATCCCTAAATAAATATATTTCTATCCTAAAATTTATCTACACTCTAGGATTATTTTTCTCAGAAGCTCCTTGTATTTATTGCACCCCTCCCATCTCTATATTTTCCCCAAACACAACCTCAAAATCCCCATCCCATGAGACTCCAAAGATTGAATTTCCCAAAATATTCACCAATCAGTGTGCAACTATACAACTACTCCGATCAATAAAAGGTAGTATGATATTTTCTCAGTCATACTAATCTGTCCTAAACTTGTTCAGGGAGTATTCAAGGTAGTAGGGTACTTAGAGCGTGTTTCATTTAAGCTTTTTGCCCTAGCCCGCTATCGGTTTACAGCGAGATTGAGTCACATTACTTAACGTTTAGTTTGGCTGCCATGTGATTGGTTGAACGGTATCATATACAAGCCTTCAGAAGAATGATATTGCCCGTCATTCGGCGTTAATGATTACGACCCGCACATCACTCTCCCTGGGAGCTAACCAAACAAAGCTTGATTTATGTTGATCTCAAACCGATAACGGGGTGATCCATTTATATTAATATCATCACTTCCCAAAATGAACCAAACTCCATCTCAGTGGAGAATGAACCAAACACCATCTAGTGGAGAATGTATGTAAAGATAGATTTGCTTGTGAGGATTGAAAACAGTGGCGGATGCGAACATAAGATTGAAGGGGGGTGGTCTCTTCTTCTTCTCTCTCTCTCTCTCTCTCTCTCTCTTCTTTCCTCCACCCCTTCTTCTCCCTCACCCTCCCCATATTTCCATTGATGCACCAACTGTAGGGGGGCTGGAGCCCCCCCCTAAGATCCACCCCTGATTGAAAATATAAGAGATATAAATAGATATGGCAACCATCCTTATTTCTGCATAAACCTAGGCATGGTTATTTGGTTAGTTTACCGAATCGGTTGATCATCTCGTTGGGACAAACCAGAGAGCACATGGTGTGCATCCGTTATTACCATCCCATGAGCATGTGGACGTAGCGACATTGCCAACCAAACCTAAGAGAATCTCCAAAACATGTCAACAAAAAGTTCAAAACCTAATTTTCGACTTGGTCCATAAAAACAAGACTACTATAGAGGCCTAAATTCCCGACCATCCTATTCCTACTACAAAACAATTATTTCTTAAAACAGATATGAAAGGGAAGATATTTGTGCTTGACGAACCTCCGCCTGTCTAAGGACTAAGTATCTTCCCTTTCATATCTATTTTTAATAAATAATTGTTTTCTCAAAGACTAGCAATTTAATTTTCACATATGAACTGGATTAATATTTCTCTGGTTTTAGTTTTCTCACAGCACAAACCTCCTGGTCTCCTGGGGCTAGAACAAATCAAAGAGTTAGATTTGAGTTGCTAAAGACAACCAAAAGCATGACAATTTGACATTACAAAAGGAATGATCCGCAAAGAAGAAGAAAATGTCAATCAACGACGATGATGATTAGACCCGGGTGTCCATCCGTTCGGATGGACCAACCCGCTCGTGCTGCTCGCCCGCATCTCGCGGCACCGCTTGCGCCTCCGTCCCACTCCGCCTCATTGCTCCTTTGTGGGGGTATGGCCCCGGTACCCACAAGACAAGACATGGGCCACGCCCAAAAGATGGTCTAGCCCACAAGATCAAGGCGTGCACCGCAAGACTACATGAAAATGTGATTTATTGTATAATACCAAATAGAATATTTTCCTTATAACCATACCCCTCCAGAGTATATAAAGAGAGGCAGGGGTCCGGATATCGAATCTGATACACAATCAATACAAAATAACATAGCACATGATGTAGGGTGTTACGTCAAGCTGATGGCCTGAACCTATATAAATCTTGTATCTTGTGTCTCTGTTACCATCTGGTTCGTATCACGCGCACCTCTACCGATTCATCTACTACTGTGGGTATACTCCTCGGTAGACTGCCGACCATATTTCATCGACAGTGGCGCGCCAGGTAGGGGGTGTGCATGTTGATCCATGGTGAACCAGATGACTTACCTCAAGATCTAACTACGTCGTTCATGGCAACTCGGCTGATCCAGGCAACATCACGACTTAACTCGCGGCGGCGTGTCATGGCGTGGGGAGTCTAGCGGCGGCCCTGTGCTTTCTTGGTAGCCTGGGACAGCCAGATAGATCGAACTTGGCCACGACACGCTTCGAGTCCGTCACCCAGGAGGAGGCGTATACACATCTAGCAATGCGTCTGTGAAGGCCACGCGAACCGGATATTGATGTATCCGCATCTGCATGTACGCATGTATGTAGAATTCATCTACATTTTGATCTCAATTCCGACACAAACGTCGATCTCGTCGTCGTCACACGTGATCAACTCACCATCGCCAACCTACTCATCGCCGCCATCGGCGCTGCTGCGCCCTCTCGCGGCAACATCGACCTCGTCGCCGTCATCCTGCGCGACAACCCGGCGTTGAGGACCCCATCGTCTACTAATTAAACTGCCGATGCCGCCGGCAACGACACACCGCGCAATCAAGATTGAAAGCACGCCACGCACCTACCATGCAGGCTAATCAACAAGAGCCGTGAAATATCAAGAACCAACGTTGCTTTCGACTAGCAAGCAAAGGAAGGAAGGCGTATCAAGCTACAACTCCATGCAACATATGACGTCAAGTACTCGGTCTCACATCCGTCTAAGGAGCATGTAACAATGCAAGCTAAGTCCGTATAGCCATATACAAGCTAATTATGGACATGCATCAAAGAAGAAGCTAATTATGGAAGCTACGCGAAGATTGCCGTGGTATGCATGCACTCGTGTGTGTGCACTCGTTCGTCGGCTCATCTGCTCGTCGAGATGCATCAAGCGACAACACCTCTTTGGCTACGTCTCCGCGCTCTTGTCCCACTACGTCTCTACGACACACCAACTACTCCACTCGGCCGTCAATCAAATCAAACATGGCTATGATCTCCCTGAATTTGATCTGCATAAGGCCGACCAGCGGCATAAGGACGGCGACGCCTGGACTTTTTGGTCTGATCGCCTGCCACGTCGCAATAATGATCGCCGCGAAGAATGGCGCCATGATGACCACGACCGCCGCCATGACGACAGGCCAGGAAGCTCGAGGGCCAGGCAATTTCATCGATGCCGACCAGATAACGTCATACGCCACCGATCAAACGTTATGTCTAAAGATAAGTACCTTTTTATATATGAATATTTAATAAAATTTTTGCCATGATATTTCTTCATACTATTCTCTACATGATTATTCTCCAAATGACTTTTCTTCATGCTAAACATCTTTAAGATGATGAATACTATCGCCATTCAAATCAAATTGCGCCCTCGCCTCAGTCGAACACTCTCAAGGGCTTCGCCTCCCCACGCGAATTGACTCCATCAGGCTCCGATTATGCCCATTTGCCTATGACTCCACGTAGCCGCTCGAGCCGCCGCCCGAGCCGCCAAGCGAGCCGCCTGAGTTGTAAGCAAGCCACGCGCGCCGCGATGTTGACCGCCGTGAAGAACGACGTTGTGACAACAACGATCGCCGTCATGACGACAGGCCAGAAAAAGCTCGAGGGCTGGGCAATTTCATCGCCGCCGACCAGTCATGTTTTCGTTTGCGTTATCCAGAAGCAGCCCTGTCCTCGACTTAGACCTAAACGTGCACGAGCAGTAGCGCCCTGCGTCATGAGCGCTCAACAGTGGCTCCTCGGTGATGCTCATATTCCTAAGTGTGCACAAGAATCTTGGGATAGAATATCCCACACGTCTCGTCGGTATAGTGCTAAGCACTCTCCATGCTCTCATATGTTCTCCATGGCATAGTGCTAAGCACCCTCCAATTTTCACCCGATATAGTGCTAAGCACTCTCCAAATTTCGCCACGGTCAAATGCTAAGCACTCTTCTATGTTCGCCACGGTCAAGTGCTAAGCACTCTATAATTTCGCCCTGATATAGTGTTAAGCACTCTCTAAATTTTACCACGGTCAAGTGCTAAGCACTCTCCTATGTTCTCCACGACATAGTGCTAAGCACTCTCCAACTTCGACTTGATATAGTGCTAAGCACTCTCCAATTTCTCCATGGTATAGTGCTAAGCACTCTCCATTTTCTCCATGGTATAATGCTAAGCACTCTTCATTTTTTCCACGGTTTAAGTGCTAAGCACTCTCCAATTTTCTCCAACGGTAAAGTGCTAAGCAATCTCTATTTTTTCTCCATTTTAAGTGCTTAGCATTCTCCAAATTTTACTCCAATGTTCAGTGCTAAGCACGGGGATTTTGTCCTTTTCACTTGTTTTCTTTGATCCTACTACAAGATGTTGCTCTGTCTTACAGCAGGCTCGGGAACTAAGTGTGTACACTTCACCTAACAGTGAGTGTACTATTTTTCTGCTTACTGGTCTTCAGCTAAGCTGGGGGCTGGCTGTGTGCTCGGCTAAGCTGGGACTCAGTTATTCTGATTAACTGATCATTGTACTTCTTTGATCCTGACACTAGGTGCATTCCTCACCTACTGTTAGACTCGGGGACTACAATATATACATTGCACCTTGCGGTGCTTGTATCAAATTTAACGGTTGGCTAAGTTCCCGTTTTCTTTCTCAGTTGTTGATATTCTTTGATCCTGACACCAGGTGTCTTCTTCACATACTATCAGACTCGGGGACTACAATGTATACATTACACCTTGCGGCGCATGTATCAATACTAACATCCTCTTTGACTAAGACTTGGATGATGATCATCTGACTTCGCCAACAAAGCCTAAGTGTGTACACTTCACCTAAGGTCGATGTCTCCGGCAAACTCTACCGCTGTTTTCTCCACCGATCAACTGATCAGAGCGCTAGGTTCATGACCTTCGTCGCCAACCAGCTGGTCGGACTGTTCGACGCTCACTTCTACTTGACGCTCACTTCGTTGTCGACCAGTTGGTTGGGCTGCTTGGTGCTCGATTCTTCGCCAACCAACTGGTTGGATTGTTCGTCGCTTCATCGTCAGCTACGCTGGGGGCTCGCTAGTTAAGCTGGGGACTCCTCGGTGTTTGGATTGTTCATCGCTTCATCGCCAGCTAAGCTGGGGACTCCTCGACGTTTGGATTGTTCGTCGCTTCATCGCCAGCTAAGTTGGAGAATCAGCGTTCGAATTCTTCGTGTAAGAGTCGCCAGCTAAACTAGGGACTCCCTTGGCGGTCGAATCTTGCTATGTCTCATCGGTGTGCTGTCAGCTTGTTCCATGCTGTTCGGATCAGGGTGCTGATCTTGGGTAACACGTCTGGGTTTTGCTATGCACATGTCAGATGATGTCGAGCTTTCAGATTTATTTTCTTTGACCCTGCTACAAGATTCATTCTTCATCTTCCAGCAGGCTCGGGGATTAAATGGCTACACTTCACCAGCGGTGAATGTAGTGCTCTTTTCTTGATTTACCCTCCTTATTGACTAAATCATGGATGATTCCTCGTAAATGGAGTCTAAGTGGCTACACTTCGTCTAAGGTGGAGAATTTTTAAATTTTTATCTTGAGCCCCTTACATCCTTCTGGCAAGCCTTACTTGGCTAAGTCCAAGATCTACGTACCAGTTAAACTGGTCGGCTTTGACTTTCACCGCTCAGTTCACCAGTTAAATTGGTTGGCTTCAACTTCCATCGCTCGGATCACTAGTTAAACTAATCGGCTTCACGTCAAACTTCTCGGACTTATTCAAGACAACGTTGCTCAAAGGATACAATGCGCTCGGGGACTAGCTGTGGGGTATGGCCTCCGGTACCCACAAGACAAGACATGGTCCACGCCCTAAAGGTGGCTCAGCCCACAAGATCAAGGCGTGCATCGTAAGACTACATGAAGATGTGATTTATTGTATAATACAAAATATGATATTTTTCTTGTAACCCTACCCTCCATAATATATAAGGAGAGGCAGGGGTCCTCTAGATGGGATATCGAATCTGATACACAATCAATACAAAATAACAGAGCACGGGATATAGGATGTTACGTCAAGCTGACGGCCTGAACCTGTATAAATCTTGTGTCTTGTGTCTCTGTTATCATCTGGTTCGTATCACGCGCACCTCCACCGATTCATCTACTACGGTGGGTATACCCATCGGTAGACTGCTGACTAGATTTCGTCGACATCCTTCCACCAGATCCACCGTGCGACGAGAGATCCGGTGGTGGCGGGGACTGCGGCGCCGGCTGTAGGGGCTGCTGTCCTACATGGAGCCCAGGATAATGGCGGCCCCGAAGGGGTCCCCACCGGCCTCGTGGGCAAAGTCGATCTGGTCGATGGTGGTGACGTCAAGCTGCTCTCTGGTGAACTCTACACGCCGACGAGCCTCCATTTCGTAAGCAGCAAGTAGATGTTGTGCTTGAAAGCGCATATTGCAAGCGTTTGATGTTGCGCTTGAAAGTGCATCGGGATCTGCATACGCGTTCGATTCTTCAATTATATGCGATCTAGAATGTTGCAAACCAATGTTAGGTATAAAATATTGCATCGGTGACATCGTCACCCACGCAATGGTTGGTAGGACACGGGGCCTGTTGCAAAAGTGTGTTCCCAATGTTGCATCTGTTTTTTTAGTCCATTATTTTATTTTGTTGTTGATCCTGCATGAGTGTTTTATCTGCATGTTGTACCTATATTTGGGAAAAATTTGAAACGTAGAAGTGCGTTTAATCCGTGACGGAGGGAGTATGTTGCAAAAGTCTGTTCCTAATGTTTCATCTGTTTTTTTCAGATGTATGTTGCATGAGCGTTTATCTGCATATTGTATATATTTCACACGTATATAGAGAGTGTTTTATGTGGATGTTGCGTATGTTTGCAGTGGTTTTAAGTGCTTTTTCAGGTGTTTTTTAAGTGTTTCAAAAGCATGTTTTAAGTGTTTCACCTGTCTTCGTACTAATGTTGTAAGTGTTGTATTTGGATATTTTAAAAGTAGATTGGGTGCTCCCTCCTTGTCTTCTGTTGCTCGTCTCGGTGTCTCCTCCTCGCCTTCTGCTACCTTGCATCCTTCTCAGACTGTAGATGTCCGCGGCGGGGGCAGGTGGAGGGGGTGCGTAGGAGGATGGCAGCGTGGAGGCGAGCGCACGCTCTCCCCTTCTTTGTTACACGGGCAGAGATAACGCTTCCTTGCTCTGTTACTACGAGCGGCCTGAGATCGGATTTTCGTTGATGGCCCGCGACGCCTGACGGTTGGTGGAATTATTTAATAGCTGGCTGGTGTGGGTTGCATTTGGACGTGTCTGGGCGCAAGCATCTCCGAAACAACAATTCCCCCCCAAACGAGGTCTACTAGTAATTCAATTTAGATAATCAGCCTGTTCGCTTGTTGGTTTCAGCCAGCCCAATCCAACCAGCCAACAGTGTTTTTCTCTCATAAAAAACCAGCACCAGCCAGCCCAAATCAACACCAGCACCAACCAGCGAACAGGGCCAATGGAAGGAGACTCTAGTACTCTACTACAAAACTGGAGCTCCTTGCAGGAGTTCGCCTACGGCCTACGGCGGCCCAGGTGATTCTGGCACGCCAGCTGGAGCTCCTCGCAGGAGTGCGCCTGCGCCAGCTCCATGATGCTCCGCACGGTGTCGTCGTTGATGAACTGGCGCAGTCGGCTGGCGCACATCGCCTTCATCCTCCCGATGAGGAACATGTCGGCGGCCTCGAACAGCTGCGGCATCATGACGGCCTCGCCCTTGGCTTTGATCAGCTCCTCCGGCAGCGCGTCGTGGTAGACGTAGTGGAGCACGCCCTGGAACGCCTCCGGGGTCGTCCCGGAGATGGGTATGCACGGCAGCCCCGCCTCCACCCACCTCTCGCCTCCCCCGTGGCCGTAGAGCGCCGCCGCGAACCACTCGGACTGCGCCGCGACCACCAGCGCGTGAGCCTCGAAGGTCACGCCGCCCACGGAGAACTTGACGTCGAATGGCGCCGTGCCGCTGATGAAGAACCTGATGGCGTTCGCTGCGTAGTCCGACGCCGACGCCACGGTGGCCTGACGACCACCGCCGCGGCGCTTCCTCTGGCTATTGACGACCTCGACGGTGCAGCGCACCTTGATGGCGTCCTGGTGGAGGACGCCCAGGTACGCGCCCTCGAGATCGTTCCGGGCGACGAAGGCACGGATCCCCCAGCTGTTGCAGTGCGTGTCGAAGTTGCACGTCCGGTCCGAGCGGAGCGCGTAGGCGACGCTGCCGTCGGGCCTGAGGAGCTCGAAGGTGAAGCGGGCGCGGACGGGGCGGCACACTGGCTTGTAGAGCGTCTGCACGTAGAAGGCGATGAACCCTGACGACTGGAAGTTGTAGCCGTCGGGGTAGTAGCGCACGAACCACGTGCGGCCGTCGACGGTGAAGTACCGGGAGAGGATGGACTTGCCGACGCCGATGCCTTTGGTCGCGCTGTAGCCCCGGATCGTGAACTGGTGGGTGCCGGACACGCTCGACGCCGACGCCTGCCCGCCGTCTCCGGCAGCCGAGAGACAAGAACCCATCTACTAGATGGTATTAACTAGGGACGCTTGCACTCGACGCGAGATTAATTAGTTCTCCGTCAATATGGTAGCTAGTTACACAAGTGCTGCACCGTCAGCAGGATAGAATATAGAAACGCACGTACGGGTCGGGCTCGCCACGGACTCCTCGTATGCCCTTTACACAAGGAGTTCCTCTACTACCTCTATATGTACGCCGAGACACGGTGGAACACGTTTTTATATATATGCCACGCACGGCAGGGCCTTATTATCTTACCGCTTCGTATCTGTCTGGCCAATCACCAAAGTAAAGTAACAAGATGTTGTCGACGAAGACCTTTGACTGTCCGTTCCCAAAGTACTCCAAGGCGGCGGCGCGGCTGCCCGCCGGAGGGGTGCTCAAGTCCAAGCCCTTCGACTTCCATGGCCGTTCCTGGCGCATCAAGGTATACCCGGCGGGCCTCAGCCCCGACACGGGCGACTTCGTCGCCGTCTTCGTCAAGTGCCGCACGGAGGCGTTCGGCCGCTTCGAGCTCACGGTAGCGATCTTGGACGGGACCGGCCGGTACACCGTCTTCGACGACGCCACCGCCAGGAGCACGCTGGCGGTGCGCGAACACGGGCACAGCAAGGGCTACATCGAGTTCGCCAGAAGGCGGGAGATGGAGGCGTCGTCGTGCCTTCACACGGACAGCCTCACGGTCCGGTGCACACTGACCGTCGACGCCACGGTGGTGTCAAAGCCGTCTGCGTTCCCGTGGAGACTCACGGCCCGCAACCGCAAGGCTGGCGGCGGCGGCGGCGTCGCCATGGACGTCCCTACGACGTCGTCCGTTTCCGAAAGCTCTGCGCCATACATGGACGCGGGGGCTTCCAGCTCCACTTCCACCCGCGCGACGGAGATCGTGCCCGGGTCCCACACGCTCACCATCGCGAGTTTCTCGGCGAAGAAGGCGTCGCTGCAGTGCGGCGAGTGCGTGCGCTCCGCCCAGTTCCGCGTCGGCGAGAGCAACTGGTACATCAAGGTGTACCCCAACGGGCACGACGACGGCAGCAGGGACAGCGTGTCCTGCTTTCTGGCCCGCGGGAAGTCCAGCGAGCCGGAGACGACGGCCGAGTTCACGTTCGAGGTGCTCAACTTCGCGGACGCTGAAGGGAACAACAAGTCCGCCAAGGCGAGGGTGACGTTCGCCAACGACGCGGGCAACTCCGAGCACCTCGGCCTCCAGCGCGCGCGCTGCGGACCTCCAGCAGATGAGCAGCGACGACCGCCTGGTCGTCCGGTGCAGGCTCGGCGTGTTCAGAGGGAAGCCGCCGAGCCCGCTCCTCGCGGAGCAGCCGACGATCACCGTCCCGCCGGACGACCTCCCCGCGGCCTTCCTCTGGCTCCTCAACAGCAAGGAGTGCTCGGACATCACGTACGAGGTCGGCGGCACCCCCTTCCGCGCGCACTCGTGCGTGCTCGCGGCGCGCTCGCGGGTGTTCCGGCAGCAGGTGCGGGAGCTCAACGACAGGCAGGACAACCTCTGGCGGTACATACAGAACGAGGACGAGGAGATGACAGCCAACGCGTTCGAGGCGCTGCTGCACGTCGTGTACACGGACCAGCTGCCGGACATGACCTACGTGGAGCCGACGGACGAGACGGTGGGGGCCATGCTCTTCGCCGCGGAGAGGTACGACGTGGAGAGGCTCAAGCTCAGGTGCGAGGAGTGGCTCTGCACGTTGGTGACGCCGTTCACGGTGGCGGACATCCTGTCCATGGCGGTCAGATACGACTGCCAGCTGCTGCAGGACGCCTGCGTCCGATATGCCGCGCCGGAGTATATCTGGGAACGTGTCAAGGAAACCGAAGGATTCGTTCGGCTGAGGACGTCGTGTCCCCACATAGTTCGAGAAATCGAGAGCAAACAGAGACAGTATTAGTTAATATATATAGGATTTATATAATGTGATATATACTTTGTAACGTCATCTGATTACAGGTGACATAGATTTTGTTTATTTCATTTTGAAGTGCTCCATATAATCAAAACGGATGCAATTCTCATTTCCTCGAGAATCGAAATTTCAAACATATAATCTATAAAATAATACAAATACTTATGATATCAAATAAGTAACAATCAATTAATTCCAAAACATATTTTTACCGTAAACATATTTAAAGATATAAATATTAATATTATTTTTTCTCTAATATGGTAAACTTAAAAAATTGACTTACCCTAAATCTAGAACTAGAAGTGAGAAGTGTTGTATTTCTTGTTATATGGTGTGATGTGGTAGTGCGTATAAAGATAGGGCGTATGTGCGTGTCTTTAGAGGGGTGAGTATGCGTGTATATATTATTTTGACTCAATGCAAGTTCTCTCTTTTTCCGTACAGTCGTGGTCCATCGGCATGCAAGCCTTCACCCTTGCTTGGTTCTTCGAAACCCTTTTCTCGCTATCTTTACCGTATCGAGTCATGCTCAAGTTACATCATATCCTAAGATCAACATTAAGCATTCATTGAAAATCTTAGCATCGATGCCTTAATTTTCTCCTAAGCACTTTTATAGCAAAGGCTTTCAAATATGTGTAGAACCCAACTACACAAGTATAGCTTTTCCCCACCTCTAACACCCTTTTAATGGCCCGTAAGAGCATCTTCAAGAGACTCTATATCCTTTCTAAATGCTAGAAATAGAGATTTTTGTGAAAAACTAACATCCAATAACTTCTCTAAATGGTTATCCAAATATAGCCATCTTCTATTTCGGATTTTTCGCTAGCAAAAAATAGAAGACGAGAATGACTCTCTAGAGTGCGCACGAGATATAGAAAAACTGTTAGAGAGTGAAAATATATAGAAAGCGATTTTTATACAAATAACTCTCCAAATGATGAATTAGAGAGTGAGATTTAGAAAAGTGTTTGGAGATGCTCTAAATGGGGTATAAATAGCTCTAGTGTGAAGAACTAGGCATAATACACAAGTGCAAAACACAGAGATCACCAAATAATCCGGTGTCTTGTTTTTACCCCCACCTGATCAAAGTGCATTTGATTCGCAACCGTACTAATCAAGTACGTATTTTACCTTTTTTAATCTCCTTACACAAGTTTTTATTGCACCTTAAATTTTGCATGACGACATCGCATTGGATGATCAATCAATGTACAATTCTACATTGTGGCTCTAATTTTCAGTGTAAGTGTTGAGATGCGTCTATGAGGTAAAATATGTAGTGCAAATTACATCTTAGGTGCAAATATGCAAACCATTTAAAAAATGCACTTCGACCACTAAAAAAAACTAAGACTTGGTACACCTATAGTGCATCCATATATGTATTCACATGCAAAATTGATATGCAAATTTAAACTAAAAAATATATAAAACGATAAATTCATGTGAATGTGCACTACAAAGATAAAATTGCTGGATTGTAACGCAGTACAAATGCATATAAAATTTGTTATGTTTGAATGATTTTTTTCTAGTTTAAATTTACATCTCAACTTTAATATGCGAGTACATATATGGATGCACCTTGCATATACCAAGTTTTATTTTTTTATGACTGAAAGATATATTTTTAAAATGACTTACATATTTGAAAAAAAACGTAGATTGTATTGCATATTTCCCCAAACGGTGAGGTGGGACAGCGGGAGTAACCCGAACCGCTGGGACCCTTCCGAGTTCCGACCCAGCTGCGCGAGCGCGACCTCGTAAAGTTCCCGGTGGACGGCGCGGCGATACGGAACAAGAACCAGCTGGGTGAGCTCTGAGCTGGGGCGGAAGCCGGGGAGACGAATCCAGCTGCGACACGAGGAGATCCATCCGTCCTCGATGTTCTCGAAGGATCTGCCGCAGGCAGAAGGCCCACGGTGGTGGCCGAAGCGGAAGCCGCGAAAAGAGCACCTCGGTCGGCTTCGCTTTCGCAGCTCGCACGGCACCTCCTCCAACAAAAGCGAGAAGGAAAAACTCAGCAAACTTCGAGGGGCCAAAGCGCAAAAACGCAGAACGGCAGAAGTTTTCTCCGCTGCCTAGAAATGTGCCAAACCCGTCGACTCGTCTTCCCCTTCCGGCTTCCGGTTCCGGCCCCGCTCCTCCCAAAATCCCCAAAACCCGACGCGCTGGAGGGCCGATCCGCGGCTCCCCGCTGCCTGATCCGAGCCGGCTCCTCGCCCCCGCCGGGGATCCAAGCGGGATGGGGTACTTGAGCTCCGTGATCGGCCACCCCACCGATGGATCCTCCGTCAGTGGCGGCGGCCTCAGGTGGTGAAACGATTCTCGTCGTCCGCTCCCACGGCTTTTGTTTTTTGTTTTTGCTTGGTTTGTGGTTCTCCCTGCTCGAATTGTGCTGTGGGCGCTTCGATTTGTGAAGTCCTTTTGTGGTCCTGTACTTGTCCGTCTCAGCTTTGGTCGTGATTAGTTTCGGAAATGTGATGGTTCGCGTCCTTGACCGTGGCCCTGATGCTTGTTAGTTTGAGACACGTTGCTTTATGCATCACATGGATTAGCTTTGTTGTGAGCAGCCAGGTGTTTATGTGGTTTAGCTTGGAACTGAACTGATCCTGTTAAAATGCTATGGCCTTAGCTTTGTTTCTTACCTAAAAGGGCGATTCTGGTTGTAGTTTTGTCTATTGATTCAGTAGGACATCTGAAATACACTTTTATGAGGAACCGACGTTTATGGTTTACAAGGCCAAAGTATAAATCAATGCTACAAACTGGGATTGTACCCACAAAAAAACAGGTTAAGTCCATCTTAGGAGGAATGTGGTACTATAAACAGAAGTTGTCATTTCAAATGTGGATTTTATGATAGCATAAGAAAGAGAGTATTTAAGCATTCATATGTTCTATCAGTTCAGATCAGCCAAGTTAATGGATAATATAGTTAACACGCTCTGCTGGCTGGTTGCGAGAAAATCTCGTTGTTCTATGAATTTGTCCCTTGTGTCACCCGACCTATGAACTTGTGCCAGCTTGCAATGAGAGTTTAGTAATTTAAGGCATTAGCTCATACCTGCTGTAGCTCTACATGGCAAGAATTCATCCAGTTATAGCTTTTCAAAATACCCTAACTGTAGTTATTAGAGTGGCGGCACAAGTTGTACTCTGGGATCGCCAGGGTATTGTTATAGTAGCTTGGCTTATTAGAGCATTGTCTTTGGCCAAATGTCAAATCAGTGGACTATCATTTTGTACTTGTGTTACCCAATTTGCTCAGTGTCTCACATTTATTTTTCTGCCAGCCAGAATGGTAAATTTAGCTATGGCTATGCAAGCGCCCCTGGTAAAAGGGCATCCATGGAAGACTTCTATGAGACAAAAATTGACTGTGTTGATGGTCAGATAATTGGTCTTTTTGGAGTTTTTGACGGTATGGGTTTCTCTAGATTCAGCATGATTTAGTTTAGATAGTTTGAGCGTAATTTTCTTCTGTAGCCAGTTCTTTCTGATCCAATTGCCCATGGTTTATTTGTGTAGGTCATGGTGGTGCTAAAGTAGCAGAGTATGTTAAAGAAAACCTGTTCAACAATCTTGTCAGTCATCCAAAGTTCATCAGTGATACTAAAGTCGCTATAGGTATTCTTTTGTTCCCTTTTCCGCTAACATCAGTTGCTAAATTATGTGAATGCAATCATGAGAGCTTGAGCTTGCATGTTTGTGTTACTGCAGATGATGCTTATAAAAGCACCGACAGTGAATTCTTAGAATCTGACAGTAGTCAAAATCAATGTGGGTCGACTGCATCAACTGCTGTACTTGTTGGTGATCGTCTCTTTGTCGCAAATGTTGGTGACTCTAGGGCTATCATATGCAGGGAAGGAAATGGTAATGAAGGCTTCACTGTGCCTGTTCTTTAAACCCCCTTGTTACTTTTACGTAATAGTTACCCGAGACAATTTGCATTCATCTAAAACTTCTTTAGTGAAAACAGAACATAGAAACAAGGTACAATCTCCAGTGGGTTTCCATCAATTTACTACAAGTACAGTAGTGCATTACATTATAGTTTGTTTTACGATGCTCTTGATGTTAGCTATTATTAACTGGCCTTGTTAAGACTCGTCATGATTATGGAAAAAGGATGATGGTAGAATGTATACCCTTCGCTTTATTCATGGCTTAATGCATGCTTGTAGAATCTATGTGATACAACAATATGATTTTGGAGACAATTCGTAGTCTGAATTTTAGCCTTGTTTGTCTTACCGTGCTAAAATACATGCTTTCTTCTAAATTTTGAGATATTGCTAAGGTCTGAATTTCGGCCTTGTTTGCCTTGTCCTACTAAGCTAGGAGTTGAGTCTACGGTTGAGATTTCAGCGTTGGCAATACCATTTAATCACTTCCTAACTTGATGTGTTCTCCTTGTTTTTGCAGCTATTGCTGTTTCAAAAGATCACAAGCCTGATCAAACTGATGAGCGGCAGCGTATTGAAGATGCTGGAGGTTTTGTGATGTGGGCAGGTATGTCAGTCACTGCATTTTCTTGAAGTTGATGGAATATGATTCTTCTCCTAATGCCCATGCTTTGTTCTATAGGAACATGGCGTGTTGGTGGTGTACTTGCTGTTTCTCGTGCTTTTGGTGACAAACTCTTAAAGCAATACGTAGTCGTGGATCCGGAGATCCGAGTACGTAATCTTGGACATTACGATATATGTATTTTTTTACTTCCCTTCCAAAATGCTTATTGCTCTGTTCAAGACTTTCCTAGTAGTATTAATGATCTTACTGGGATGGTTTATTGTTTGCACACATCTAGTTGTCAGTGTGCCATCTTGGTGTTTGGTGATAAATATTAGCTTGAATTCTTTCCATCAATTTTGACTTATGAGGTCCAGAAACCTTCAGTAGAAGTCATGATCTATACCAAGGAAGTATTGTTTTCATTTAACTGAATTCATTTGAATATTCAATGAATGTGTTTTCTAATGCATTGGTGGGTCATAGGAGGAAGTTGTCGATGACACACTTGAGTTTCTCATCCTTGCAAGTGATGGGCTGTGGGATGTGGTCTCTAACGAGGTAATTTTAGGAAATGCAGAGCTTCAGAATATTTTGACAGTCTCTTTACGCATTCCTTTGCTCAGTACCACCGGTTTACAATGTTTGCCATGCAGGAAGCTGTCACGATGACCAGATCCATTCAGGACCCAGAAGAGGCTGCAAAGAAGCTCTTGCAAGAGGCCTACAAGAGGGAAAGCAGTGACAACATAACTTGTGTCGTTGTGCGCTTCTTGCGCGGGCAAGGTAGTAGTGGATACGCTTAAAGCATAGCAGTAAAATTACTGTACGCAGTGGTTTGCTCTATGATATACATGCATCGATTGATTTTCCAAGGTTAAATGGAGAAACGTAAGGTAGGATACGTGTGTCATGGTGATGGGTTGAACTGGGAAATGTGTGTACCCTATATATATGTTAGGTTAGACAATAAATTTGATGGCCGTCGTTCACCGTAGTTTGATTGCGGCGTAGTTTGATTGCGGTTGATGTTTGGGTCTGAAGATAGTGTTGTATTTGTTGTGGAAGAAACATGATAATTGTCCCTTGGTTTAAAATGTATCCGTCAGTATACTACTTTCCCTTTGCCTGATTCTCATTGAATTTCATGATAAATTACAGAGCGAGATGAAATACAGATGCGAGTCTGTTTTCATTTTATTTTATTTATCTTGCTGATGGTACACCTGCGCTCGTAGAAGCAGAGCAGCATGATTTCCTCAGTCGACATCGGACACGGTGCCCTCCGAACGGCCGACGTCCACCACAAGTCGGTCGAAATCGTGCTGCAGCTCCGAGGCCGCCACAGGCAGCGGCGGCGGACCGCAGGGGCGAAGCTACGTGAAGGCATTGGGGTCGGCCGACACCGACGACTTTGCCGTAGCCTGTTATAGCTAGCGATTTTTCACCGACCCCAGTAGAAAATATGTTGGACCCCAGCGAGTTGGCAGCCCAGCAATTCGACCCATCTTCTGCTTCCTAGACCTAGAACGTGATTACATTACGTGAATGTAAAATTGCAACTAGATACTGTACAGGCAAAAGCCCAGAAGGCCAAACGTTTGCCTCCAGCCTCCGCTACAGCCTGGAGTCCTGGACTGAGTAGTCGTCGTTTCATCTTTCCGATCTCCATTGTTCTAGCATTTGGCAAGCAGCGCCGGTGCCCAGCGCCCAGCAGCCGCTCGTTCGTTCTCTGTCTCGCGTCTCAAAGACGCTAGGCGCAAATCACAGTGACGACTTGCTGGTGGCCGGCGGCGATAAACTCTCTGCCCATCTTCTGTCTGCCTGTCCAGGTACCCCAAATACCCTATTCTGCAATTACTAATTAAAACAATCTAGTCCGAAATACGAGGTCTTAAGGCTTTCCACCAAAGAGCGTGCTCTTTTATTCCGGCGAAATGTCATGTACCTATCTACTTTAGTATAGCTTGCATAGTTGTATTTCAATAATCACTAGTGACTTTTAATAGTAGGCTACTTGCACATTTGTAATTTAATATCTATCTGCTTTAATTTTTATTATGTGACTAATTTCATAGATAACCAGAGCACGTTGGAAAGACTCTTTAAAAGAAAATTACCCGCAACAGGTGATAATGAGAATAATGATGAAGATACTTCAACATGAATAGTTTACTAAATATAATTGCCTAGATATAGTGAAAAACGACGATAGGTGTTTTATTTATATTGAGCACGGTAACGGGACAAGGTGGGAATGATGCTGCCGCCGAATGGCGATGAGTTCGACAAAGACGGAGATGTTTTCCCTCGCGTCCTGGTCGTCGCCGTCCGGGTAGAACACGACGGACCAGCGGTGGCAACCTAAAAGCGCGTCGAACGCCGGCGACTCGATGGCCCACACTTGCCCACGCCGATGCCCCTCTTGCATCATTAATAGTGTTAAAAATATAAAAAAAAAACTAATTTTTTAAGCTTTAGTTGGAAATCATCAGATGAATCTTTTGAGCTTTAGTTGGAGCACGATATCCTTTCACCGTGAATAGGTGCGAGCACACCGAGACCTCGCTCGCCGACGTCGTCATTGATGGAGAGAGGAGAGTACGTGCTTCGGAGGGGCGTGAGTTGTTTCGCTAATTCTACCCCGACGTCGTCACGCTAATGCCTAATTTTTTTTAGGGCATAGGAGGGCAACAGCACCGGCCTTCCAACTATATATATATTAGCCAAAACACCAAATATCCTTTACAACACCGGTTTTACGCTAATTCTTCACCACGGGCGTCCGTCCCACGTCGGTCCGTCTGGACGCGGCTAAGTGGGCTGTGGACCGGTCCACCGGCCTACTCCCCTTATCGGCATACACACGTCATGTTCGCCGGCGACTTTGATTTATAAGCGGATGCTTTTGTTGGTGTATCCTTTCACCGTGAATAATATTTTCATCTGGAGAACAAATCGTGCCAAGGGGCGTGAGTTGTTTCGCTTTTTACCCGGCGTCGTCATGCTTTATTTTTTTTACCAAGTGAACAGGGCTGCTTCTCAAAAAAAAAAAAGAAAGAGAGCAACATCTTAAACTTTTTAGCCAAAAGACCAAATTGGCTCCACCGCACCACCCGTCCCTCCGTCGATCACAGACGACCGTCCACCGCCTCTCCCTTATCGCCCGCATAGCTTCTCAAAAAAAAAAGAGAAAAGAGAGCGATATCTTAACCTTTTCATTCGCATGCACCCGCGTCGATCCGCCGCCGCGAGCTATGCATCCACGCCCGCACAAGCGCCGCTCCACCGACCACGCTGCGCCACCCGCCCGTGGTGAGGGAGACCGCTGCTGCTTCTACCACGGGGCCGGAATGCCGTATGCCTGGTCGGCGACCAGGAAGACCTCCGCCTCCGCCTCCGCCTGCCCAGCTTGTTGTGGCTGGGTGTGGAGCTCGCCCGCGTGAACCTCACGGCAGCCTACCCATGCACATTTTGCGCCTACCTACCTAGTTCGCCGTGGCCGGGGCGGAACTCGCCCACGCATGTAGCCCGTGACGGCCGGATAGAACTTCACACGCCGACGAGGATCTATTTTCCCAACCACCAAGGAGATATTGCACTGAAACTGCATGTCGCAAGCGTCTGTTTCAAGTGTTTTAGAGGTATGTTGTAACTGTTTTTCTTCGACGGATGTTGTAAAAGTAGATCGGCATGTTGCACATGTTGTAATAGTTGTTCAGGTATGTTGCAAGCTCATGTTCTCAATGTTTCATCTTTTTTTTCGACGTTTGTTGCAAGCGTGTTTATCTGGATGTTGCATATGTTTTTACATATATGATGCAAATGTTTTATCTGGATGTTGCGTATGTTTACAATGGTTTCAAGTGTTTTCAGGTGTTTTTGCAATTGTTTTAGATGCATGTTTCAAATGTTTCATTTATTTTTAGAAGTATGTTGTAATTGTTGCATCTAGATGTTTCAAAACTAGATCAGGTGTTGCATCTCCCTCCTCGCCTTTCTACTGTCTCACCTCGGTGTCAAGCACGGGAAGCGAGCCCATCAGATGGAGCCGTCCCTACTGGCACAAGTGGGCCCCACGTGCTTGCGGATGAGCGCTGCAGGCGAGACGTGGGGGCTAGCGTGCCGACGTCCGGGCGCTAGCCACGCCCCTGCCCCCTGGTTTTAAGCCAACAGAAAGCCTCACTCCAACAGCAAGGAGGGCACGCCACAGATGGTAAACTAAGGCAAAACTGAACTTCTCAAAAACAAAACACATCTAGAAGACCACAAGAAAAGCCAGAGAAACATCAAGTTCAGCATGACCAAGGTTGTTAGGACCGTTTTTTTGTCTAACAGTATCAGGATTCTATCAGAGTTTACAAATTATATATTTTATATAAAATTTATTTTTTTATATTTATTAAGTGCAAATTCTTGGTATTATTTTTGACATACCTTAACTTTAGTAATTTTGCAATCATTTAGAAAATCATTTGTGTCAATTAATGTATAGTATCGTAGAATCTTAGTATTATGATATTATAAAATTTTATTTATGATTGTGTGGGATCAACATATTACAGCAATTATTAAGATACATGGTAGGATTGTTTCGATTGATAGTGGTGCTCATGTTCTTTGCTACTAATACTTCATTTGCCGTATCGGTGAATCATGGAATCTTTCCAGTAGTATATGTAATTAAATGCTACTCTCTTCATTCTAAATTATAAGTCATTATGACTCCTTTTTTATAAGTTTTTACTTTATATGACATAGTATATATCTATATGAATAGATAAAGCTATGCGTCGAATGATTAATAATTTGGAACGGAGGAAGTACTTCCAAACTTTGTACATATCTTGTTGTTTTCTCTCTCTTTTTTTTTCTTTTACTCCTACAGTCCTACTGGTATGCTACTGAACTAGTAGAATTCAATTTTCATGTGGTTAACTTTGTGCCGGGTGCTGGTTTTCCAAGTTTACAACAAAAAAAGAACTGTTGGTTCTGACTTGATCGAAAGCGACGCTTAGTTGCCTTAAAAATTACAGTAAAAAGAAAAGTCTGCGTGATCTGAACTGAAGATCGCCAAAACAATTGTAGTTCCTCCACTCAAAAGCGAGAGCAGAAAGGAACGCGGACTTGCAAATTGGCAGTTTCAAAAGAAATTAAAACAGGAGGAGCAACTTTCGATGTCTTAGTGTTCTGGAAAAAGAAATCTTTGACAACTGTTCATCTCCAAGAAATGCGAAAAAGATCTGACAGTGACACCTGGCAGCAAGAATTTACTACTAGAATCAACTTCATCCCCTATGAGGCTATGCTGATCCAAAGTTCCAAACAGGCTATGGTGAAACTGAAACAGAATCTACACAACACAGCTTTGTATGCAAGAGACGGTTAAAAAACGATAGAAGGAAGAACGTGCAAAGCCAAGACCCAATAGGGTGCGTGGTACTTGAGCATGCATGGAGAACTCAGTAGACATACGAATATGATCATCAAGGCACTTGAGATGCCATATTAGGTTCGGCGAGCGAGCCTTCGTTGTTTCCATCACTGTCCTCCAATTAAACCCACACATGTAATTCTAAAAAAAAAATGATTATGGTAAATAAACTTCAATGGTAAAAAAAAAGGTGAAGAAAATAGGCATGGCAAAAATGGAATCGTAATTCGAGAAACCAGAAGCACGGAGACTTTGGAATTGAGCGCAAGAGGGAGATCTCTGGGAAGCCTAATCAGGAGACACTGGGATAAGTAGACAAAGACAGAAAGAAGGTCTTTCACTGCCTAAGACACAAGTTGAGGGGCCTTCGTTCACTTATATAGCGTTTGCACCAGGAAACTGCAACCTAAGCTACCAGAAGCATTCTTGGCGGCCAAGGCGTTGAGCAGAGTAGGTGTAGTGTAGACGTGCTGACTAAGCTGTACTCCTCCAACTTTGGAAAAAATATCACGCATGGAAAACGGGCCACTACAGTGATCTGGTATTAACTATTCGATCAGCTAACAGTATGATTGCTAAAGTCCAAGTTGTAATAAGCATAGATGTATATAATATGGTAGTACTAGACTACTAGTTTAGTGACTAATGGCGTGCCATATCTTGAAGATCAACTCGAGCTGTTAATTAAGAACAAAAAAGTGCATATCGCCTTTCGGATCATGCGCATCGTCACCTGCTCTGACTAAATTTTAGCCCATCATACGCTTCACTTTTTTTTTCAGTATTGCAGGGCCTACATAGGTTACATTCTTTGCCAAAGGAACAAAAGGATAGTGCCGAAAGGGAGCACAACACTACCAAAGAGAAAACTGAAAGAGCAAGACGAAGCAGAGTCGAATAACAATTGTTGATCTGCAACCATTATTAAAAAGATATGTTCGTCTGCAAGAAATTAAGGGCGAAAGGTCTGATGGTATATGGCGCCTGACAGAAAGAATTTGTTCAGCGAGAAAGAATAGAAGCTGCACGGTGTTAGTTTCCATGCAAGAGACGGTTACAGACGAGAGAAAGAAGAGCTTGCAGACCTAAGCCAAGAATGATTTCGCAGACAGTCAGACTCCCATGAGCTATAATAAAAACAATACGGCAAAAGAAAGCTTTCAGCATGGAGAACTCAGTACACACATACGAATATGATCGTCAAGGCATTTGAGATGCCACATTAGGTTCGGCGAGCGAGCCTTCGTTGTTTCCATCATCGTCCTCCAATGGCTGTGACAAATTAAACCTCAAGTAAACTTCAAGAAACAGCACATAAGAAAAACAAAAGCGTCAGGTAAAATATATAGAATCCTTTTCTTTTTTTGAGAAAAGTAAAATGGAATCACTAAAGAACCCAGAAGGTCGGAGATTTTGGACTTGAGAGGAAGGGGGAAGCATAATCAGGACTCAGGAGAGTAGGAGACATGTTGATTGAGAACACTAAGCTGAGGAGGTCTTCATATATACAGTAGAGGCATTCTCGCATTGGAGGCCAAGGCGCTGGGGTTGGTGTAGATGTGCTCACTGTACTCGTTCAGAATTCAGATCCAGCTTTGCAAAGAGTAAGCATGGAGAACAGGCCATCACAGTGATGATTGCTAAAGTTCACGACATTAGCATATAGTACAACCAATTTGGTACTAGTTTAGTGACTAATGAGGTGCCATATCTCAACTGCCCACCTTTGATGATCAGCGCGAGCTGTTAATCCAGACTAATTTACTGCAACGTGCCCTTTGGAATGATGCTCAGCGTCACCTACTCCAGTTGATTTTAGTACGCTGCCACTCATCTTGTCAAAAGCATACCCTTTGTAGTACCAAAAAGAAATTTCAGGGCATATGACACTAGTACGCTGATTTAGATTACATTGTATAAGGTTTAACGCAGACTAATACGAACAAACAATGAATTAACATCTTCTTGTCAAAAGAATACACTTTGTAGTACCAAATAGAAATTTCGGGACGTAACACTACATAAAATTACACTGGCTTAGAGTATGCTGTATAAGATTTTTTTTTGATAATGTATGCTGTATAAGATTTTAATATATAAACAAATACAAACAATCAATCAGACTCCAATTCTACAATCCTTCGTTGGGTCACTGTGACGTGGAGATGCACACCAGAGCAGTTGGCGGAGCTCGTCAATTTTAACGCCTAGGGCCACTATAAAAGCCTATATATAATCTATATAGGGTCAAAATATAGCCTCGATTCTAATCACATTAGGTTTGGCTGGTTACAGTATCGTTCATTCGTTTATGTGAGAGAGAAATCTTTACTTGCGGTTCTAATAAGTAGCCATGTGAGGGAGTCGGCCACCCGACCCTAGCCCAAATGATCATAGATAGATAACAAAACTAGCTCATAAATGCATAAGTTTAGGTAATATCATAATTCCATACTTAAATCCATAGTATAATTGATGGAAACATGAAAATACCTAACTAATAATGGTTTGGTTCGCCCTTATCTCTTCATTGTGCAACTCTAAAAAAATGATATAATCAATTAATCATTGGAATTTCTACTAGATCGGAAAGAGAACATTAAAATAGCACTTAAATATGAGAATGTGCTATTACCAAGCTTCAGTCGGTCTTCTTCGATTGCAATTGGCAATGAACTGAGCCACAGAGAGCAGAGTCGCAGAGGCAAGAACACAATACACACTTGCACAGACTCACAATCAGTCAGTCTTTCTTTCTTTGTCTCTTGAACCCCCTCTGTCCTTTTTTTTTTTGTACTTCACTTTATTTTATTGTACTTACTTTTAAGCTCTTTTTAATAAATCACCAGTAGGGGTGCGCCCCTCCTGTTCAACGTCAGAAAAACAATCAGTCAGTCTGTCTCACAGAGACAGAGGCACGGACAGAGCGGAAGGGACTTCATGTCAATTGGGCCAGTAGATGGGCCAAATGTTGCTGCCTAGCCCAACTGCCGAAGCAACAGGCAAGAAGCTTCTTGGGTTCTCGGCTTCTCGTTCGTCACGGCATCGGCATCGGCGGCTATCGGTCCAGACGGCCGCGCCAAGCCTGAGCGCTGCGGGTGAGGGTCTAGCGCCGCCGGCCGCCCCACCCTGCTGTAGCGGTGGGTCCGCGGGTAGGGCTTTACTTCGCTAGTGAAGTTATTTTTTTTTTGTTTTAGCTCCACAGACAGTTCTACTGGTGGAGCTAAAGTGGTTTTGATAAACCGTTTAACAAAATGGCTTCTCTATGAAAATATGTTTTTAGAGGCTTAGAGGAGGAGCTAGGAGAAACCACTTTTTTTTTCTTCGTCCCACCCCAAATAACTGTAAAAGCATATTTTCAGGGACCAGTGAAGCTATTTCACTTTCTCGTTTAGTTAAAAAAAAACCGGCTCCAAACAACTCTAAAACCGGTGGAGAAGCCTGCCGAACGGCGCCTAACAGCTCCTCCTCCCCGCTCGCGGCCCGCCTCCTGCGCCGTGTGCTCTCCCGCTCGCCGCAGACGCTCTCCCCTCTCCCGAGGTCGCGCTCCTCCCCCTCCTCCTCTCCTCCTGGTGGGTACGAGTGCGTACGTCACAAACTCCGCCTCCCTGCGCCTTGCATCCATGCCCTTCTGAGTGCTGATTCTGTGCTGGAATGTGGATTGCAGCTGCTCTTCTGTCGCCGCGCTGAGCTGCGAGGTGCTCGGCGCGGCAGCGCTGCGGTCCATGGAGACCGGCGAGATGCTGGCGTCCGACACTGGCATTGCCAGCGGCCTGACGAGGACGCTGGGAAGTAGAAGCCAGCGAGTGATTGAGGCTGCCTGTAATTCTATATTGGATCTCTCGGCGTCTTCAGTCAGTAGGGAGCGACTTGCAGGCTCACCTGTTCTGCCCTGGACATTGTAAGCATCCACATCCCTACCATTTGTTTGGTTGTACTGTACTTGAAAGCACATTTTGCTTGCTGTTTGGTATGATTTCGTCTCTCACCTTAGACACAAAATCCAAATTTGTGTGTGCTAGAACCTTGATTTTTTGTTCGTGTACTATTTAGTTTTCGTATGGTACTTCTTTTTTGAGGTCAACACCGGGGGGTCCCAACAGTTGAGTAGTATGCTATCTCTCTTGGGTAGACGGCAGCGCCAAAGCCTGACTGCTTCTTTGCAGGCGGCCGTGACCCTATTCAGGTTCGGAGCCATGGCCCGGAACACGACGTCGTGCCGATGTTTCCATAGTTCCCAGCAGCAGAGGAGGATTAGAGAGCTCACTGCCGAGTCCGGGACGTGGGCTGGGGGAGTGGATTTCCAGATTTCAGAGACTGGTGCGATCGCCCCGTTTGCCAGCCAATGCGTCTCCAGAAGGAGCTAGCAAAGGGGCAGCCGGAGATGATGTGGTCGGCGGTCTCATCCGCCGCGCCACAGACGTTGCACTCGGCATTCTGAAGGATGTTCTTGCGGCGGAGGGACGTCTTGCATTGGATGCGGTTGTTGGTGAGGAGCCATCCGAAGAACTTGACTCGGGGCGGAGCGAAGTTACGCCAGACGAAGTTGAAGGAGGGGGAAGTCTGCTCACCACTCCTGGAAGCTCTGTATATCATGCCAGACCATAGCCGGTGATCCGGCGTCTCGTAGCCGCAGTGTCTCTCGTCCGGATCAGTCGTCAAGACGACGTCCGCGAGGAGCTGGTTCAGCTCCCCGAGCTCCTGAGTAGCCTGGGCGGAGAGGCGGCGTTGGAGCACGTTCCCGATCCCGGCATGCACGACATCGCGGACCGAAATTGCACGGGCGTCAGCGTGGCTGTGCAGGGCCGGTAGATGCTCTGCTAGAGGAGCGTCCAGGAACCATGTGTCATTCCAGAAGTCGGTGTTTTTTTTTTCTCGAATACGCACGAGTGTGCATATCATTGTATTAGAAGAAAGAGTTTATAGTACAAGAGTTTCATTCCCGGCCGTTAGTTAGTTTCCTACGGACGCTACATTATGGAAAAAAACAACCACCGTAATCCATGTCTATCCTGACAAGGACCTAGCCCTGCGCTAGCGCACGTAGCCCGCTTGCTCCTACCGTCACCGACGTCATCTTTTGGTACGCCGGCAATAGCTGACGGAGCGCCTCCCAGTGAGCCCCATCAAGGGCACCGCTCAGGTCCGCCAGGTTGATCTGTGTGGTGACCCAGCTTGCCCATGCTGAGTGCCCTGGGTGATGGAGGCGGTGGATCAGTTTGAGGAGCAGGGCAGCGTTCTGAGTCTCTAGGCGTCAGTTCACAAACACGTTCCCAGGCGATGAGGCACTGAGCTCCAGAGGCATGGTCCGAGCCTGACCATAGGAAGGCCCTGCGTCTGGCATCGATCGCTGCACAGACACCCGGCGGCAGGAGCATAGCGCCCATGGCATATGTTGGTAGGCTGCTGAGGACGGAGTTGATGAGGATGACACGGCCTGCTGAGCTGAGGAGCGATGCCTTCTATCCGGCGAGGTACCGGTCCACTTTGGCAATGAGGGGCGCGAACGTGGACAGCTGCAGCTTGGTGTTGGACAGGGGCAGACCAAGGTAGGTCTGCGGAAAGACCCCACGTTGGCATTGCAGGGTGTCCATCATACCTCGCAATTGATCCTCATCCACGTTCATGGGAGTGACGGTGCTCTTGGAGAAGTTGATGGCGAGCCCGGTTGCAGCTGCGAAGCTATCGAGCGCCCTTTTCAGGTGGTAGGCGGACTCAGCTTCTGCCCTGACCACCACTATGGTGTCGTCAGCGTATTGGAGCACGGCGCAGGGGGAATCAGAGAGGGGATGACGGATGGCACCGTTGCTCTTGATCAGCATCTGGAGAATGTCCGCAACCAGGAGGAAGAGGTAGGCTGAAAGGGCATCCCCTTGACGCACCCCCCGCTTGCAGGTGATCCATTCACCAGGATCGCCGATCTCGATGTCACTAGCAGTGACTTGATCCATTGAATCCATTCCCCTGGGAAGCCACGGACATGGAGGATTGTCAGCAGGCTATCCCAGTTCACGGAATCAAAGGCCTTGGCGAAGTCAAGCTTAATGACGAGGGTCGGGGCTCGGCGTTTGTGGCAGCACTGGACCAGCTCCGCGGCGTATACGAAGTTCTCCGATATGGATCGCCCCCTGATGAATCCTGTCTGATCCACATCGATGAGCTTTGCAATCTGTTTCTGTAGGCGGGTGGTGAGCAGCTTCGTAAGGACCTGACTGGGCAGTTTTGCAAGGCCACCGGCCGGAAAGCCGATGGGGTGATGGCAGCCGGCGTTTTGGGAATGAACACAATCAGGGCTCTGTTGATGCGCTGAATGTCCACCCGCCCGCCATGGAAGTCCCGGAGGAAGGACATCACCGCGCCCCGTGTGAGAGCCCAGGCAGCGGAGTAGAAGCCAGGCCCCATGCCGTCTGGTCCGGGGGCGCTGTCTTTGTCCATCGCCCGCACCGCTCGTAGCGCCTCTGAGTCCGAGAACGGCTCGATCAGCGGCGCGGCGTCAGCGCGCGCGTGACCGTCGTAGAGGCTGACCAAGTCGAAGTCTTAGCTGGGCGCCGACACACCGCCTAAGATGTTGGTGTAGTAGGCGGTGAGTGCGGCGACCTTGTTGTCGTGAGCCACAATCGGGGTTCTGTCGACCTCAAGGGTTCGGATCCCGTTGTGGCGTAGCCTGGCGGAGGCCCTGGCGTGGAAGAAGCGAGTGTTGGCGTCACCTTCCCGGAGAGCTCGGAACTTCCCACGTTGCTTCCAATACGCGGCGCGCTGAGCGATCACCAGAGCGATCTGGTCCCTGCACAGCCCGCGTAGCCGCTGCTCGCCCGCCGTCAAGTCCCTGTGTTCTTCATAGAGGTCCAGGAGCAGAACTATGAAAGAGGCGTTAGAGTAAGCATACAGAGGCATTGAGTTATGGCGTGACCAGAGTTTGGCAGCCCCCCTGAGCGCTTTGATCTGGGCAGCCAGGCTACCAGCAGCTTCCCAGGGGTCTGAGCATAGGACCGGGCATCAGCTACGGCCGGAATGAAGGTGGGGTTCTTGAGCCAGCTGTTCTCGAATCGGAAACGATTGGACTTAGGGATGGAGGTGGGAATGGAGAGGATAAGGGGAATGTGGTCGGAGGTAGAGCCGAGGCGAGAAGAGAGAGCGGAGTTGGGGAAAACAGAGCAGAAAGTGTTGTTGACGAGCACGCGGTCAAGGCGGGCAAGGTAGGAGACTGACGTTTGTTAGACCAGGTGTAGAGGCGATCGAGCAGAGGGAGCTCAATCCACGCCAGGTTGTAAATGGCGGCGTTGAATTTCTCGGCCAAACCCCGGTTGAAGCCTTGGGTGTTCTGATTGTGCATACTGCTACTAGACTTGACTAATAAAATTGCTTGCATTAGCAAGAGCTACTTGAGCCATGTGTTATACCTTAAGGTACCGGCATTGAATTATATTGTAAGTGCATGGCATATCATAATCATAATCTGGTAAAGGTAGCTATTTCATCTGTAACTAGAAGGCAGGCATCACAATCTTTTTTTAGATAATTGATGAAAGGGACGCATTATGTTTGTACTTTCTGAATGTCTTCAGCAGGTGAAAATGTGAAACTGACTTCCTGTAGGCATCTATTTTGTCAGGTGGAATCTGTTTATGGATTTACCCACAGCAGAAGCACTGAGTCCCCAAAAAGTCTTACAGAAGCAAATAAAATCCTGTGCTTGATCATTGACACAGTGGTGCTCTTGGTGAATTCTTGTGAGATTGACAATTTGTAGAATCTGCAGCAGGAGCTAGTAAGGAATGTTCTGTCTTTGTTGTACAAAATCTGGAAGAGAACTCAACTCTTGAGATCGTCAACTGATTGCAACAAGTGGAAGAATAAACTTCAAAGTAAAGAATACGAGATACCTGAAGCTATTTTCAGGTTTTCGATTGGTCTTGCTTCTCCAGCCTGCCCAGAGCCTGATGTGGTCAGGAAAAGTATTTTTGTCCAAACAGTGTCTGACTTTGAAACTTTTGTCCTGGCCTACTGGGAAAAGTCACCTAATTTGTACAGGAGGAAACAAAGCACTCAGAAGGATAGTCCTGTTTTGGCTGCACTGCACAGTGCTTTTAATCTTGGAACAGCACCTGATGCTATCATTGAATCATTAATAAAGGGTCTTGTTTCTTGCCCTGCTATTTCTTCTGATGAACTTGACATAAATTCATTTCTCCATGAGGTTCATGATTCCTTGGGTGATTTTGTAAAGTACAGGCAAGACATTAGAGTCATGAGAACACAAAATCCAAATGACCAAACCTCAAGGGGATGTGTGACAGAGGAACATTTTTTCGATGATGGATCAATCTTCATGGATGAAGATGCATTCATCGAAAAATGTAAGCACGCCTTTAAGAATGGTTATTCGATTGCCTTGCGTGGCATGGAGTTCCGGTCTGAAAAGGTTGCTGCTGTAGCTTCTGCCCTGGCTGATCTATTTGGGCAGCCTTCTGTAGGAGCCAACATATACTTCTCACCTGCAAGATCTCAAGGCTTGGCTCGACACTATGACGATCACTGTTTACTTGTTTGGCAGCTACTTGGTAGCAAGAAATGGATGATTTGGCCTAATCCGAAGCCACTTTTGCCTAGACTATATGAACCTTTTGACCCTTTAGATGGCACTTTAGATGAGAACAGTGGGAGAGTGGAGGTTTTGCTTGAAGGGGACATGATGTACATCCCCAGAGGCTATGTTAATGAGGCTCGCTGACTTGATGTTGGTGAATCAGAGATGAATGCATATGCTGAATACTCACTCCACTTGACCCTTGCTATTGAGGTCGAGCCACCCTTTGAGTAAGTATTCTTTGTATTGATGTAGAATTCTTGCTGTGCATGTCTAGAGCTTCTGCTTCTAAAGTCTTTACGTTTGCTGCAGGTGGGAAGGTTTTGCACATATCGCCCTTCATTGTTGGACAGAGAAGCAGCAGCTTAGAGATTCTCAACTTGTCGAGTTCAAGGGGAAAGTAGAAACTTCCTTATCTGCTATTGTGCTACATGTGCCCATCAGGTTGCTCTCAGACAGTGATCCTATTTTCAGGAAGGCGTGCATGGTTGCGGCAAAGTTTGGACCATCCAGTTCCTGTACAATGACTCACTTGAAGGCTTTTCGAAGCAACCAGAGGTCAACTTTCGATGAGATACTGAGGAAGATCGATCAGAACTGCAGCATCGAGGAAGCATTGAAGCCCATCGTGTTGGCAGTGAAAGAGAGAGACGACGAAGCCTTTCAGTGGATGAGCTGGCTGCGGCACCTGCCTCAGCAAGGGGTTGACATAATCGATTTCTGCAATATTTTCGGAACCCTCCAAGAGCTGCTTGATGCGTTCAACTCTAACCCTGACCAGGCCCTGGATGGCTTCACAGCCTTCAAGTCAGGGTTTTGCCAGCGCGTCGTGTACGAGGACGCGTGCGAGACCTTTGAGACTTTGCTTGAGATGTACAGGACGACTAGGACTCAGTACATGAGGGGAATGCTGGCGTTGCACGGTGCAGGTGCACAATGTTAGAATTGATCTCATCCGTCTTGACCCAACGGTCGAGATGGACCCCTTGACCGCGTCCTGATCGGGGACGTCCAGCCATCTATTGACTGGTGGCCCCCCGTCGCGCAGTGCCTATAAAGAGGAGGTGGGGCAAACGGCTCAGGTAACGAGGTTCACCGCCGCCACAGCCCCACTGTCCTAACCCTAATCCGATCTAGAGGGTGGCACTGCCAGCGGCGGGAAGCGCCACTGCCTCCACCACCGCCGGTCTCCACAGCTACACCAAACGTCGCTGCCCTAGCGCAGATCATCACCGGCGAACCAGCGAAGGCAGGGAGCTCCTCCGACGGTCAGATGCTCCTACATCTCCCTCTCTCTCTCTCAGTCTCCTACTCCCGAAGCAAACTCTGGATCTATGTGTTCGAATGGAAGTCAAAATACCCATTGATCTACTCCTAGTCGATCCAAAAGAGTTAACAATGGTATCGGAGCCGTCGATCTAGTGTGTGGATTGTGTTAGGGGTAGCGGTGTAGAAGGAGATGAGTTAGATCCGGTTCGGATCGAAAAAAGGAAATACAGAGGGTTCATCGAACCCTAAACCCTAATCAGGTGATAGAAAGAAAAAGAAAGGGATTCGAATTCGATTCGGATTACCCTAAAGAACCCTAACCCTAAAGAAATTGGATGGTCCGGGGGAAGTCTTACCAGGGCTTCCCCGCCGCCGTCACTACCGCCTCACGCGGGATGGAGCACCCGTCGCCGGCTTGCTGACGCGCGGGAAGAGAATAAAAATAACAGAAAAGATAAGAATGGTTTAGATCCGTTCGGATCTAGACAAAGAAAGAAGGTTTTCTGAACTCTAACCCTAACTGGGTTAAGGAAAGAAGAAGAACAAAGTGAATCCCTAACCCGAAACCCTAACCCTAGATCCAATCCCCATCCCCAAATCCAAACAAGCAGAAACGCAGAAGGGAAAAGGGACGGCTTACCTCGCCGTCGTGCACTTGGCGCTGCGGGGGGAAAAAAAGGCCGGCCGGGGCACTTTTCATTGATCCGGCCACGTGGGCGCCAGCAGGCTAGGCCGCTGACGGCAAGCGCGCAGCTCACCATTGGGAACGCAGACGCCGGCTGAGGGAGGGGGCGACAACCAACCGGGCTCATTGCTCCATTGTTTCGCCCACTCGCTCGCTCGGTGACTGCTGCGGCGGCACTGAGGAAAGAAGAATGAGCGCAAACCGGCGAAGAGAGAGAGAGCAGAAGAGAAAATGACTTAGGGTTTCGGATGGAAGCCGGCGTCGGCGTTTTTCATTCGCCCGAAGACGCCGCGCAGCCGTTCGATTGGATCCAACGGCGCTAGTTCATTGGGCCAGCGCCAGGCCTGTGGGCGAGAGCGCGGGCGTCAAATTCTGCCCAGCCCGTGTTGCGGCCTGGGGCGCGGGAGAGGCGCCATGAGCGCCACGCTACCGTCGCTTCTGGCTGGTCAGACGCGTATGGGTGCCTTCGGCCGAAAGCGAAGCTTCAGTGCCGGCGGATTCTTCTTACCGCCGACAGGAGACGAATGAATAGTAAATGATGTTTTGAAGTCTATTTATTTTTAGAAGCATATTTGAATGAATTTTGATCAATTTGAAGATGTAAATTTCTGGTAAAATTGCACCAACGTGTTAGATTTTTCAAAGAATAGAAAATTACAGTAAAATGCTTCTGAAAAGTATATAAAGAAATTTTGTCATGTTTCCGCTGCAAAGTTAAAGATGTTGTCTTCTTATTAAATTCAAACCAACGGGAGAATTTAATTTGAAGAGCATTTATAGTTATTCAGTAAATGATGAAAAGTTTATCCTCCAGTTAAAATTGGAACCAACTGAAAAAAATTTAATTGGAGGAATAGTCGGTTGATAGTTAAGATAAATTATAATATTGTTATTTTCTGACCAACGTTGATGATAACAATATTATAAGTTTATTTATGAGTTTAAGTTTAAAGTTAAATTATGGTATTGTTATTTTCTGACCAACGTTGATGATAACAATATTATAATTTTATGAGTTTTATGATTAAAGTTTAAATCTCTGATGAATTTTGCATCAAAGTGACCAATTTTTAGAGAATAGATAAAGATCAAGGAATGCTCTTAAACTAGATAAATGTATTTTCATGTTTCCGCTGCAATGAAGTTGATTGTCTTCTAATTAAATTCGAACCAACGGGAGAATTTAATTTTGAGGAGCAGTTCTATGTTTTCAAGATTATTGAATTTCTATATGTTAATTCCATTTCTGCCCAACGGTGATGTGGAATTAATATAGAAGAATGATGTTTTATTCTATTTTTGCCAAACGGTGATATAGAATAGAACATAAAGATTTCAAAGTTAAATGAACGTTATTATTGAATATTTTTTTCAGACAAAAGACCTCCATGCTTTCATTCTTGAAGGCAATAAGAGAAATGAGCTGGGTACTTATGACTCAGATGATGAAATGGCTAAGGGCAAGTTATATATGAAAAAATGCCATTGTTTAAGAGATTGTGTTCTCCTTAAAGAATGACTTCAAAAGAAAAGAATTCTAGGATATTGATCCAAGAAAAGAGATAGATCAATGAGAGTCTTCATTGAGAAATGTCTTTTATGTACTCTCTGTGAAAAAGAATTTATTTTCAGTTTTACTTATGAGAGTTGTAAAAGTCATATACATGTTTAATTTGACTAACATTAGATTACACATATGTGTTAAATAATATTCAAATTTATTTCTAAATTTGATGATTGAACATGAGCCAATCTTGGCAATTATGTCTGTTCAAGAGAATTATCTCGCATGGCGGGAAAAAGTTTGTGATAGTACCCGCATGGCGGGAAAAGTTTGAGAAAATACCCGCATGGCGGAGTAAAGTTGGCATAGTACATATGTTAACCAATCCTGCATGGCGGGAGAGATTTGGCATAATACTTATCCTGCATGGTGGGAGGAGGATGTGATGATTCATGTGCTCTAAAGAAATATCCCGCACATGGGGAGAAGTTTGGGATAGCTCTTATGCTATTCTAGTATTTACCGTACACTCTGATTGTGTCATGGTCATAAGTACTCAATGAGTTTAAGAACAAAAGAAAGTTGCATGTGAACCAAAAGATAAGAATGATATGCAAGTGTGACTTGTAGAAGTATTGATAATAATAGACTATGTTGAGTTTTGAAGTGTAATGAGAAAAATGTACTCCCATACGAATTTTGTTTGCATGATGTAATCATGTGGATGAAGTAAGTAATCAAAGTTTTCTCATTCACAAGAGTTCTGAATGTTTCGAAATTGTGGTAGAAAAGTTCATACCACATTTCGAGGGGGAAAAATGTAAGATTAATTAAGAAAGACAATTAAGAAAAATACTTCCCCCCATACTTCAGATAATGCAATGCATACTATGCATTGAAGGTAAAAGTGATCTATAAAAGATGAATGTGATCGTTAAGGGAGTAAGACGGTCATAATAACGATACCCCTAAAGTAAAGAAATAGCTAAATTCCTGGACTTTTTATAGTTCCGATGGGAAGATAGCATAGTTGGCTAGTATTCATACTGGACGAGTTCAGAGTTATCAAGGCGGTGCTAAATGCGTCGTATGTGTTTTTTTTAACAGATTAAACCAAAAATAAGAAATTTGAAGATACACCATCTTTACAGAAGATAGAGTAATCTGGGGGAGCATGGTACGTAGATAACTAAGGCTTGAATAGAAGTGGGATTACATATCCACTACGGTGTTTATTAGAGCAACAAATTGCTTTATACATGCTGATGTTGTATGACATATACAACACCAGATGTTAGCTCTTAAAGAGGATGAATAAGTAAACAAGGATCTTGTGATATAGGAGGCTATAGAACAATTGCCTTTTGACAATGAAGAGTAACAATAGCCCCATATGAAAGAAGTGCCACGAGGCCCTAGAAGGTCTCAAAGAATAAGAAAATCAGATACTTATGGTGACTAAGAAGTAAAAGTTAAGAAAGAAATTCAAATAGAGAGTGATTCCACCTCATTTGAAGAAGTCATGATAGGTGTTCACTCGTCTAAATGGCAAGAAGCAAAGGAACATGAAATGAAATTGATAAATACCAACGATATTTGGGACTTAGAAGAAATTTCTAATGGAGCCAAAACAGTAGGCTATAATGGGTCTACAAGACAAAGGTGACTCCAAAGGGAATATAGAAAGATATCGAAAGGGAATATGGAAAGCTATAAAGCGCCACTTGTGGTGAAATAATTTACATAAAGAGAATGAATAGATTATAATGAGCATGCAAGGATTCTTTTAGAATCATAATGATATTAGTGGCACATTACGATTTACAGTTACATCAGAAGGATGTAAAGACACATTCCTCAACGGAGATTTGTATGGAAAAGTTTACATGGCATAACTCAAAAGGTTTTGTCGTGGAAGAAAAAGAACGTAAAGGGATGTTGCCTAAAGAAATTCATTTATAGATTAAAGTAAGCTTACAATAAGAAAGTTTGGGTTTAAAGGAAATGTAGAGGACAATTGTATTTATGCAAAGTTTAAACATAGGAAATTCATTTTGCTAATCCTACATGTGGGTAGCACCTTACTCGCTAGTAATGGTGTTAATCTACTGTTGGAGAAGAAACAGTTCTTGTCCTCAAGTTTCAATGAGAATGGTCTTGGTAAAGCGTAATTCGTTCTAGAAATTAGAACTTACCAAGACAAAAGGAAAATGGGTATTAGAACTATCTCAAGTATATACTTAGAGAAGATTCTAAAGAAATAAAGTATATATGTGAGTAAACCTACGCCTGTTCCTATAGTAAAGGATAATAGTTTTGGAAACTTCCAGTGTTCCAAGAACCAATGTAAGATTGATTAAAAGGACGTCCTATATGCTTCAGTTGTTGGAAGCTTACTGAATGCTTATAAGCAAGAACTTACCCTGACATAGTTTATGTATCCGGGATGTTTTTGGCAGAAGTCCAGTCCAGATATAGATCACTGGAATGGAGTTGAGAGTGTTTTGCAATTGTGCAAAGATTTATAGGCCTCATGGTGAGTAAAAAAGAATAAGTACTCTCAAATAGTTGTGGGTACAAAAGTTAAATTTTGATGAGATGTTTAGTGAAATCCACATAGTAGCTAACACTCGCAGTTGGAGTTTTATTGTGGAAAAGCTCCAAAGAAACAGTTATAGTGTCATCAAAGATGCATACCTACAGTATAGCTTGTTATGAGGCTTAAGGACAGGCGAAATGATTAAAAGAACTTACACCCGGAATTGATAATGATATACAACAGCAATAACCATTTAATTAGTTCGCTCCTATAACAACGGATTAAGTGTGCTGCCAAACACATTGACGTTAAAGTTATACGTTGTGAAGGAGAAAGTCCAGAATCATACTAAAAGTATTGAACATAAAAGTAACAAGCAAGTGCTTGCGGATTCGCGTACAAAAGACTTACCACCCAGTGTATTTGGAGAACACACAGTCGACATGGGTTTATGGTATAGCCTATGATTTCTGGACAATAAAGGGCCTAAAAATTGAAGAATTTGTTTCAGAACAGAGACGTGTATTGTAGCTGTTAAGTCTATCGGCGATTGACCATGACGATGAAGCATGCTCTATGCACTAATCCGTGATGGAACAAATAAAAGTGAAATAGATTAAAGTCAAAGTTTAAAGTTAAAGTATGAGTTGAGATCAAGAGGGAGAATGTTAAAATTGATCTCATCCGTCTTTACCCAATGGTCGAGACAGACCCTTGACCACGTCTTAGTCGATGTGTTCAAATGGAAGTCAAAATACCACTGATCTACTCTAGTCGATCAAAAGAGTTAACACACACGTGAGCTGAACCGTGGAGAATGAGAAGTTTTTTTTTCTTTCCCTGTGGTGTTTGGCTAGTCATTTTTCCTAGCGAGGAAAACCTGACCAGAGTGCTGGACGCTTGTATACGGTTGTAGTACCACACTGTTTCGTTTGATGGTGCTTTAGTGCTGGTCAGATTGAAGCCATTGGCATCGTTTTGTGGTTCGTCAATCAGTTTTCAATTCAGCACAGTCTTGCCCCTGTCCAGCTCTGGACGTTTCGCCTTTCATGAGCACTGCCAGTAAAGAAGTCACTGTTCTGCAGGGGCGGATCTACAGTAGGTGCATGGGGGTATAGCTGTCCCCCCAAAATTTCTGGAAAAACACCAAGTATATATACCCTTTAATATCCTGTACATGTATAATATATTGTTAAATACAATTGCTAGTCTGCTCAGTCTATACAACAGCCCCAACACTCTACATTCATTGCTTTCTAGGCCCAACAACAGCCCAGTTTCAAACTGCACAGCACGTATTGATGTATAAGCAATTTGCCGAACAGCAAGACGAAACGACGCGACTTCCTTCTCAACCCCGCCGGCAGCTGTACCCCATGCACCTACTGTAGATCCGCCCCTGCAGAACAGTGACTTCTTTACTGGCAGTGCTCATGAAAGGCGGACGAAACGTCCAGAGCTGGATAGGGGCAAGACTGTGTGCTGAATTGAAAACTGATTGACGAACCACAAAATGATGCTAGGGCCTTGTTTAGATGCACACCAAATTCTAAGTTTTTTCACTCTCTCTCCATCACATCAATTTTTAACCGTTTGCATGGAGTATTAAATGTAGGTAAAAAAAATAACTAATTACACAGTTTAGTTGGAAATCACGAGATGAATCTTTTGATGCGTGGCAGGAATCCATCCAGGGACGATATTTGCCAAATAAAGCAAAAAGTTGATTATTCATCGGGCTTGCAAAAAATTTGCCAGCTGAGGTGGCATGGCCCGCCACTGCGGTTCTGTGCTATTGCTATTGCTAGTGGTAGTGATGTGATATCTCTGCTCTGCTGAAGTCGCCACCTGTATATGTATGTATACAAAATTGCAGCAAAACAATTGGCCGTCTGCGTCTCCGGCACCTGCGAGGCTGGGATGGGGATTGGATGCGTGGCAGGAATCCATCCAGGGGCGCAAGGCGTGAAGGCGGCCCTTTGGCGTCCGCAACGGCTGGGCCAAATCGCCAGCTGAGGTGGCCATGGGATAAGATAAAAAAATGACAATACCAAACTGTGCAGCATTCACGGAGGAGAGAGGCAGACACATGCTCTCTTGGTAAACGTGCGAGTCTAGCGCTTCAACACTCACTAGCGCGGTCATTTCTTCCGTTCTCTTTCTTCCAGAAAATATAAAATATGTTATTTGCTAGCTTATGGGGACGCCCTTGCGCCAGCGAGTACATGACGATTCTTGGCAGCTAATGTAATGTCGCCTCCAATCATCGGCCCTCTCCGGTCGGTCAGAGGCTCCACGAACCACATACTATTTGCTTGAACACGTTACATTACAAAATGCCGGTCAATTAATCCTACGCAAAACAAAGCCAACGAGGAGGTCGCTGCTGCCGCGCTCCAAGCGGGAGGAGGTGGTGACCCAGCCTCGCGGCAGGCCAGAGCACCGACGTGACAAGGAGAGCCGCACCTATGACATCCTGGAAAAGGAAAACTCGTGGATTTTACCCGGATTTGCGTGTGATCGGTGCTGGGCAGGCTCGGGCGGGGGGCGTCATCGCTCCCGGCCTCGTGCTGCCTTTGCCTGCCTGCCTCTGATGCTCGCCAAGGGGCAAGGGCCAGCAATCTCTCGTCCACCCAACGACCCGCGGAGCCCTATCCCCTCGCAAAAGCCAAGATGCCTGTTGCCGTCGCGGCCACTGGATGCGAAATATTTATACGCGCTCCGCCCCCACAACCCGACACCCGCCTGCTCTCTCCCCCCGTCGTCTCGTCTCGCGTCGTCTGCGCTCGTCACAGGTGAGTGAATCCGCCGAGAGCGACCAATGCTCGGTGCCGCACTACTCTGTCTGCATTCGGTGGTCTCCCGCGTGCCGGCGTGAGTGGTTCCGGGCGCTGGTAGTTGACGCGCCGGTTGCTTTGCTGAAGGTGTCGACTGCCGAGTGGGTGGAGAGGGGCGGCGGCCGGTCCGTCGTCGGTTGGTTCGGGAATGGCGGCGCAGGCGGTGGTGCCAGCGATGCAGTGCCAGGTCGGAGTGAAGGCGGCGGCGGCCGCCCGGGCGAGGCCGGCGGCGGCGGGAGGCAGGGTGTGGGGCGTCAGGAGTAGGACCGGCCGCGGCGGCGCCTCGCCGGGGTTCAAGGTCATGGCCGTCAGCACGGGCAGCACCGGGGTGGTGCCGCGCCTCGAGCAGCTGCTCAACATGGACACCACGCCCTACACCGACAAGATCATCGCCGAGTACATCTGGTACGTGCGTACCGTAGCGATTTGCCTTTTTACAAGCTAATAAAATAGCATTGGAGCCACTGAAGGCCATCACTTCTGATTCTGAAGCTTTTGTGGGTGCTGATTCGTCTCTGCTTTCCAGTTCCTGCTCCCCACTTAGATAACAATGTGCACTCCTGCTACTTTCGTGAGTACACTTTGAAAAATATATATTCTAAAATGAGATCACACAACATTGTGTAGGGTCGGAGGATCTGGAATCGACATCAGAAGCAAATCAAGGGTGAGCATTCAACGTCACCACCACCACCATCTGCATTTCCTTTATTGGACACTTGGGCAGTTCCCAGGTCTTTAGAGAACGAATCGATGATTACAGGGCACTCTTTTCCTGATTGTATATCGCTTTTACTTGGCTATATTCAAAATAAACCTTAATGCCTGTGTTTCAGACAATTTCAAAACCAGTGGAAGATCCCTCAGAACTACCGAAATGGAACTATGATGGGTCAAGCACAGGGCAAGCCCCGGGAGAAGACAGTGAAGTCATTCTATAGTAAGAGGGAAATTACAATATATGCGTTCTTTTATATGCAAGCATTGTACTGTTACATTTCTGATGTTTCTCTTTCTCTTTTCAGCCCCCAGGCTATCTTCAAGGACCCATTCCGAGGTGGCAACAACATTTTGGTACCAACCATCCCAACCGAATCAGCCCTTCATATACACGTTTTTAGCCTTTTTGTGCCATTCCACATAAACTTGAATAAAAGGGCTAAAAGAATAGCAGTTACTAGTTACTAGAATGCTACTGCCTTTTCAACTAGTCCTTTAGCTGTAATGCGTTATTTGATTCTATTGTAATTGTGGCATATCCCTCTTGGACTGAATGCCACATTGTCACCTGAATGCATTGGCAAACATGCTGAACTTTAACTAGCATGTGCATGACAGCACGCTGATTAATATAAAATTTGGCTTCCCAGGTTATCTGTGATACCTACACGCCACAGGAGGAACCCCTTCCTACTAACAAACGCCACAGGGCTGCACAAATTTTCAGCGACCCAAAGGTTGTTGAACAAGTGCCATGGTAATTATGACTTAAATCACATGTGCCCTATAAATTATAATGCAAATGTCACAATTATTTTCTCATTGCCTACACGGAATGAGTTGAAAGGTGAAACACTTGCTGTGTCGTTTTCCTTCCAGGTTTGGCATAGAGCAAGAGTACACTTTGCTCCAGAAAGATGTGAATTGGCCTCTTGGCTGGCCTGTTGGAGGCTACCCTGGTCCCCAGGTAGATAAGGAGAAAGAACTTGGTTTATCATGACATTAATGATGTTAGCTTATTGACATACATGTCTTGTATTGGCTTAATGAGCACAGTTTTGAAAAACCTTTGTGTCAAAATATGGCAGGGGCCATACTACTGTGCCGTAGGAGCAGAGAAATCATTTGGCCGTGACATATCCGATGCTCACTACAAGGCGTGCCTTTACGCTGGAATTAACATTAGTGGAACAAACGGGGAGGTCATGCCTGGTCAGGTATGTCTGTGTTACTTCTATAAACATGTAACTTGTATTTTCTTTTTCTAAATCATTGTGGTATAGCACCACCACTCCGCCCCTCATTTCTCTTCTTGCAAAGGAAAAATATAAAATTGTTTAACAGACAAAACATCATAAACCTTATCTGTGCAGTGGGAGTACCAAGTTGGACCTAGTGTTGGCATTGAAGCAGGAGATCACATATGGATTTCAAGATACATTCTTGAGGTACCTCAAATAATAACTAAGGATTTCCCCATATCGTGTCATTTTGTTTCTTTTCTTCTTCCTAATTATTAGAGCATATTTTACAAGTCCAGCAGCTTATTATAGTAAGGCATTTATGATTACACACAGCAACATATCATGATTGAATTAGGCATTTCAGAATAATTTTCTCCTGGTGAAAAATTATATTTCATGTTATCTGTATTGTTCAAAATATCTGAGGCCTGAAGCCCATGATTTCACCTTTAGCTAATACCAATTTTTGCATTGTCATAAACACTTCTAAATAAATATTGTCCTACTCACCTTTATCAGAGAATCACAGAGCAAGCTGGGGTTGTCCTTACCCTTGATCCAAAACCAATTCAGGTATGCCCACCAGTAAGTTGTTTCAAATCATTACAATGTAATAGAATTAAAGGAATCTTAACATATAGCCATATTGTATTGGTAACAGGGTGACTGGAACGGAGCTGGCTGCCACACAAATTACAGGTTACAGTCTTTTATGCTAATAATGCTTAATTTCTTTCCGTTTTTAGTTCATGGTATCTTTGTCATCAATGGACAAACACCAGAATGCCTATAGCACTATAGTTTCGCATATGCTGACTGCTGAGTGTTAAAAACGCAAACTGCTGAGTGTTAAAGAAAAAAGTTTGTTCTAGTGTTCTGGAAAGGGAGTAGAAGTGAAGTATTAGTGTATCGTTAATAAATTGTTGTCTATGTGAATGGATCCAGATGAGTATCCATTCACATCAATACTAACTTTCGTTATTTAATATTTTTCCCAATACATTTGACACACTGGGACTGACAAACAATCTGAATTCCTTGCGAATGTAGCACAAAGACCATGCGCGAAGATGGAGGGTTTGAAGAGATCAAGAGAGCAATCCTGAACCTTTCTCTGCGCCATGATCTGCATATTAGTGCATACGGAGAAGGAAATGAAAGAAGACTGACAGGGAAACATGAGACTGCTAGCATCGACACCTTCTCATGGGTATGGATGGAGCACCTTTCATTATTTTTTGCGAGTCCACTGAATATTGTTTATTTGTAAGTTGTACCAATGAAACATTTTCATTTATCAGGGTGTGGCAAACCGTGGCTGCTCTGTTCGTGTGGGGCGAGATACCGAGGCAAAAGGGAAAGGTACATGTTCTTGCAGTGTTCCCTGAAATTGGTTACAGTTGGAACTCACAAAATACACCCCACCCCCAAGTAAATAAATAAATACCACAGTGACATATAACCTCCCCCTAACTTTGCATCATCTTGTTGAGTTGGTGTACCTTCTAACTGGGGTCGTAGTTACTTCACTCTATCTGAATGGCCCTATAATGTGCTTGGTTTCCAGTTCCTTGGGGATGATTTTGAGTAAATCTGGCCAGATACACCCTCATTCGCTCAGGGCATCAGTAATTTTCTATTTTGCATCTTGTCAGATGATTTTTGACATAACTCTAATCCCTATTCTTAAAGCAAGTGCTGCACTGCTGCAAAATCCATGCATCTGAATTTAGTAGCTTGAATTACAAATCCAGAGCCACTTATCCTTTTCACCTTGTCCACTCCAACAGGTTACCTGGAAGACCGTCGCCCGGCATCAAACATGGACCCATACATTGTGACGGGGCTATTGGCTGAGACCACGATTCTCTGGCAGCCAACCCTTGAAGCGGAGGTTCTTGCCGCCAAGAAGCTGGCGCTGAAGGTATGAAGCAGTTGAAGGATAGTTCAGGCACGAATAAACTGGTCCACAACAAAATTGATCTTCTGTTCGTTGGCGTGGGTCTTGAGACTCTGCTCGGCGCCACTCTGTAAAAAATTACGGTTTCTGGACCCACATTGTCTTTGATTCATTGGTTACGGTTGTTACATTTTGCTTGCACACCATCACACCATGTTTGGACTTGGCCTGTACTTTTTGACTCCATTTGGGGCTCAACGATGGACAGTTTCAGTCGTCAAATCTGGTTCTTCAGTTGTGATGCCAGTCTTAAGTCTTAAGTCTTAACCCGTGTCAGGTTAGGGCTTCCCCAACGCACCACCGTGCCGTGCTGCCCCCAACATCCACGTCGACATCAGACAGCCATGTCACCATCAGACAGCCATGTCACAGAGAAGAGTAGCCTCGCAGGGTGCACCCTATAGAGGAACCGGCTTGTTCGCTCGAACTTATCAGTTAAAATCTACAATATTTTTTTTTTCATGGCAAATCAGCGAACTAACTGTAGAATGCGGACTGACGTTTGCTGGCTCAGGACCACAGTTAAATCCAGCGTTCTCTCTCTAAACATGAAAGATTCCAGTACTGCTTGTCTCAGACTGACGCCAACTTTTCCCCATGAGCAACATAGTACTGTACAGGCTAGGGGGACCATGACAAGACAATTCACGTACAGTCTGCGATGGGTGAAGTGTGGTTTCAACTTGTCTAGACCTACGTGGAGTTTGATTTTCCTCTGGGGCTAACGCTCACATATGCCTGCGTTGTTGAAGCCCTTATGATTCTGAGCTGAAAGCATGCCTATGTCACTGGCTATTTGCCCTCTGATCTACACCCTCGCATGACTGCATTTCGCACAGCGGCTGGGGCATCTTACGGCGTTAGTTCCACCCCAACTTCTAAAAAATTGCTACAGTACCTGTCACATCGAATGTTTGCGGCTCGTGCATAGAGCATTAAATGTAGACGAAAAGATAAACTAATTGCACAGTTTGGTGGGAAATTACGAGACGAACGTTTTGAGCCTAATTAGTCCATGTTTGAATAATATTTACCAAATAAAAACGAACGTGCTACAGTAACCCTAAAATTCAAATTCCTACGACTAAACAGGGCTTACTGATCGGATGCTCCGGTGCAAGCAACTGCAGCATCGCACGGCAGAGGGCAGGGTAAACCAACAGTGAACAACTTCGCAGAGCCACGGCTGGCATGTCGGCAACATGCCAGTAACCGATATAGCTACCTTTTCAGCGGTGTTTTTTTGGGCCATTTTTAACGACGATTTGACGTACGACCAGCTGCTATTTGTGTGTGGATCAGCACAGTGACATAGCACCTATCAGCGAGAGAAGCAATCATGCAAGGGCAGGGGCAGAGAGCAAGAGCAACAGAAGCAAGAAGCAGTACAGCGGGGCCTATATTTTACAAAGACGGCAGGGGTGCTTGTACAATCAGCGATGAAAACACACGAAACTAACAACATGATTGGCTACACAAGGATTAAGGACAGTGTCCTATGGTTTGGTGGGGTGCCTGTGCTTGGGCTTCGCGGTCGGCGGAGAGCCAGCATGCATGGCCACGCCACTGTAGTCCGCGCTGTAAATCAGCCCTGCCTCGGCATCCTCCCCCTTATCTGCCGTCCACCGTGCCTTTGCCTCCGCATCCTCCTCGAGTTTCTTCACCTCCATAGCCACTTCCTGCAGGCCATGAACGGATCATGTGTGAGGCTGTGTCAAGTTCTCTGTCTGCACATTGCTGAAGGTGTTAACTGAACCAAAAAAAAAGCATCCTATGTCAAGACTGGAGACAGGCAGGCAGACAACGGCTGGATTCAGCATTTCAGCCTTCAGGCGCTGAGTTTTCCTTTGCTGATAACAAAATGAAACTTCAACAGGTTCTTGGTCATGGATGTATGAGCTATGTATGAAGTAAGAACTGACCTCAGGCTGCAGCATCTGCATGTGCTTGCTCTGATGCTGGTAATGGTTTCCTGATGACTGGCCGAGTTCTCTGCCTTTGCGACCTAGTAGAACCTGCTCTGGATGCTTGCCGAGGGAAGACGGAGGAGAAGATGAAGAAGCACCTGCAGCTGCAAGAGTGGCTAGAAGAAGGCTTGAAGCAAGTACAACACAGGATGGCTTCATCATGCTGCTGTATTGGGCTATTGGCAATGTTGTCGATGTTGGTAACACGAGAAGAGCAGAGCAGGCTCCTCTCCACGGACCACGGCTCTCTTGGGTATATATATAAAAATAAATTGGGACGGCTGCAGGACCCAAATGCATGATGGTGTCTAGAGTTTGACACATTTGCAGATTAGACCTGTATTTATGAAAAGTTAGATACTTATGATTCGGATTAGTATCATCTATATGCACCACTTTGCAACACATGGCAAAACCGGGGCGGTACTAGCATAATGAGCCTTAGTTTGTGGACCATTACGTCACATGTGAGTGAGTAAGCAATTGCGTTAGGAGGCTATAGGAATATAAGTGTACAATTATTAGGTAGCTAGGGGCACGGGCAACCCCGGAGTTTGGCGATTTGGTGAATGCCTTTTTGAATGGCTTTTCTTTCTTTCTTTTTTTCTCTACGGGCTCTCGTGAGAATAGATCCCTACTACTAAATCTGCCAAACTAAAGAGGGACCCCATCACCCAGGCAGAGGCAACATACTCCAGTCTGTTGGACTATTCGGATCACATGGTCATAGATCTAGCCGGGTACTTCTTGTTAATGAATTACATGTCCTAGTACATGAACTAGACAGAGATTAGAGGGAGGAGTAGTGCTAGATTACCGACCATCGTAGGCCTTCGATCTAGAGGCGTCTGCCATGGACGTTGCGTTAGTGTCTGCGCTAGGGCAGCGACGGTCGGTGAAGACGGTGTCGGTGATGAGCATTGGTGACCGGCAGTGAAGACCGATGGCGGCGCAATGCAGTGGTGGAGGTGCTTCCCGTCACTGGCTGCGCCCCTCTAAATCGGGTTTAGGGTTTGTCGGTTAAGGTGGGAAGCTCGACTCAGGCGAACCTCGTGACTTGAGCCACCGGCCCCCACCTCTATTTATTGCACAGTGTGACAGAGGCCCTCCAGCCATAGTGAGTTGGGCGCCTCCGATCAGGACGTGAATCAAAGGCCTAACTGGGCCGTTGGGCCCAGTTTAGGATTAGAGATCAATCTAACAATCGCCCCCTTGATCTTTCAATTTTATATCATTTACTTGTTCATTCCATTACAGATTAGCGCATAGAGCATGTTTCATCGTCACAGTCAATTGCCGATAGATTTAACAGTTACAACACACCACTCTGTTCTGAAATAGATACTTAACTTTGGGCCTTCTTTTGTCCAGAAATTATAGGCTTTCCCTTAAACCCATGCCGGTTACATGTTCCCTGAACACGTTGGGTGGTAAGCCTTTTGTAAGCGGATCCGTGAGCATTTTTTTGGTACTTATATGCTCAAGACTTATGACATGATCCCGGACTTTATCTTTCACAACATAATACTTTATGTCAATGTATTTGGCAGCACCACTTGACTTATTGTTGTGAGCATACTGTACTGTCGGATTATTATCGTAGTATAACTTAAGTGGTCTATAGATGTCGTCAACCACCTTCAAACCGGGTATGAACTTCTTTAGCCAGTTCACCTGCCCCGTTGCCTCATAACACGCTACAAACTCGATATATATTGTGGACGATGTAGTGACGGTTTGCTTTGAGCTTTTCCATGAAATAGCTCCCCCTGCGAGAGTGGATACATATCCAGACGTGAATTTTCTATCATCTTCCGCATAATCAGAATCTGAATATTCCACTATATAGAGTGAATCAGATCTTCTATACGTCATCATGAGGCTTTTCGTTCCTTGCAAATAACGCAAGACTTTCTTTACTAATTTCCAGTGTTCTGTTCCAGGATTGCTCTAGAATCTGCCAAGTAACCCGGTGACAAATATCAAGTCAGGGCGTGTACATACTTGAGCATATTGCAAGCTTTCGACAGCTGAAGCATATGGAACCGCTTTCATTTGATCGATCTCATATTGGTTCCTAGGGCATTGAAAATCCCCATATCTGTCGCCCTTAACTATAGGAGCGGGTGAGGGACTATATTTGTGCATACTGAATTTCTTTAAGATCCTTTCTATGTATGCCTTTTGTGACAGTCCTAATACCCATTTACTTCTATCTCGGTGAATCTCGATCCCTAGAACGAACGAGGCTTCACCAAGATCTTTCATATCAAATTTTGAGGACAAAAATTTCTATGTCTCCAGTAGTAGACTGACATCACTATAGCAAGTAAGATATCGTCCACATACAGGACAAGGAAGATAAACTTCCCATTCTTAAACTTTGCATAGACACAATTGTCCTCAACATTCTCTTTAAACCTAAAATTTCTTATTGTCTGATCAAACTTCAAGTACCACTGTCTTAAAGCTTATTTTAATCTATAAATGGATTTCTTTAGGCGACATCCCATTCGTTCTTTTCCTTCCATTACAAACCCTTCGGTTGTGCCATGTAAACATTTTCCTCCAAGTCCCCGTTGAGAAATGCCGTCTTTACATCCATCTGATGTAATTCTAAATCATAATGTACCACTAATGCCATTATGATTCTAAATGAATCTTTACAAGAGACTGGAGAAAATGTCTCATTGTAATCAATGCCTTCTCTTTGCGTAAAGCCTTTCGCCACAAGTCGCGCTTTATATCTCTCTATATTTCCTTGAGAGTCAAAATTTGTTTTGTAGACCCATTTACAGCATACTGTTTTGGCTTCTTTATGAATTATTTCTAAGTCCCAAACTTTATTGGCATTCATAGATTTTATTTTATCTTCCCTGGCCTCAAGCCACTTTGATGAATGATCACTTCTCATGGCTTCTTCAAATGAGATGGGATCATCCTCCATTTAAAATTCCTCAGTGTTGTATACTTCATAGTCAGCAGGAATAGCTGATTTTCTAACTCTTTGAGACCTTCTAGGGGCCTGCACATTTGGCACATCTTCTGTTTGAGGCTGTTGTTGCTCCCCCTCATGTGTGGCAATAGGTTCTATAGGATCCTGAAGAACAGGTTCCTCATCGTCATTCATTGTTGCCACAGGCGGAATAACAACAGATGTTGGCACCACAGTATCTTGCACTGTTGGTGCAACGATAGCAGGTAGTGAGAAAAATGGCTCATGAATCATCGAAGTGGGCACATACACCCGCTTCTCTTCAAGGTCAATTTCTCGAGCTACCATGCTCCCCCTCATTATTTCGTCCTCTAGAAAGACAGCGTGTCTCGTTTTCACAAACTTTGTATGTCTGTCTGGACAGTAGAAACGAAAACCTTTTGACTTTTCTGGGTAGCCAATGAAATGACAACTTACTATTTTGGGATCTAGCTTCCTAGTGTTTGGGTCAAATACTTTAGCCTCAGTAGGACTCCCCCACACACGTAAGTGGTTTAGTGAGGGTAGTCTTCCTGTCCACAACTCATACGGTGTTTTGGGCACCGACTTACTTGGTACTCTATTGAGAATATGAATGGCGGTTTTTAACGTCTCCATCCATAGGCTCAACGGTAAGGTGGAGTAACTTATCATAATGCGCACCATATCCATCAGGGTACGATTGCGTCTTTCAGCTACTCCATTCTACTGAGGTTCGCCTGGTGTAGAATACTGGGCTACTATGCTATTCTCCTGTAAGAACCTTGCAAAAGGTCCAGGAACTTGGCTATATGGGGTATGCCGACCGTAGTACTCCCCCACGGTCAGACCTGACTATCTTAATCTTTAAATTGTGTTGGTTTTCAACTTCTGCCTTAAATATCTTAAATTTATCCAATGCTTCTATTCTTTCTTTGATTGGATAAATGTAGCTATAACGGGAGTAATCATCTGTGAATGTTATGAACGAATCATAACCATCCACACTCTTTACAGGAAACGGACCACAGATGTCTGTGTGAATAATCTGTAAAATTTCTACGCTTCGTTTGGCATCTTTGTTAATTTTCTTTACATACTTTTCTTTTATGCATTCTCTCTATTGTTCTAAATCTGAGAACTCTAATGGAGGAAGAATATCATTCTTAACTAGTCTTTCTATTCTCCCCCTCGAAATATGGCCTAAACGACAGTGTCATAATTTCAACGACGCATCATGAGCTCTCTTTCGCTTTCTGTTTACATCCGTAGACGAGGATACATTCTCATTGTCGCACGCAACGTTTCCATCATCGCATACAACATTCACATCATCACGTAGTGATAACAAATAAAGCTCATTTTGTAAGATAGCAAGACCAACACATGCATTATTAAATGTTATCTTATATTTGTCATTTCTAAAATGGCAATCATATCCATCATTGTCCAAGCAAGAAACACTAATCAAGTTTCTCTGTAGGGAGGGAACATAAAGTACATCTCTAAGTAAAAGTGTGAAACCATCAGCAAGCTCTAGACAAAGATCGCCAACGGCTCCAACATCTGCTCGGACTTCATTTACAACTTTAACGTGTCTTTCTCTTCTTTGCGTAGTCCTCGTCGAACAGAATCCCTGTAAAGAATTAGCAACATGAACAGTTGCACCTGAGTCAATCCACCAAGTAGATTTTGAATACTGTACATACATGGATTCATTTATGAATGTAATAATGTTCTCACCTTTCTTTGCCATGATCATCTTTAAGTAATCAGAACAATCTTTCTTATAATGTCCCGTCTTCTTGCAATAGAGACACTGATTTTTCTCTACTGTGAACTTGTTCTGACTGAGGCTGATGCAGCATGGGACCCTTTCCCTTTGGCTTTGAGGATGAGTTAGCATTATTATTCTTTTTCTTGTTGTCTTTCACATAATTGATAGTGCAACCATTGGCAGCTTTCATTCTCTCCTCCTCTTGCACACACATAGCCATGAGCCTCTCTAAGTCACACTTCTCGGGCTGTATATTGTAGTTGACAACAAAAGTGTCAAATTCTTTTGGCAAGGAAGCAAAAATCAGATGGATAAGGAACTCTTCCTTTAGAGCCATGAGCCTTGTAAATGTGCTCTCTTATGCCACCATTTCCAGAGTACCTCTCTGTCACCAGCTGCTTTATCAACTGGTTAGCATATGTCTTTGAAGAGCCAGTGAACTGACTCTTTATTCTATCAAGGTACTTGGTGACGGTGTCACACTCTAGGGTTGAGCCCACAATTGCAGGCTCAATCGTGTTCTTTATCACATCCATATATTTCTTGTTGGCAGTGACCCACTTCCTATGCTCAAGGTGATAGGACATCTTTTGGGATTCAAAATCCATCTCTCTAGTTGCCTAAGCGGCATCAGCATCGTTTGTCTCCCTCATCGGTGCCACAGGCTCAGTGGAACACGGTGAGGTGACTACCCAGTCCACCTCAGCCAAGATGAAGGCCATGTCAATCTTTTTCTTCCACTCCATGTAGTTGTCACCTTTGAGAGTGGAGATCTCTTTGATACAACCCATCAAATTGTATTCGCCTGAAAACACAATTCGTATGGAGTGAGAACATAAACATAATAATAACAATTGCATGCCTTAGTTCCAACGTTGATTAAAATTAAAACATACAATTGTCCTCTAAACTAATTCTAGATAACCGTTAGATAGAAATAGAATTAATGCATGACAAAACATCATAATATTGCCCTTAATCAACGTTGGTCAGAATAATAACAATATTATAATAAACTAAAAACATATCATTTTTTCAAAATTAAATTCTCCCGTTGGTTCGAATTTAATAATGAAAATAACAACTTTAAATACGTAGCAGAAAATTAATTCAATTTAATGAATTTTACACACAGGCAAAAAACTCTTTTCTATTTTCTTTGAGCCATTTATCCATTTTCTAGAAATTAAACATTTACTGGAAAATAAAAAAGGTAAAAAATGACTCAATTGCAGCACTGTTCATTGGCCCAGCAAGGAAAATCAGCTCGGCCCACTTCTCTGCACGCGCTGCCCGCACCCAGGCCACAACCTAGGCCTGGGCCGGCAAAGCCGCACGGCGCGCTCGCCCGCCTGGGCCGCAAGTCGGCCCGATGAACCGGCGCCGTCCGTTTCAATCCGACGGCCGAGCGTCGATGTCGCAGGATCAAAACCCCCCGGCCGCGGCTGACCCTGAAACCCTAGACCATTCGGTTCTCTTCTCTCTCTCTCTTCGCCGCGCTCCGTTCTCTCCTTAGCGCAGCAGCAGTCGAGCGAAACGCAAGTGATGAGCGGCAGCCATGGCGCCGTCGAGCGGTTTGGGCGGCGGCGTCCTGATCCCCTCCAAAACCCTAGATCTGACCCTGATCTCTTCTCCTCCTCTGTCTCGGTCCCGCGACGGTACGGAGACGATGATGGCGCCGTCGTCGGCCCTCTCGCCGGCGCGCGCGCTCCCCAGCGGGTAAGCACGCCGCCGTCGAGCGGCCTGGCCGCGGCGCCCTTTGCCCGAGCACCCGCCCGCGCGTCGACGAGGCGGCAGCACGGTGCGGCGGCGAGGTAGGTCTCTTCCCCTTCCCCTTTTCTTTTCCTTTGATTTTCCTTCCTTCTTTTCCCGGATCTATCCGATTTAGGGTTGGGGATGGGGTTAGGATCGAGATTAGGGTTTGGTTAGGGTTAGGGTTTCACTGTTCTTCTTCCCCGTGATTGATTCGCGGGTTAGGTTTCGTCTTTGAGATCCGAGACCCTTTCTTTTCTCAGATCCGAAAGGATCTACTCTGTGTTTTATCGTTCACCCGTTCTAGATCTAAAACCCTAGAAAAACCTGGCTCTGGTACCATTGTTGGACTATTCGGATCATATGGTCATAGATCTAGCCGGGTACTTCTTGTAAATGAATTGCATGTCCTAGTACATGAACTAGACAGAGATTAGAGGGAGGAGTAGTGCTAGGTTACCGACCATCGTAGGCCTTCGATCCAGAGGCGTCTGCCATGGGCGTTGCGTCGGTGTCTGCGCTAGAGCAGCGACGGTCGGTGAAGACGGTGTCGGTGATGAGCAGTGGCAACCGGCGGTGAAGACCGATGGCGGCGCAGTGCAGTGGTGGAGGTGCTTCCCGTCACTAGCTGCGCCTCTCTAGATTGGGTAGAGGGTTTGTCGGTTTCGGTGGGGAGCTTGGCTCAGGCGAACCTCGTGACTTGAGCCACCGGCCCCTACCTCTATTTATTACGCAGTGTGACAGGGGCCCTCCAGCCATAGTGGCTAGGCGCCCCCGATCAGGGCACGGATCAAAAGCCCAACTGAGCCGTTGGGCCCAGTTTTAGATTAGAGATCAATCTAACACAGGCAGCACACACACATGATGCTGCTCCATCGGTCGACTGAACTGATCAATGTTGTCTCTCGTCTGCACTACCGTTTACCGGCCTGATGGGATGGGTAATGTCCTCGCAATGACACCCCATGCCTCAGGGTTCTTTCATGCTCATGGTCTAGTGGGTGGATGCATGATGCATCATGCCTGCAGTGAGAGATTCCTTGTGTTGTGTGTATGCTGCGTGCACCTCAATATACCAAGGTTGTAGGAGACCCTATCTATGCCAATAGAAGAGAGAGATAGTGACTCTTTACAGAAGATGAATGTTCAGATAGAAAAAAAGCAATGGCCATCAAACTGAAGTTTGAGCTAATTTGCAGGACCAGGCTGTGTAAAAAAATTGAAATGAATTTAGAATCGATTAGATTTAAAAATTCTTTCGAAAAACATTTTTGCAGATTGTCAACATCTCCTGCTGGCCCCTCTTGGGCCTCACCCTCACCGTGACCCCCATGCCTCAAGGTTCTTTCACGCTCGTGGCTCATATTGTGGGTGGATGCATTATGCCTTCAGTATTAGTGTATTACCATATGCTGCATGCATCTATATATCAAGACTATAGTTATAGCCTTGTAGGAGACCCTATCTATGGCAATAGAAGAGAGATCCAGTGACTCGTTGCAAAGAGATAAGTGTTGAGATCAACAAAGCAATGGCCATCAAGTCTGAAGTTTGAGCCGAGTTGCAGGACCAGGCTGATAGTAACCAACCACTAACCACCCTGATTTATTTGGTCCTTGTCTAACGACGGCAAGGCAACCTCCAAAATGCGTATCTTTCTGTGGGAGACTTGTGCTGCAGATTCGTTGTACGCTTGGCACTTGGCAGCATGTGGTTTTCAGGCATGTTGGCTTGTAGTATTCTGAAAGCTGAGGCACCTCATTAATATTTGGTTATTATTAGTTCCTGATTAGGGCCATGTTTAGTTCCCACATTTTCCAGAATTTAGCACTATGCAAAAAGAAGATTCTCCGTCACATCAAACTTGCGGTATATGCATGGAGTACTAAATGTTGACAAAATCAAAAACTAATTGCTGAGGCACCTCTTTCTACGAGGACGAATATTTGTCGATGATATTATTACCAAATAAAAACAAAACGCTACAGTGCATGAACAGTGTCGCCGAATCCGGCGGCGCCGAATCGGCCTCCAACTAAACACGGCCTAGAGCCGTCTCGTGCTTGTGTCTGCCAGAGTGGGGGGCTCGAGACAACGAGGTCAAGCTCAGGGAGGTTTCTTTTATCAGACCTGTCCTGCTTGTCTCTTGCTAATAAGCTGTCGGTCACGGAAACGTCAAGTTTTATATGGGCTCGGTGTATAGGAGCAGTACTAGTATGGAAGTGTGTACCGACATGCATGCGGCCTAAAATAACATGCCACCAGCAGCGGATAGCGTCGTCGTGTCTCTTGCATTGCGATCGCTGTCTTTTGCATTACGCTTCAGTCTGGACCAGTGGCAGACTTGAGCACTAGTTCTTTTCCCTGTTTCCGCTGCCGTTGTTCTTATTAGTTGTAGTTGGGTCAGTTCACAAATCACAACAGAAATCAGAGTGATCAACTGATCACAATGTTTGTCAACAGAAAACTGTGTGCCAACTGCCAAGTGCATATATATATAATAATTGTATATAGAACCAATGATGCACGCCTAATTTTGGGGGGAAATCCTCTCTCTACTCTTATCCACTGTGAGCCTATTTGAATAAGGAAATGGTCTAAATTACCCTATCAAGGTTTGGTCTATGCCTAAATAATCACCTACATATATCAATGTTTGGTTCGATTTACTCCTCATTTCAGTTAGTCCAGTTTATTCCTTAATAAAATTTGTCATTTTATTTCTCCGCATATGAGTTGAGTTTAAACTTCATTTTATTAGGTGGTAGAGGGCATAATACTTTATTTTTAAAAATATATCTTGATTTTTTTGTCGTCATTATTTTGATAAGCTAGGAAATTCAATAAAAAATTAACACTAAAGATACAAAAATGTGCAAAACATAGTGATGAAAATTACATACAATATTTTCCTAACACAAAATATGATGTTTTCTTTAATCTCATAGTATTATTTATTTATAAGAGTAGTAGCACGTATGTCAGCAGAAAACTAAACCAACTAACTACCAGTACTCAGCTGACAGTGTGATAGTAGTACCAATCATGCACGCTTAATCTCTGAGGAGATTCTGTATGCATGGTAGTTTTCTTAATTAACTATCCACTCTATCAATTTGAATAATACCAACAGTCGCGCATTTATAATACAAAACCATATATGGGAGTTTACTCGAACTCTAGTCGTGTAGTGCATGGTTGGAGCGTCCGTCCGTCTGAACGGAAGAAACAGGGCCAGTCGGCCACCCACGACTGACTCGGATTGGACGCCTCACATTTTAATAGCGGAGAGTCCTCTTATCCAGCGAGCAGATTCGCTTGTCTCATCCCGTGGAGGCGGAGGCCTGCTTTACACCCAAAAAAAAAAGGAAGGCCTGCTTTAATTTCTGGCTAACCAGGCCCGAGGTGGAGGGCGCGGCGTTTGCGCCAATTCCATCCGGCCCTCGTGTGCCTCGGCCAGATGGGCGCTTGGCCCATGCCAAACGACCCAGACTTGAACAGTTGAACTGCCGCCACAGCGCACAACGCGCGGCGCGGCCCGAGCCCAGTCGGGGCAGCGGGAATCATGCCGCCCACAGCGCGCGTCGCGGTCTGCCCAGCTCGCGCCGCCGCGTGCCGCCCGGTCCAGGACGGGCGCCGGCTCGATTCCGCGCGCCGCAACCGAGGTCCTAGTCGAGTAGTCGTACGCCCTACGCGGCGTCGTCAGCGCTAGCTTGCCCCGCTCGGCGCCGGCAGCTGGCGCGCATGACGCATTCATCGTGCGTTGCGTTGTGCTGCCGCCGGCATGGATGCAGGTAGGCACTTGCAAAAGCAACTGGTGCCTCGTTAAGATTACAAATTTTTACAATCTGGGCACTGTAGCATATTTTGTTTGTATTTGACAAATTTTTTCTGATCATGGACTAACTAGGCTTAAAAGATTCGTCTCGTGATTTACAACCAAACTGTGTAATTAGTTATTTTTTTATCTACATTTAATGCTCCATACATGCGTCCAAAAATTGATGTGATGAAGAGAGAGTAAAAAAACTTGAAATTTTGAGGTAATCTGAACAAGGCGTGGGGAAGGAAGGAACGGCCGGCGCTAGAGAGAGCGGATCGAGTTGAGGCATCGGCATGCACACGGATGGGACGGAGGACATTGCTGACTGCAGTGCAGAATGGGAAGGGGTGACCGGGTGACTGGCGTGGGCGGCTGGGCAGACAAGTCAAAGGATCCAAGGAGAGGACTAGAGGTCTCTCTGTCTGTCTCTCTCAGTGCGTGTTTGACCCAGGCAGAGGCAGGCAGACATGGGGATCGCCGAAAGGGCCAGCCGGCACTACCGTATCCTATATTCCTAGCAAGGTACTCCTACTCCGTAGGAGTATTTGAGACTGTTGACATCGTGAGCATTGTACAGTACAGCGCAGCTGGCTATGCAACGCCACAACCCAGTTTTCTCACCACCGAGATGCTTTCTACTGTTGTTTTGCCTTGTTTAGTTTCCTGGCGTAAAGTTTTAGGATGTCACATCGGGTGTCATATGGGGGTGTGGCATGGAGGGTTTGTATACTAATAAAAAAATAAATTACAGAATCCGTCAGTAAACCGCGAGACGAATTTATTAAGCCTAATTAATTCGTCATTAGCACATGTATTACTGTAGCACTTTATTGTCAAATCATAGACTAATTAGGTTTACCAGATTCGTCTCGCAAAGTAGTCGTAATCTGTTCAATTAGTTATTTTTTTAGTCTCTATTTAATACTTCATGCATGTGTTCAAACATTCGCTAGGATATGGTGTAAACTTTTAGAGAGGAACTAAACAAGGCCTCGGTAATGATGAGGATGCTCTCATCTGGAAGTTCAACTCTAATGGAGCGTATTCTTCTCGATCTTTATATAAAATTGTTAATTTTAGAGGCATTGTATCTGTCCATGTTCCTACTTTGTGGCACTTGAAAATTCCTCCTAGAATACATTTCTTTCTGGTTACTTTCTAAGAACAAGCTGCTGACTAGAAGTAACTTAAGTTTGAGAAGGAAAGTAGATGACCAGACTTGTTTGTTCTGTTTGGAAAATGAATCAGTGCATCATCTCTTCTTTAGCTGTGTAGTTGCTAGACAACTCTGGGTTTGTGTCTCTGAAGCAATTGGTAAGGATGTAGGAAATTCCTTTGAATCTATAGGCTCTTTGTGGTTAAGCGATAAGAGATTCTTAGTTGATAATATGTTTTGTCTGCCGCCCTGTGGGGGCTTTGGAAGCTAAGAAATAATCTATATTTTCAGGGATGTCTTTGGAAGATGTGAAACTTTTAATCCAACATGTTGTCGGTATGCTTCAAAACTGGAGGCTACTATGCTCCAAGGCAAAATTATTGGAGTTCAACTAGAGGTTGGGGAAGCTGAGGATCATAGCTACAAGACCCCATCTGTTAACTGGTTGTCCCAGGTAGGGAAGGACTGAGAGAGCTTTCTCTAAAAACATGCGCTCGATTGGCAACACCAAGCTCTTCCAGCAGATGTGAGGGAGCACCTTGTTGGCTTTGAAGAATTGGGTGGGAAGGTGGACGAAAACAAGTGGTTTAGCTTGGCTCGGTTCAGGTCTGCCTGGCAGATGTAATACTTGTTGGGTGTGTGTTTCTCTTTTTACGCTCGATGTTGAGCTAGGTACCTTGTTAAACTAAACGAATGTTGTAAACGTTTTTGGTCTTGGTTAATGCTAAGGCTGGGATAAGGCCCTTAAACTCTAAAAAAAGTAGTTTTACAGCAGTCAAACGATTCACGGGTTTCTTTTGTTGAAAGTTCTGGAGGGGCCAAGGCCCCTATACTAAAGAAATTAAATTAAACAAGCAAGGAGAGTTTTACATCAACATTCAAGAAACAAAAAAGACGCTCTCTAAGCTATGAGTTACAACCAGTTTTGAATCCATGTAAAATAATTCACGCGGGAACTTTCTTTTTCTCCGAGAGAGGTCAAGGCCAACTCCTAATGATCTCAGTGACTTCGTATTACCAAAAAATACGTGTAACCGAAGCACATTGAAATGATAATGAGCTTAGTGACTCCGTGTTGCAAAAAATAAGAGCAACCAAAGCACAATGATTTGATAAGAGCTCATTGACTTCGCCTTGTAAATAATACATGCAACTGAATCACAATGGTTTGATAAGAGCTCAATGGCTTTGAGTTGCCAAAAATACGTGCAAACGAAGCACAATGATTTAATAAGAGCTCAATAACTTTGAGTTGCCAAAAATATGTGCAACCAAAGCGTAATGATTTGATATGATCACAATTACTTTGGGTTGCCAAAAATACTTGCAACTGTGGCACTATGATTTGATAAGAGCTCAGATACTCTGCGTTGCCAAAAATATGAGCAACCGAAGCAGAATGATTTGATAGAGCTATACATGCAACCGAAGCAAAATGCGAATATAATTTTGCAAACTTTGTTTTGATTAATTTCACAATCAATATTGGCATCATCAACTAGGCTTTCACCAAAGTCCCGGCGAGGGGCTTCGCCATTGGTGATATCGACTAAGAGTCAACGCCAAACTAATCTAAAAGCACCAAAGTGCTAATTTTGCTGTTTCTAGCCCCTCAGCTCAAAAGGTGGGGGTTGGCACAAAAGGAATTTAAAGGTGCCGAGGGGCTCATTTCGTGACCACTCACCTCATTGCCCCATCACCTCAAAAGGTATGGGGCTCGGCGCCAAAGTAATCTAAAAGCCCCAAGGGGCTCATTTCGCTGCTTCTAGCCTCCTTGGCTCAAAAGGTATGGGGGTTGACACCAATGTAATCTAAAAGCACTGAGGGGATCGCTTCATGACTCATCACCCCCTTCTCCAAAAGGAACGAGGTCGGTGCCAAAGTAATCTAAAAGAGCCGAGGGGCTCTCTTCGCTGCCTCTCCCCAATTTCACCCTCATAAAAAAGAACAGGATAAGACACCAAAGCAATCGTACCACACTAAAGCACCACATCCCATCAGGACACACTCTCTCTCCAATAATTCCATCATTATCTCTCTATCTTTCGCTCCCACTTCGCTATTGAAAGTTCGACGACCCACTGTTCGAGACTTTGGTCGAGTTACGACGAGGGGCTTCGCCATCGACTTCGACGTCATCAACTACGCCTTCGCTAACATTTCGGCGAGGGCCTTCTCCACTAACTTTGGCGAACTTGACGCCTACCGACCCAACATTTTTTTTGTAAAGGGCCTTCCACTTATTTTGACGTCGCCAACAATGCCTTTGTAAACATATCAGTGAGTAGCTTCATCACCGACTTTGGCTAACTCGATACCACCTACGCCAACCTATCGGTGAGGTGCTTTGCCGTCATCAACTTCGCCTTCACCAACATATCGGCGAGGGGTTCACCATTGACTTTGGCAATAAACCACACCGCTTTTGCCAATATTTTGGCAACGGGCTTCGCCACCGATATCAACATCATTGACTACACCTTTGCTAATAGTCCTGCAAGGGGCTTTGCCAGCGACTTCAACGTCATCAACAACGCCTTCATCAACATTTCAACGAGAGGCTTCATCATCGACTTCAGCTTCATTGATAAGGTGTTCGCCAATGTCTCAACGAGGGGCTTCGACTCCAACTTTGACATCAGCTATGGCATAATCAACGGTCGCCATCGCGACACGTGGCGAGGTTGTCCGTTTGCATGCCAATCCCGGACGTCGTCGCGTTGATCGCCGTATGGTCCTAGGGCAGCAACATGCTGTTGTGAGTGGCGACACTACGGAGAAAGGTGGAGTGGAGAATAGAAGTAGAGGTAGAGGTACAGAGCGTGTTTGTTTGCCTGGACCTAGGTGACCGGGGCGTATAGCTGGGCCAGGACAGCACTAGACCAGCCCAACCGGTGCAACAAGGCATGTTTGTTTGCCCTGGACCAGTTAGCAATGCATGTACCAAAATTTTGTTTGTTTGCCTAGAGCATGTGTCAATTTTCTCTCAACTAACTCCAACTACCACAAAGGGAAGTTTTTTGTTTGCTTGCATGGCTACTAGTGTGCACAGCCCAGCCATTGGTAGCAACTCATAGACAGTTATAAGTTATAACAGCTGCTATTGAACTAGTTTGAACTCTAACCATCACAAATCTAGTTAATTCAACTCTAACCATCACAAGTTCAGCTAATGCAACTCTAACCGTCACACTTACAATAGGTACACATGCTCAACTTCTTCCACAGGACACACATAGATTGAAAGCAGAAGAATGACAACAGTTTTAAAAGAGAGAGAAAGTGTTGTAGCTACTGGTTTCTCAAGAAAGAGGCCATCATCAGCAGGCAATGGGGGTTTTGAGTTGGTTCTTAAGTTGAAATCACTAACTGCGTCCTCATAAGAGCTGTACTTGCAACAGGCCATGGACTTGCTCCTGGCAGTCTGGCCATTTGGAGTAAACTCTAGGCCGATGCCCCTTGAAGACAACTTACCAAGGACTAATCACTAATTTGCATTACCCAAACAGCATGCCTTAGTTTGTAGTTGTAGTACAGTAAAACAATGGAATTAAACAACATTGGCAGCAATTGAATCAGATCAGCACCTCAGTAGATCCATCATTGGTGCAGATAGTATGAAACAATAGCAAAATGGAAGATACAGAAGAAAGAGTGGAAGTAAGATGTGGCTTCAGTCCTTGTGTGTTGCAGCTGTGCATTTCATGAGTTTGCCCATTATGATCATTCATTTGGTGCACATTTGGTATGTTTGCCGGCCCTCCTTGCCTAGCTTGGTTCAGCAAGGTCAGTCTTGCCTGAGCAACAGAGCGCTTTTGGCTCGCTCACACCGGCAAGAGAATCCTGAAAAAGCGCAAAAAATGAGGTAGCCCAGCAATACAACCAAATGTTTGTTTTCTAGCACAGCCAAGCAAAGCAAAAGATGGCAAGAGTTCCATGCCAGTTGGGCCTGGTCGGTTGTCCCATGCCAGATCCAGACTTAAACAACCCACAGCGCACAACGCGCGGCCCGAATCCAGACTTAAACCGTCCCGTGCGCGCGCGTCGCCGTCTGCTCAGGTCGCGGCTCGCGCCGCTGCGTGCCGCCCGGTCCACCGAGACCGTGGTCCGCGCTAGATTGCTCCGCTCCGCGCCGGCAGCTGGCGCGCATGACGCGTCATCGTGCGTGTTGTGCCGCCGGCTTGGCGCTCGTCACGTCGCTAGGGCGGCATGCATGTTGCAGACACAACGAGCTGGGAAGGAACAGCACTAGCCAAAGTGGCCGTGTACTGCTGCTCCTGCGTCCAAGTGCGGATCGAGTAGAAACGGCACGGCATGCACACGGACGGGACGGGACGGGGGCTGAACGGGAAGGGGGAGAGCGCGTGGGCCGCGGGCGCCTGCCGCCTGGGCAAACAAAAGTCAAAGGAGGACTAGGTCTCTCCGTCTCTGTCTGTCTCTCTCAATGCGTATTGGACCCGCGCAGAGGCAGGCAGGCATGCATGGGGATCGCCGAAAGGGGCAGCCGCCCAAGTATACGTGGCGACGAGCGATGCTACCGTATCCTAGCAGGGTAGTAGTTGAGTTGACATCATGATCATTGTTGACGGAAGAGTGAGGTACCGTACCCACAGGCCACAGCCCCACTCACTTTTGTCACCACCGAACTGCTTTCACAGGAAGTATACTTTTACAGGCCGGCTTACAGAGGTCAAAGGATACACGTGTATGTATGGTGTATTGTATCGACTCAACGGAGACCGAAATTCAACCAGCTCGTCGAACGGTCGAAGGGAAGCAGCACCGGCGGCGGAGCGACGACCGACCCTCCAAACGTGGGCCGACCGCCAGAGATCCAATGGCCCCGGCTTTAGCCCAGGAGAGAGTGAGGAGCGCACACGTAGATGAAACATCTTCCACAGCTAGCATAGCACTGCAGACCACACAGGTAGCCAGCAGCAGCCTTTGACGTCCATGGAATGTGCATCCCGAAACAAAAACTGACGAGTGAGCAGAGCTAAGCGTCACTGTTCCTGCCGTTACGTGTACGCCGGGCTACATCCATGCATACCGGTCCCTTTACTCGGTCGGTCGGTCGGTGCGTGGGGCGTGGCTTACTGGCCTTTCCGCGCATGGCGACAGTCCCCGCCCCCATCGTTGGCGCGGCGCGGCGCGGCCCGCGCCATGCCATTGCCAGTTGCCATCCCATCCAAATCCAAGTGGGGTTACGTACGGCTGCGTGCGTGCGCTCGCTTCCGTTCCCATTGCCTTGCATGCACTGACTTCGAAAGGGCTCTGGTTCCTTCCCCACGAATTCCGTGGCTCCAACACTACAAGTCGTGCGCCGTATCATATCATCCGTCGGATGGATCAAGATGGTGATCGTCTGCAACAACTGACGACGACGATCACATGGGCCGTGGGTCTTATGGCTAGGCCCATCGTGCATGGAATGTTCCGTTGACCAGCTAGGCCCATTGCGTGCCAACGTGTTTTCCATTTCCTGCACTCAATTCTTCGTTTATTTTTTTCTTTATTTTATTTACTACCGACAGCTACATGATTCCATGAACAGTAGTTCTGGCAACGGTCTCGTGGGCCTGTACCTTGGTCCCGGAGTAAAACGACGGCAGACGCGCCGGCTCGTCTGCTCACCTCACCTGAAACTCTTAGATTTTTTGTACTACTCTCCTAGTCGTCATCGTTAATACGCGTATCCAAGCCTTTTTCTGACCTCGCGATCGCGCTCCACAGGGACAGCAAAAGACAACCGGGTAAAAGACAAGCGGATGGATTAGCTACAGATTTACATATTGATTGCGTTCCTGTGGGCAGGAGATCAGATTGAAATCTTCTCTGCTCATTGGGGTTAATAAGGTTTGCATGCCCGTAATAATAATTAATCATGAAGCAAGGCCCGGACGCAGAGCCAACTTTAATTTAACCAATAGATTTGCTAGCAGCTATAGGCCCAGCCGGGCCCTGACCAAAATTAAAGCAACTGGAGCGAGTGGCAGTACTTAAGTCCTGTTTGATTTCGTCAATCTCGTAGTGATTCTAATCAGTGGTGTACTCCCTCAAAATTTGTATATTTAAATAGGTTTAGGATAAAAATATATGACGTGGTTAATCTAATAATAATGTTTATTTGGTATCACAAACATTAGTATTTTTTATTTTTTTTTAAATTAAAATTGTTAATTTAATCAAAATGAAAGATGGATACTTATATTATTTCAGGATGGAGAGAGTAGAAACTGGATTCTAGATAAGAAAAGAGAGATGTGTTTGTATGCTATTCTCATAGTGGTTATTGTCTTTGCATTGTGAGAATATCTAAATAGCAGGGTTTTGGTAGACAATTGGATTATAGAATCTTATTCTAGAGTCAAAGTGTTTGCTTATTCTCTTTTTCCCTGCTATATTCTCATTTTTTCTTAGGAGATCCAAAACAAGTCTCACGTACTACTCCCTTCCCAAAGCTAGCTTTGTCCTAGTTAAACTATATATCGTACGCTTGATAATGTTTATAGAGAATAGCATCATCTTCAACATTTGTTTTTTTTTATCAGAATCTTCAACATTTGTGACATCAAATATATATTTAATATGAAGATATATTACATGGTGAAATCTTATTTGGTATCTCTAATATTAGTTATCTTTTGTACAAAATTTTGGTCAAACTTAAAACAATATGAGTTTAGACAAAAGCCATAATGACTTTTCTTTTAATTTTGGGATGGAAGACCGTACCTACCATGATTTGACAACCAACGGCCGACAAAACTATCATTTTGGCCTCCTTGGGAACACGGTTTTTTTTTCCTGAAATATTTATGGGTCATGCCTAAACTCCAGTCTTGTGTATATGGGGCCTCGATGTCCTTCAAAAGGATTACTAGAGTGTGGCGGACACAGTCATGGCCTATGCTTGTTATCCAGTACACACATGATTAGCTATTTTGTGGCCCCATATATACCCATATTGTGGATTAGCTCATGACACATACATGTTGGTTCATCTTAAGTGGTACGTGTTAGGTCATAAATGTGTACATCTCTGTTTGTAACCGGTAGATTCAGGGAAGATCTCATCCTTGTCTTCTCCGTAGATGCACCACAGCGGGTAGACACCATTGTCGCGGCAGCTCCGGCTCGGTGAAGTCCGTAGTGGTACTGCCGTGGTCCGGTGGTGGCCCTGCAGAGGTGCGACGGCGGTGGTTGGGGCACATCCCGTCGTTGACAGCACGGTCTTTAGATCGGTTTAGGGTTACTGTAGGTGGGTGTGGCGGGTCCGTTCAACCTCGTAGTCCGAGCCCTCATCCCCACCTTCCTTTTATATGTGCTGTGAGATAGGGCCCCACCAACCAGATTAGGGTTGGGTTCCCCCGATCAGGGAGCAGAGATAATGGTCCAATAGGCCGTTGGGCCTATTGGTGGAGATCAACTAACATTCTCCCCCTTGATCTCATTCCATCTTTCACTTTCATATCATTTACTTTTGTTCATTCCATTACAGATTAGCGCATAGAGCATGTCTTATCGTCACGGTCCATTGTCGATAGACTTAACAGCTACAACACACTACTCTGTTCTGAAATAGATACTTATCTTTGGGCCTTCTTTTGTCCAGGAATATTTTAGGCTTTCCCTTAAACCCATGCTAGCTACATGTTCTCTGAACACCATGTTCTCTGAACATGTTGGGTGGTAAGCCTTTTGAAAGCGGATCCGCGAGCATCCTTTCTGTACTTATATGCTCAAGACTTATAACTTGATCCCGGACTTTATCTTTCACAACATAATACTCTATGTCAATGTGTTTGGCAGCACCACTTGACTTATGTTGTGAGCATCCTGTATTGCCAGATTATAATCGCAGTATTACTTTAGTGGTCTATAGATGTCGTCAACCACCTTCAAACCGGGTATGAACTTTGTTAGTTAGTTCACCTGCCCATTGCCTCATAACACGCTACAAACTGTCATACATTGTGGACGATGTAGTGACAGTTTGCTTTGAGCTTTTCTATGAAATAGCTCCCCTTTACGAGATGATAGAAAATCCACGTCTAGATATGCATTCACTCTCACATAATCAGAATCTGAATATCCCACCATGTGGAGTGAATCAGATCTTCTATATATCATCATGAGGCCTTGCGTTCCTTGCAAATAATGCAAGACTTTCTTTACTAATTTCAGTGTTCTATTCCAGAATTGCTCTGGAATCTGCCAAGTAAAACCCGGTAGCAAATGCCAAGTCAGGGCGCGTACATACTTGAGCATGTTGCAAGCTTCCGACAACTGCAGCATATGGAACCACTTTTACTTTATCGATTGAGCTCATATTTGTTCCTAGGGCATTAAAAATTCATATATCTATCGCCCTTGACTATAGGAGCAGGTGAGGGACTACATTTGTGTATACTGAATTTCTTTAAGATCTTTTCTATGTATGCCTTTTGTGACAGTCCTTATACCCTTTTTCTTCTATCTTGGTGAATCTCGATCCCTAGAACGAACGAGGCTTCATCAAGATCTTTCATATCAAATTTCTTTGTCTCCAGTAGTAGACTGACATCACTACTAGCAAGTAAGATATCATCTACATATAGGACAAGAAAGATAAACTTCTCATTCTTAAACTTTGTATTGACACAATTGTCCTCTACATTCTCTTTACTTTGTATAGACATAATTGTCCTCTATATTCTCTTTAAAACCCAAAATTCTTTATTGTCTGATCAAACTTAAAGTACCACTATCTTGAAGCTTGTTTTAATCCATAAATGGATTTCTTTAGACGGCATCCCATTCGTTCTTTTCCTTCTATAACAAATCCTTTCGGTTGTGCCATGTAAACATTTTTCTCCAAGTCTCCATTGAGAAATGCCGTCTTTACATCCATATGATGTAATTCTTAATCGTAATGTGCTACTAATGCCATTATGATTCTGAAGGAAATTTTACATGAGACTGGAGAAAATGTCTCATTGTAATCAATTATTTCTCTTTGCATAAAGCCTTTTGCCATAAGTCACACTTTATATGTCTCTATATTCCCTTGAGAGTCATGTTTAGTCTTGTAGACCCATTTACAGCCTACTGTTTTGACTCCTTTAGGAATTATTTTCAAATCCCAAACTTTATTGACATTCATCGATTTCATTTTATCTTCCATGGCCTCAAGCCACTTTGATGAATGATCACTTCTCATGGCTTCTTCAAATGAGGTGGGATCATCCTCCATTTGAAATTTCTTAGTGTTATACACTTCATAATCAGCAGAAATAGCTAATTTTCTAACTCTTTGAGACCTACTAGGGGCCTTCACATTTGGCACATCTTCTATTTGAGGCTGTTGTTGCTCCCCCTCATGTGTGGCAATAGGTTCTATAGAATCCTGAAGAACAGGTTCCTCATCGTCATTCATTGTTGCCACAGGTGGGATAACAACAGGTGCTGGCACCACAGTATCTAGCACTGTTGGTGCAGCGACAGCAGATAGTGAGAAAATTGGCTTATGAATTATTGGAGTGGGCGCATACACCCGCTTCACTTCAAGGTCAATTTCTCGAGCTACCATGCTCCCCCTCATCAATTCATCCTCTAGGAAGACAGCGTGTCTCATTTCCATAAACTTTGTATGTCTCTCTGGACAGTACAAAACGAAAACATTTTGACTTTTCTGTCTAGCCAATGAAATGGCAACTTACTGTTTTGGGATCTAACTTCCCAATGTTTGGGTTAACTACTTTAGCCTTAGCAGGGCTCCCCCACACACACGCAAGTGGTTTAGTGAGAGCACTCTTTCTGTCCACAACTCATACGGTGTTTTGGGCATCGACTTACTTGGTACTCTTTTGAGAGTATGAATGGGGTTTTTAACGTCTCCATCCACAGGCTCAACTGTAAGGTGGAGTAACTTATCATACTGCCCACCATATCCATCAGGGTACGATTGATTCTTTTAGTTACTCTATTCTGCTGAGGTTCGCTCGGTGTAGAATACTGGGCTACTATGCCATTCTTTTAGGGTATGCTGACCGTAGTACTCCTTCACGGTCAGACCTGACTATCTTAATCTTTAATATCTTAAATTTATCTAATACATCTTTTCTTTCTTTGATTGGATAAATATAGCCATAATGGGAGTAATCATTTGTGAATGTTATGAACGAATCATAACCATCCACACTCTTTACAGAAAAGCCGACCACAGATGTCAGTGTGGATAATCTGTAAAATTCCTGTGCTTCGTTTGTCATCTTTCTTTACATATTTTCCTTTTATGCATTCTCTGCATTGTTCTTAATCTGAGAGCTCTAATGGAGGAAGAATATCATTCTTAACTAGTCTTTCTATTCTCCCCCTCGAAATATGGCCTGAACAATAGTGCCATGATTTCAACGACGCATTGTGAGCTCTCTTATGCCACCATTATCAGAGTGACTATCTGTCACCAGCTGCTTTATCAGCTGGATAGCATATGTCTTTGAAGAGCCAGTGAACTGACTCTTTATTCTATCGAGCTACTCGGTGACCGTGTCACACTCTGAGATTGAGCCCACAATTGCAAGCTCAATCATGTTCTTTATCATAGCCACACTTTTTCTTGTTGGTAGTGATTCATTTCCTATGCCCAAAGAGTCATAGGATATCTTTTGGGATTCAAAATCCCTCTCTTTAGTTGCCCAAGTGGCATCATTCTCTTTTGTCTGCCTCACCGGTGCCTCAAACTCAGTGGAACACGGTGAGGTGACTACCCAGTCCACCTTAGACAAGATGAAAACTAGGTTAAAACTTTTCTTAACAAAAAAATAACATCATTTGCATGCCTTGATTCCAACGTTGGTCAAAATCAAAATATACAATTATTCTTATACACTAATTCTACATCAACGTTGGACAGAAATAGAATTAATGCATAAATCATTAACATTATCAACTTTTTTATACACTAATTCTACATCACCGTTGGGCAGAAGTAGAAATAATGCATAAATCATTAACATTATCAACTTTTCTTATACACTAATTCTACATCACCGTTGGGCAGAAGTAGAATCAATGCATAAATCATTAAAATTACGATATTGTTATTAACAACATTGGTCAGAAAATAACAACATCATAATCATTCGGCTCTTTCCTCTTCTCCGTCTACGCCGCTCGTTCTGATCGGACGGTCGCGCGCGGATAGGGAGAACAAATCCCCACCCGCGGCCACGCCCTCCAAACCCTAGAGTCATTCGGCTCTTTCCTCTTCTCCGTCTACGCCGCTCTCTTCTCTCTCAGCGCACCCACAGCCACTGAGAGGATACCGAGCGAGAGCGATGACCATGGCGCCGTCGCCGGCCCCCTCGCCGGCGAGCGTGCTCCCCAACGGGTGAGCACGCCGCCGTCGAGCGGCCTGGCCACGGCGCCCCCTTGACCGAGCCCGGAGAGCCAGCTCCCCGGCTCGGCTTCTTCTCCCACGCCGACGAACGGACATCCGACGCGGCGAGGTAGACTTTCTTCTCCCTTCGGATTCGATTTCTATCTTCTTTCTTTTCTTTTCACTCGTTCACCCGAAAAGGGGACCTAGGGTTGGGGTTCGGTTGAACCCGATTCGTGTTTTTTTGTTTGATTCGAGTTCTCCAAGATTATCCCCTTTCCTCTCTTCGGATTTGGGTCTGCTTTTCTCTTATCTGAACAAGGATTTAGATCTAGGGTTCGGAATCCGACCCTCCCCTTTTCCCCTTCTCTGATTTGTCTTTGGATCTACCATCCGAATCAGTTCCCTTCCCTTTCTTCCCCTTTCCCCTACTCTGATTTGGATCTGATTTTCTCTTATCCGAACTGATGTGGGGAATTAGGGTTTGGGTCTGGGGTTCCTTTTCTTTCTTTTGATTCGACCGATTCGGTTATTCCCTTTGGAGTTCATCCGAATGGCTTTCTCCTTTTTCCCTTTCTCCATGCGAGTTAGGGTTAGGTCTTAGGGTTCGGCCAAATCCGAATTAGATCTGTTCAGTTCTTGTGTTAGGGTTCGGCTTCATGAGCCGAGGGCCCTATCTCTTCTCTGATCCGAATGGATCTGTTCTTTTCCCCCGCGTGGTGGCGGTGGTGACCGGGTTCTAGTGACATCCGCCACCCCCGGTCCCTTTTCTTTGCTTTTACCCGGTTAGGGTTAGGATTACATAGAGGCAACCGGCTCTGATACCATTGTTAGGCCTGAAATGTGTACCTCTCTGTTTGTAACCGGTAGATCCAGGGAAGACCTCATCCTTGTCTTCTCCGTAGATGCACCACAGCGGGTAGACGCCATTGCCGCGGCAGCTCCGGCTCGGTGAAGTCCGTAGTGGTACTGCCGTGGTCCGGTGGTGGCCCTACAGAGGTGCGACAGCAGTGGTTGGGGCACATCCCGTCGCTGGCAGCACGATCTTTAGATCGGTTTAGGGTTACTGTAAGTGGGTGTGGCGGGTCCGTTCAACCTCGTAGTCCGAGCCCTCATCCCCACCTTCCTTTTATGTGTGCTTTGCGACAGGGGCCCACCAACCGGATTAGGGTTGGGCTCCCCCGATCAGGGAGCAGAGATAAGGGCCCAATAGGCCGTTGGTGGAGATCAACTAACAGTACGGTCATATGGTGGATTTGCTGATGACACATACATACACATCTTAAGGAGGAGGAGGCGGAGGACGTGATTGCAAGTGATCTTGTTGAACCACTACTAGTACACTGTACTAGTACTACTGATGATGGATCAGAGTCAACGAATTGAAGCCACCGGATTCTTCCATCAGCCTTGTTTAGTTTATCAGGCCTTGTTTAGTTCCTCACTAAAAGTTTACACCCTATTACATCAAATGTTTAGACACATGCATAGAGTATTAAATATAGACTAAAAAATAACTAATTGTACAGATTGCGACTACTTTGCGAGACGAATCTTTTAAGTCTAATTAGTCCATGATTTGACAATAAACTGCTACACATTACTACAGGAATGATTTATAGGGGCGGCTGGTGAGGCTTGGTAGAGGCGGCTCGGCCAGCCGCCCCTACCATACCGCCTCTACAAATCATGCATTTGTAGGGGCGGTTCCCAGACCGCCCTTACAAATCGATTTGTAGAGGCGGATGGTGTTATCAGCCGCCACTACAAATCGATTTATAGGGGAGGCTGGTAACACCAGCCGCCTCTACAAAATCGATTTGTAGGGGCGGCCATAGTACCAGCTGCCCTATAATACCTGTTTGTAGGGGCGGTTTAGTCTAGAACCGCCCCTACAGTACATTTTTCCGCAAAAAAAATCAAATTTACAATTCAAATTCGACCAGAACATATATATATATATATATAATTCAAATCTGACCACAAGTACAAGAGCATTATATAAACTACCATTACAAGTCCAATTCACAAGAATATATACAATCCATCATTAAATAGACATAATTCACAAGTCTAATTCGTTTCACAAGTCCAAACCATCTCGCAAGGTAAGACCAATGTCAAATTCCATACACATTGTTATCAACGGCCTAGAGCTAGCCTTTCAGTCTCACGAAGGTGTTGGTACTGAGGATTTCTAATTAAGTCAGAATCTTGGTCATGGTAGGTGCCTTTGACATGTACAATTTGGTCCAATATGAAGTTGCAAAGGTCGTCGACAAGCTCTAAGAGTTGGTCATCCTTGTATGGGTCTCTTTTCATTTCTTTTTCTTCTTTCCACTACAAGAGAACAAGTTTCGGTTTAGTATTTCATACCATGTGCAAAGTTTTTATACTACAGGTGAAGAGGTTCAAATTTACCCTTAAGGGGTGTCTCCTATAGGCACCGGTGTTACTAATCATAGAACATACATAGTATCCACAATATACACTCTCAGGCTTCTGCTTGGGGCACTGTGTGTTTTGCATATGGAAATGTTAAGTAATGCCTTTGACAACCATGTAATAGAGTACTAAAGTAAGTTACACTTACCGCACATAGTATTTTTATAGCCAGCCTTTTCTTACTTACTGGATCATACCTTCTGTGATGTTCATTGACATAGAACCTGAATGTCCTGTTTGAATTATTTTAGCAAATGCAACTTGTCAGTATTCAAAAGTGAATGTTATAAGTATGTATACAAACATGTAAGCTAACGAGGATTGTCGATATGTATACGTCTTGAGAATCGATATGAAGTCTTTGTATGTCACCGGTTCCCTATCTGTTGAATCAAAGACATATGTCATGCTCCTCCCGACATCGACGCCTATACAAATCTAGTGGTTACTGCATAAATTTAATCATAGAACTAGATAAGCTCTTTTGCATCGAATAAAATATATCGAACAAAGCTTTAAGTATAGAGTTGAACTTACTCGAAGTTGTATGGTAGCCATATAGTAGAGTGCTGTTGGAGATTTGTGCTAATGATGAATTAATTAGGTTTAATAAATTCATCTCATGGTTTACTGACGGATTCTGTAATTTGTTTTTTATTAGTATCCAAACACCCTATGCGACAACTCATGTGACACTCAACGTGACATCAAAACTTTACGACCTAGAAAACAAGGCCTTTTTTATCTGGCAAGCTCGATCGATCGATCCACTGACATGAACGCGGCTAGCTAGCTAGCTTAGCTAGACGATGAAGCTACTAGCACAGTGCTCGCTCGTAGTACTTGCGCAAGAGACGGTGCCCTACAATTTTTCATCTCTTCAAGTGTGCCAAGTGCCCAAGTACAGGAGGAGACTCTGCACTAAACCATCCTTGGCTCAATGGTTGGCGACATGTCCGTCCTTGGCTCCTTTCGCTCTCATCTATCTAGCGATCGAGCGCGTCACGTACAGTACAGGCGTATACAGCTGCACAGCGTCCCAAGCATTGGCACTTTGGCAGCATAGCTAGCTGCTCGACAGCGATAGATGGTGAGAGAGAGAGAGAGAGGAGAGGGGGATCGGAGTACGGTGCATAAACAACCCTGTTGTGTTCTGCCCTCTGTAATCGTGTCACATTGTGTATCCATATTTAGTGCATAGTTTAGTTTGCTGAACATTCAAACATGTTTGTAATTTGCATAGATTCTTGGGTGCCACGGTGATTGCACACGTGGGCACGCCGAGACCGCGTCGTAAGGGCCGTTCCCGTCATGGTGAGCATGCCGTGCATGTCGCATGGATACCGCAAGATAAGGTATACCATGTAGCTGCTAACCGTGGCGGGGAAACCGGATCGTAGGCCTTGATAAGATCAATTGAATGCATCAAAGAAAGAAGCGCATCATAGTGGAAAGAAACAGTCTTCTCTGTGTTCTTGTTCCGAGCTCTCACACACAAAGTTCCTGGTGACCGCGCTCCGGGCATCGCCGGAGCCGGCGAGATCCTAGGTCCGGCGAGCCGCCGGCTCTAACATTGTGGTATCAGAGCCGTTGGATGTTCTACGGTGGATCCGTGAGTCCACCACGAGAGCCAGCGAAGAAGAAGTACGTGATCCCTCGTCGACAACCGCCGTCCACCATGGGCGACACCGGAGGCTCCAGCTCTGGCGGCGTGAAGGAGAATTCCCTGATGTGGCCCATGCTGACTCGCACCAACTACATGGAGTGGACCATGCTGATGCAATGCAACTACAAGGCGATGGAGATATGGTATGCCATAGATCCTGGTACAAATCCGAAGCGAGCCCATGATCGCCAGGCCATGAGCGCACTCATGCGCTCGGTGCCGAGCGAGATGTGGCAAACACTTGGGAACCGCAAGACCGTGAAGGAGGCGTGGGAGGTGGTGCGAACGATGCGCCTTGGAGTGGATCGCGTGAAGGACGTCAACGCGCAGAAGCTGCTGCAGGAGTTCGAGAACATCAAGTTCAAGGACGGCGAGACGATCGACGACTTCGGAATGCGCATCACCAACCTCGTCGGCAACCTCAAGTCTCTCGGTGAGATGATGGAGGATACACGTGTCGTGAAGAAGTTCCTGCGCGTCGCGCCCGCCCGGTTCGCCAGCATCGTTGTCTCCATCGAGATGTTCTGCGATCTCAAAACTCTGACAGTGGAGGAGCTCGTGGGGCGTCTTCGTGCGGCGGAGGAGCGGTTCGATGACAAGATCGATAACATCACCGACAAGGCGGGCCGACTGCTGTTGGCCGAGGAAGATTGGCTGGAGAAGAATCGACATCGACTCCGCACTGCACAAAAGGAAGGCGGTGGGAGCGGTGGATCCACCCAGGCCAAGAACAAACAGCCGGCGGCGCGTCCTGAAGGCAGCGGCGCTGGCGGCGTCAAACTCACTTCGATGGGAACGCTGCGGCGCAAGGGTCGGTGCCGCAACTATGGCATCTACGGCCATTGGGCGGAGGATTGCAAGCGCCCGCCCAAGAAGGATAAGAAGAAAGAGGGGCAACCAGCGGAGGTGAACATGGCTGTTGGTCATGAAACCGGCGCACTGATGCTAGCCACGTGCGACGTCGTGCACGGGTCGCACCAGTTCGTCCATCTGACGGAGAAAGTGATCCCCGTTGATGTCCCCAACAACGTGTGGGTGTTGGACACCGACGCGAGCAATCATATGACGGGCACATGGTCGGCGCTGTCACAGCTCGACACCAGTGTTCTTGGCTCGGTGCGGTTCGGCGACGGCTCCCGCGTCGACATCCATGGTGTGGGATCTGTGGTGATCCAGGATCGTCAACACGGTCACAAGGTACTAACTGACGTCTACTTTATTCCTCAGTTGAAGAGTAGCATAATTAGCTTGGGTCAGTTAGAAGAAAAGGGTTTTGAGTATATGGGAGGAGATGGAAGACTTCGTGTGTTTGATCAGGAACAGACCCTGTTAATCTCTGCACCTAGAACTGGCAATAGACTGTACCTTGCAAATCTGAATCTAGTTCCACCAGTTTGCCTGCTTGCACGGTGTGACAATCAGTCTTGGCTTTGGCATGCTAGATATGGGCATTTAAATTTCAGAGCTTTGAGTGATCTCAGTGCTAAGCATATGGTAGAGGGGTTGCCAGCAGTTACAAGGGTAGAAAAAGTGTGTGATGGTTGTGTTCTTGGGAAACAACACAGAACTCCTTTTCCCAAAGTGTCAAGCTACAGAGCTGAAAAGTGCTTAGAACTTGTGCATGCTGATTTATGTGGTCATATTACCCCAAAGACAGTAGGAGGTGCATCTTATTTCCTCTTGGTAGTTGATGATCATAGTAGATACATGTGGGTAGAGATGCTGAAATCAAAAGATCAGGCTCTAGAGTGTTTCAAGAAAATAAAACTTAGAGCTGAAATGGAGTCAGATGGCAAGTTGAAAGCACTTAGGACTGACAGAGGAGGAGAATTTGTGTCAAATATGTTCTATGTATTCTGCAGTGAAGGTGGAATCAAACACTTCACCACCACTCCATATTCTCCCCAACAGAATGGAGTGGTGGAGAGGAGAAATCAAACTGTCATTGAAATGGCAAGATGGATGTTGAAATCAATGAATGTTCCATCTGAACTTTGGGGTGAAGCAGTGTGCACTGCTGTCTACATATTGAACAGATCACCTACAAAGAGTCTGAACAATATGACACCCTTTGAGGCTTGGCATGGGAAAAAGCCCAAGGTGAATCATCTCAGGACTTTTGGTTGTGTAGCACATGTGAAGCTGATTGGTCCAGGTTTGAAGAAACTCTGACAGATCAAAGAAAATGGTCTTTATAGGCTATGAATCAGGCACAAAAGGTTACAGATTTTATGACCCTACTACTAAGAGATTGGTTGTCAGCAGAGATGTTATTTTCGATGAAAAACAACCCTAGAGTTGGACCAATGCAGTCAGCAACACAGACCAACTTTCAGACAGTTTTGTTGTCAGTTATGAACAGTCTGATGAAAATCCGACAATAGGGGGTGAGGTTGAAAAACAAGGAGATGTTATTTTCGATGAAAAACAACCCTAGAGTAGAACCTGCTGCAGAAAACCAAGGGGGTGAGGTTGAAGAACAAGGAGATGTTGTCTATCCAAATGAAGCAACTCCTAGTCCCTAGAATACTCCAGGATCAAATCAAGCACCAGTTGTGAATTGGGCAACACCCCGAGTAATCATTCAGAAGATACTTTTGGAGGACCACTCAGATTTAGAACACTTGATGATTTGTTTGGTTCGACTGAAGAAGTTCAGGATTATGAATTCAGTGGTGTGTGCTTGCTTGCAGCTGATGAACCATCTGGAGTAGATGAAGCACTAGAGGAGGAGTGCTGGCTGGAAGCTATGAACAATGAGTTGAAATCAATACAAGAAAATAACACTTGGTATTATACAGATTTGCCAAAAGGTCACAAAACAATAGGTTTGAAGTGGGTTTATAAGGTGAAAAGGGATCCAGAAGGTAACATACTCAAGCACAAAGCAAGACTTGTTGCAAAGGGCTATGCTCAAAAGCATGGAGTGGGCTATGAGGAGGTATTTGCTCCTGTAGCTAGGCTAGAGACTGTCAAGTTGATCATAGCACTAGCAGCTCAGGGAAGGTGGCAAGTGCATCACATGGATGTCAAGTCTGCTTTCTTGAATGGAGATTTGCAGGAGGAAGTATATGTTCATCAACCTCCAGGCTTCCAGAATCCAAGGTGCCCAGGGAAGGTGATGAAATTAAGAAAGGCATTGTATGGCCTGAAACAGGCACCTAGGGCCTAGAATGCAAAATTGGACCATGAACTTGTGAAACTGGGGTTCTGTAGAAGTGAAGAGGAACATGCAGTCTATAAAAGAGGGAGTGGTGACTCATTGTTGCTACTTGGAGTCTATGTAGACGATCTCATCATATGTGGACCTGACAGCAAGAAAATTTCAGAGTTCAAGCAACAAATGTGTAGAACTTTCAGTATGAGTGATTTGGGCCTATTGAGCTATTACTTAGGTATGGAAGTAAATCAGAAACCTAGGGAGATCTCTATTTGCCAAAGAGCATATGCAGCAAAATTGGTTGAGCAATGTGGTATGACTGGCTGTAACACAGTGGATACCCCAATGGATCATAATAGTAAACTCTTGCCAGGAAAGCCAGATACTGCAAGAGATATAACCAGATTCAGAAGCATTGTTGGTAGCTTGAGATATCTAGTTAATACTAGGCCAGACCTTGCTTACTCAGTAGGGATGGTTAGTAGATTCATGGAGTCTCCTACTAATGAGCATTGGGCTGCTTTGAAGAGGATTGTGAGATACATAGCAGGAACCACTGAATATGGTTGTAAGTACCTGAACAAACCCACTACGTAATCGAAACTGTTAGGCTACTCGATGGTGATCATGTTGGTGACTTGGAGAAAAGAAAGAGCACTTCTGGTGTGGTGTTCTTCCCGAATGGCAATGTTGTAACTGGTCCTCACGAAACAAAGAGCGATTATCCTTTGTCCGCTGTTGTGAGGCCGAATATATAGTCTAAACTTTCAATTTTGCTTGCCAAGGTGTGTGGATGAGTAGACTCATTGCAGATTTGATCGGAGAAAAAGCGCAAAAGTTCAAGCTTCTCATGGACATGACAAAGTCAAGACTTGAGCTGCAAGAATCCGGTGTATCATGAAAGAACTAAGCACATCGACACTTGGTACCATTACATAAGAGAGTGTGTTGGTTGATGGGATTGCGAAGTGAATCATGTGAGCACCGATAAACAAACTTGCGCGACATCCCCGACGAAGCCACTAGGAAGGGTGAAATTCGTGGAGATGCGTCAACAGGTGGGCATCAGTAAGTTATGTCACGATTAAGGGGGTGAAATGTTGTGTTCTACCCTCTGTAATCGTGTCACATTGTGTATCCATATTTAGTGCATAGTTTAGTTTGCTGAACATTCAAACATGTTTGTAATTTGCGTAGATTCTTGGGTGCCACGGTGATTGCACACGTGGGCACGCCGAGACCGCGTCGTAAGGGCCGTTCCCGTCATGGTGAGCATGTCGTGCATGTCGCATGGATACCGCAAGATAAGGTATACCATGTAGCTGCTAACCGTGGCGGGGAAACCGGATCGTAGGCCTTGATAAGATCAATTGAATGCATCAAAGAAAGAAGCGCATCGTAGTGGAAAGAAACAGTCTTCTCTGTGTTCTTGTTCCGAGCTCTCACACACAAAGTTCCTGGTGACCGCGCTCCGGGCATCGCCGGAGCCAGCGAGATCCTAGGTCCGGTGAGCCGCCGGCTCTAACACTGGGTAGCGATAGTGGGGGAGTACAACATATAAGGCGGAAGAACCCTCACCTATTAGGCTAGTCTTTTGGGTTGAGTAAGGCCCAAGGCCTTATATGTTGTCAGCTCCGGTGGACCTAGGACCTGTGGGAGCGCAGGCTCGCAACGAGCCGGGCCGACTGCAAGCCAGCTCCAAGATCATGAACTCGGTGGTCACCACCGGTTCCAACAATTGGTATCGAGAGCCCATTGTGAGAAAAGCTAAACCCGATAAAAAAATCTCGAGCGTCACATATGGTGGGGGCACCCCGATGTGTGACTGAGGGGGAGATTGTTGGAGTTTAGTCCCACATCGTGTAGCGATAGTGGGGGAGCACAACATATAAGGCGGAAGAACCCTCACCTATCAGGCTAGTCTTTTGGGTTGAGTAAGGCCCAAGGCCTTATATGTTGTCAGCTCCGGTGGACCTAGGACCTGTGGGAGCGCAGGCTCGTAACGAGCCGGGCCGACTGCAAGCCAGCTCCAAGATCATGAACTCGGTGGTCACCACCGGTTCCAACAAACCCAGAGAAGGAGGAGAGGGTAGCGAAGGAGGTTTTTGTTGGTTGCTCCGATCCGGCCATCTCTTCCTCTAGATCTCCTGTCTCTCCATCGCCCCGTGCAATCCTTCTTCTTCTTCCCCGGCCCGGCCGGCGGCGCCGTTCCGCTGACCGTTTTTTGTCCCGTCATGCTTGGAGGTGGTTCTTGTTAGCAAGCTCCGTCCAGTACTCCTTGTGTATGCACAGCTGCTTTTTGTTTTGTTTGGAGCTCTCATAGTGTACACTTTGTATAAATATACATACGCTCTCTACCGTACTGCATGCGTACGTATAGCCGCGTCTCTCTCTCTCTCCACGTCATGCAACCCTACCAACAAACTTGTACCAGAAGCAAAAATACTATACTAGCCTGATCGATCCCCTCTCCCTCTCGCAGTCTCGCTCGCTCTCTCTCCTTGTTCCATTTATGAGCTATGATGTTGCCTGCATGGCTTGCGTCTCTGGCCCCGTTCGGATGGTGCAAAAACCACACGGTTCACGACTAAAAATTACTGTTCACGGCTGCTTTCCTGTCATAAATTTCTCCAGATTCATCCAGAATCCTCTAAATTCCTCCAAGCGAACGGCACCACGGCACCTCTGGCCGAAGGAGGAGGCGGTGTGGGCAGCATTTTTTTTTAACAAACTATATATATATATATATATATATATATATATATATATACACACACAAAACGGGGCAGGCACCCTCGAATGGGTTTTGACCGTGCATGGCCAATGCACTCTTTCGAGTTATTATGGGCTTACGGCCGGCGGCGACAGTCGTCACTCGAGCGTCTGCCTGACCAAATGGAACTACAGTTGCCGCATTGACTACTCCTACAAATACAACACGGCCGCCACAGTGCAGGTCACGACTCCATACGTCTGTTGCATGCATTGCTAACCGGAGTTAGTACATACGTGCATCGGTGCATGCAAAGAACGACCGTACATGCATGCACGCACCCGGTGACTTGGAAGCATGGCGTTTTCGTTCTTGCACGTTCCATCCCAAACGGCCAAACCTATATGGGTGACGAGTAAACATAACAAGGGCTAGTTGGAGAAACTTCAAACTAGGGGTAACTTGCGCTGTACAGACACCGTGGTTGTTGCACTCCAGTTTCACCATGGTGTCAAGCTAAAGGAAAACGTACGTGGCCGCCTTTTCAAACCAAAAATCATCCTCGTCCGGTCCGGCCGTGTGGGCGAAGAGAGAGAGAGGGTGACTTTGAGAGAGAAAGCTCGATCGATCGAAGGGGAAGGGGGACTGGGGGAGTAGCATCGTCACACACTCACTCACTCTGTGCGTTGGGCCCCCGCTCACCAAACTTTCCATCTCCTCCGCACCTTTTCGGTCTGTGCAAAGTGGCCTGGGCGCCTGTGCCTGGGTCCTGGGTGTCAGGGTGTGGGCGTTTCCTTCTCTCTCTCTCTCTCTTGCCCACGGCTGGCTACCGCTACGGCTACGGGGCTGAGACTGTGGCAGGGAGGCCCAGAGAATTGAAGATCCTTCAATGCGGTTTGGTGGCATCCCCGCACTGGCCGTGGCCGCTAGCTGCCCTCTGCCCTCTCCACAGTGGACCGGAGGCAGGCATGGCATGGCAACCCGTCCATGGCCGAGCACCCCCACCACCAGGCCACCACCACCCCCTACATAAAAACCCCCCTTCGCAGCGTTGCAGCAGCTAGATCGATCGCGAGAACCTCAGCTACCCTGCAGCTCCGAGCTTTTACCCCGCTTTGACTCCACTCTACCGCACTCCAGCCCCTGTTGTCTCCCACTGCAAGAATCCGGCCGGCCACCTCCTGCTCCTCCCAACGCCCCTGCTAGTGCTAGCTAGCTCGATCCACACGTCACCGCCGTCCCCACGCGCCTCGCCTGTTAGTTAAGCTTGCCGGCCGCGCGGCGCCCCGCGTCCTCATTCATCGGCCGCCACCGGGCACCGGCGCTGCTGCAGCGCGCTCTACGCCTGGCGCCGCGTCGGCGCGTGCCCGCAGCATGAGGAGGCGGTGGTCCCGCGCCGCGGTGCTCGCGTGCTTAGTGCTCCTCGCGGCCGCCGCGTGCGTCGCCGAGTCGCGCGCGGTGCCCGCCGCCGGGAGCGGGACCGGGAACGCGACCGCGGCGGGCGGCGGCGGCGGCGGCGGCGGGAGGCGGGGCGCGTTCGACGTCGTGGTCGTCGGCCTCGTCAGCATCGGGCTCGGCCGCCGGTGGCGCGCCGGCGGCGGCGAGATGGTCGACGAGGACAAGCGCCGCGTGCCCACGGGGCCCAACCCGCTGCACAACCGATGAGGCGCCTGCCTGCCTAGGCGCCATAGCTACTAGCTACCTTATGATCGAGGTGCGGTCATTGCTGCGGCGAGCGCGCTGCGTCGCCTGGCCGCCGGCCCTCCGGCCGGTGGTGCGTCCGTTGTTGCCATCACCGGCCGGGGCGCGCGCGAGCTGGTCAGGTCTCGCTCGCGCGCCCTTGCATTCGGTGGAGGAGAAGAATGCGAAGGAGAAGAGAGGAGCGTGTTAGTATTACTCTTTTTACTACTATTCCCTTCTGCTTCACTTTCTTCTCTTTTCCCCTGCTAGTATTTTTCCCCTTCTTCGTCTGTTCTCGTGGCTCTTTTTTCCCCCGGCTTGTATTGATTGGTTTGCCAAGCGAACAGCAAGGCTATTCTGTTGATTGAAAGAGATAGATATATGAGTATAGTGTTTCTTGTTTGAATTTGCTTGTGTTTGTATATATTTTATTAATTATCGATTCTATATCTTGTTTCCATATATCGTCTCCTGGACCAGGCTGATGTAAAAATGTTCTTCCTTTTGATCTGATCTACTACTACATGAAAATAGTGGACTCTGTTAGGATGCATTTCTGTATATGTATCTGTGCGGAAAAGTCAAATTTTGGCTGGAACCTAGAAAAAACAAATGAGCTAGACAAAATTGTGGATTCAGGTATACGATATCGTGAGTACTGACATCGATCAAGAAGGTAGGGAATGCCGGAATGGAGTGAAGGGAGTCTTCTCCAATAAGAGATCAAGAGAAAAGTGATCTTTTTTTCTCAACCTTTTGAAAAGGTGCAGGTGAAGTGGTGAACACATTGATCGACACCTCCGACGCCACTTAATGCACTTCCAGTTTTTTCACCAACAAATTCCCTGTTTTTTTTCCCTATATTTCCTTGCTCACATGATTCAATTTTAACCAATTGCGTCGGATTTCCCTAGCTACTCCTGTTCAGGTCAGCGATCATTTCTTTATTGTTTCTTAATACAATATCAGCTGAATTAGATCGAGTACAACTAGCTGCCTCTTCATGATCGAATATTCCATCTAGTACATGCTACACTCCTGTCAAATAAAAAATCCATGGAAAGTTCTCCCTCCTTTCTGATGTGCGTGACGACGAATTAAAAATGTCCCAAACATATGGGAATATGAAGCTCCGAAAGAAAAAAAAATTGGAATTTGAATCCTTTTTTTTTCTCCCAAGATAGCCGAATTCTGGTGGCATCTAGCTATGAATTTCTATCGATTTATACTATTTACTTTCATCAATCAAGGACATAAATTTGTGTGGGGCTCTAATAATTTGCGATGGTCCAAATAATTCTATCTATTATGGCCCTGTTTGATCCACAGAACTAATAACTAGACGACTAATTTTTAGTTTCTAAGTATCAAATAGGAAACTAATTTTTAGTTCATTAGTTATGAACTAGTTGTTAGTTTACTCGTCCACTTATAGGAGCTAGGTCTCGTTTAGATCACCTCCAAATTCTAAGTTTTTTCACTCTCTCTCCATCACATCAATTTTTGGACGTATGCATGGAGCATTAAATGTAGGTAAAAAAATAACTAATTACATAGTTTTGTTGTAAATCACGAGATGGATCTTTTAAGCCTAGTTAGTCCATGATCGAATAAAGTTTGTCAAATACAAACAAAACGTGCTACAGTATCTAAGTTGCAAAAATTTGCAATCTAAACAAGGCCCTAATAAAAGTAGTTGTTAGTCATATCCTATCCCACAGGCCTTATATAAAATGGCGTAACGATCCGTACCACGTGGTCTCACGCCTTAGCACAGCTAAACGTCTTAATTACGATATTGAGATGAGCAATAATTGGGAAAATATGTATTTACGTGACTTGCAATTCAGATATGTGTAGACTGAAACTTTTAACTGGCGATCAATCTACAACTCAACATCTACCTCCTCGGCCTGTTATCAAAAAAAAAAAAATCTACCTCCTCGACTAATTTGAAACTATTAACAGCGGTCATGCATGATTTTGACTTTCAGCTCATTTTGGATGCATAATTGTGTAATTTTAAAGGTATACTCCCTCCATCCTTAAATTACTGTCGTTCTCGCTTCCCGATAAATAATTTGACCAATTTTATATAAAAAATATTAATATTATGGTACATAATTGATATCATTACATAGATAGTTGAATTTATTTTTTATAATAAATCTATTTAGAGATACAAATGTTGCACACATTTTCTATGAAACTTACGACAAGGAAAAAAAGGCAGTTATTTAGAAACAGAGGGAGTACATTTGAAAAAGAAACCCAATTCGAGTTTATTTAGGACCCTTTGGAATGCAAGATTTTTCTCATGTTTTCTGTGTTTTATGCGAAAATAAAATGATTTCTATGAAATTCCTGCACAATTCCGCTGAAATTCTAAAAGGATCATTAATCTCCGCACTTTCAACTCCTCAAATAATACCCCGAGGAGATTTGAGGTACATCTGTCAACAATTAGTCCATGTCGATAGCACTATCCCTCGTGTACGTTGAAGAGATTTATGGTGGGGGAGGCCCAAACGGGGAGGAAGCTAGTGGAGCCTATTGGTGTAGGTGAGTGGTAGCTTCACTCAGGTGCAGGGAAAAAGAAAAGAAAAACTAAAGTCAGCATGATTGCGTAGAGACGTAGTGTGATCCAGCGACATTCTATTTGCAACATGACTTGCAACTTTTGCTTACCAGTAATAATGTGGATAAAGTGATAAGAATACTACATTCTCATATGAGCAAAAAAAAAAGCTACCATGTGCAGAGTTCACAATGTAGATACAAAAAAAAAAAAGGCCAGAAGTATGCCAAAATTTTGGAACACAACGAAAAGAGAAAATTGAGGAAACATACGAGTAAAAAGGTACAACCATTGGATCAAATTCGGTGCACTGTCAAAAAAAGAAAAAGACATTTGTCTTGCAGCAACTGGGTCCAATTAATAAATACGGGACGTGATTTATCAATGACAACATCCAGTGGCGTAATTAGCCACTCAGGCAGCAGCCACAGAAGTACTAGTAGTACTCCGGTGAAGCTCTGTAATTGCCCCAGATGACTGGATCAACGATGATATCAATATCATCATCTGTGCGAGCTGAGCAGATCATCCATGCAGCAGGAGCAGAAGCAGCTAGCATCTTGCGTCGATTCGCTGTCAGTGTTGACGACGCTGGACAAAGACGCAATCTTTCCCGTCGAGATCTGTCCCCCCTGCCACCATTGCCGGATTTAATTTCGCCATGGACTGGCGGGGCGGCCCGGTCCGGCCGGGGGGCCGCCGGTCACCGATCAGATGCTAGCTCCCGCAATTATTTGCCGGCCGGCCGTCGCCGTCGCCGCGGCTCTTTTCGACGGGTTTATAAGACACCTGCGCTGATTTGTACAGTGAATTTGTTAAGAGAGAATTTATTAAGAGAGAAAAATACTGTAAGTCGACTTGTAAGCCGGCTTATTATAATGACTACCGAACCGAGCCGGCGGCTCCACGTACAACGCTCGCCGCGGACCACCGTCGAGCTCCGGCCGGCTGGTTTATTGCTGTTGCCGTCGCGGTGTTATATGGGGTGACAGTAGAGCTGCTCGGCTTCTATATGTCCTATCACTCTCCACGTAGCACATGCGTGTGTGATCGCTGTTCTTGTGCAGGACCCAAATCAATCAGGATTCAGGAAAGGATCAATTGGTGTTACTGCTACCAGGCCGATTGACACGTTGGATAATGAATGGCGTTGCTGATGAGGCTTGGGAGAAGACCGGTCTTCCCGGCCGGCTGAATACTTGTTGGCTGTTTATCAATGATTCGTCACCACACGTAGTACAACAGTACAAGTACCACACCGTTGGTTGCAATGGCGGATTCAAAAGGGGGGCAAGCCGGCAAGGGAGGCTAATAACCGAAGGCAATCTATGGTCTTCTTTTTTTTCCTTTCTCTCAACCGGCTCACTTTAATTTGTTCCAAGAGTATTATTCTCATGTCTTCGTAAAATATCGATTAGCCTTTTCTAGGTGGCAATTAGTCAATTTATAAAACGCTAATGCTAGGGAAGCGGGTGTCCGGGCGACCGAATGCACCGTTGGTGGACCGCGCAACGCCAGCCCAAGACCCCGCTCCTCCGTTTCTAAATAAAAAAATCAGCTCGTCCGCGTACTCCTTCATATCGGCTTGCCTGCCGCCTCCGGTGCATGGCCGCTGGCCCAGCTAGGCGCGCGCGACCGCCTCCAAGACGTGGCGCTCGGGCGCTGACCCTGCCAGGCCACTCCAATGCGCCGCCGCTGCCATCCCTCTCAGCGCCTCCGTCCCCCGCCGCACCTAGGGTGCGCTAGCCCAGGTGAAAGGTCCTTGTGTGGTTTTGGTAATTTAGTGACAACCTAGGTGGACTAATTGTGTTTATGTGAGATACACAGGTGATTAGTCCACAGGTACATGTGAGTGAGTAACATATGCCGTGAAGGTGAAAATGGCTCAGAAATGTTGTAAAGCTCACACATGTGAAGAGGAAGGAGCTCATTGAACATGAGACATGACATTGAGTCATGTGATCAAGGTGGAGAAGATCAAGACAAGACTTGGCTTGATAGACCGGTTGCAAGCGTGAAGGGTAAGTCGGAGGCTTTAGAGTGATGGACCGCGTGGCGGTGAAGCTTGAGCAAGACTTGGCGCCGATGGACGAAGGCAACGGTGAAAAGCAAGTGAAGTCAAGATCGATGAACCAATATGATCACGTGATGATATGAAGTGAATCGTATCATTGTTGATCATGTTGGTGCATGTGTTGCATCAACAATGGAGGAGATGGAATGAAATGCGCAAGGCAAAGGTATAACCTAGGGCATTTCATTTCACCAGTCATAAGTGTGTAGAGAAGTTGATGACCGGGTTTAGGATAGATGGCCATACTATCAAAAGGGGCAAACTTGTTTGCATATCGGTCATCTAGTGCCACTCGAGTGATCTAACTTTGCATCATCGCTAGGATCGAGTGGCGTGGCAAGTTGAGTGGCTAATCCTTTGGAAAATAATTGTAAAAATGCTAACACACATACACATGGTGGTGTACATTTGGTGATGTTAGCACATTTACAAAGGAGATAAAGTTGGAGTTGATGTGGATTAACTCGGCGATGAAACGGAGGCGAGAAGGGTTCAAAACTTCACCGGCGGAGTGTCCGCCCGTAGAGTGCGGACAGTCCGACGGTGCCACCGGCGCCCTAGACAGAAAAGACGGAGGTCACTGAAAGTGACCGGACGCTGGTGGCTGCGTCCGGTGCTGTTGTCGGGCGGAGCAGCAGACAGATACCTAGCGACCGGACGCTGTCAGGGTCCGGTCAAGCATGACCGGACGCGTCTGGTCGGCAAAAGTCGATTTTGGAACCTTACTGTAAACGACCGGACGCTGGGGGTTCAGCGTCCGGTCAACTTCAGCGCAGTGTTCGGTCAACACAGATGACCGTTGAAATCGGTACACGTGGCTAACAGCGAGCGACCGGACGCTGGGGGCTCAGCGTCCGGTCAACTGACCAGAGCGTCCGGTCACCCCGCGTTTTACCCAGTGAAGGGGTACAACGACTCTATTTCGTGGGGGCTTCTATTTAAGCCCCATGGCCAGCTCAAGCTCACTCTCTTGGCCATTTGCATTGACATAGCAACCTTGTGAGCTTAGCCAAAGCCCTCCCATTCATTTCCATCATTGATTCATCATCTTTGTGAGATTGGGAGAGAATCCAAGTGCATTGCTTGAGTGTTTGCATCTAGAGGCACTTGGTGTTCGTGTTTCGCTGTGGGATTCGCTTGTTACTCTTGGTGATTGCTGCCACCTAGACGGCTTGGAGCAGCGAGGATCGTCGAGCGGAGGGTGGTGATTGTCTCCGGCTCCGATCGTGGTGATTGTGAGGGGTTCTTGACCTTTTTCTGGTGGAGCGCCAAAAGGTACTCTAGTGGATTGCTCGTGGCTTGTGTGATCCTCATCTTGTGTTGGTTGTGCGGCACCCTATTGAGGGTTTGGCGTGTGAGGCCAATTAGCGCGTGAACCTCCAAGTGAGTGAATCGCCACAACGAGGACTAGCTTGCCGGCAAGCAAGTGAACCTCGGTAAAAATCATTGTGTTCATCATATTGATTCCGAGGTGATTGGTCTTCATTGTTATCCACACTTATGATTGATTGGTTCATACATCTACGCGGTGGTATAACCTTCTTGCCTACTCCTTATCTTACCGCAAGCTAGTTGTCAAGCTCTTTAGTGTAGCTAGGTGAGAGCTTGTTTGCTTGGTTGGTGTGGCTCTTTAGTTAGCCATTGAGAGCACACTAACATAGAGTAGTGTCATAACTATTGTGTGATTAGATACTATCTAAACTAGAATTGCGGTAGGCGACTTGCATTTTAAGTAGGCTAGCGCAACACTTGCTTCGCCTTATAATTGTCTAACCATCTTGATTAAATGTTGTTGTAGAAATTTTATTAGGCTATTCACCCCCTTTCTAGCCATTAGGACCTTTCAAGGGCGCGTCCGGTCAGGCTGACGTACGGTGACGTAGGCAGCACTAGAGTTTGGCCCGCAGGCGTAGAACTGATCGGACGCTGGTCTGTGTCCGGTCATGGCGGACCAGACGCGTCCGGTCGCAAAACAGAGGCTCGGGAAGCTCTCTAGAAACGACCGGACTCAGGCGTAGCAGCGTCCGGTCATTCACTATGCAGCGTCCGGTCACAACTTGACTGTTGGTGCGAGACAGCCGACTGTTGAGATCCAGTGACTGAGGTTGAACGAAGGCGACACGTGGCATGCAGCCGTTGACTGGCCGCTGGCAGGGTGCGTCTGGTCGATATGACCGGCGTGTCCGGTCAACCCGAAAAACACCCAGTAAAGGGGTAACGGCTATTTTAGCCCGTGGGGCTATAAATAGAAGGGGGTTTTGGCCATGGCTTGGGCTGAGCTCCTTGGGGGACTTTGTGTCCATGCTTGAGAGTGCTTGGGAGCCCTTCATATCACATATACTTGATAGTGATCATCCGATTATGTAAGAGAGCGATTCTAGTGCGATTGCATCGTGAGGTTGCATCGAGTGGCACTAGGTGATCGAGTTGTAAGCCGGTGGTGCTTGTTACTCTTAGAGGTTGCCACCTCCTAGATGGCTTGGTGGTGGTCTCCGTCGAAGACCGCAAGAAGCTTATGCGGTGCTCCAGAGAAGAGCTTTGTGAGGGGCATTGTGCACGCCCCGCGGGAGCCGCAAAGAGCAACTCTAGTAAAACGAGACGCGAAGGGCAACAAGTGGTCTGGCCGGGTCAAGTGCTAGAGCTTGTGGTAAGCACTCCACGCGGGAGAGTGTGACTTGCGGGTCACCACTAGCAAGAGGACCGGTGGCAACCTTGGAGCTTGTCTCAACGGGAACGTAGCGTGTTGGCAATCACGTGAACCTCGGGAGAAAGTCACCATGTCAACATTGTCTTCATCATCTTTTCGGTGGTTTGCTTTCCGCGCTACATAAGCTTGTATAACTTTCATATACATTGTGCTTGTGTAGTTGCTCTTGCAATTAGTTAACTTGTGTAGCTTGCTAGTTACCATTTAGCTTGTGTAGCATAGAAGTAGCTCCCTTGTGTGGCTAATTTGGTGTGTGTAGCCTTATTAGTCACATTGCTTAGTTTGTGTAACTAAGTAACTTGCGCTCTATAATTTGGCTTGTGTAGCCTTGTTATTGAGCATTGCTAGTGAGCTTAGTTGGCTTTGTGCTTTTGCTTACTAGCATGTGTAGGAGCTCCACCGTTGCTTGAAGTACTAGTGGCATAGGTTTGTGTGACCTTGCTTTTAGAATTGGTTAGGTGAGCTCTAGCTAGCCCGGCACCTTTGCTGCTTAATTAGGATTTTTGCAAGGTGCTAGAGAACATAGATAGAGGAGTATAGTTTTGGCTAGACCGATTGTTATAATTCCGCATTTGTTTCGGTTAGCCGGCGCGATTAGATTTTAATAATGACTATTCACCCCCCTCTTGTCGCCATCTCAACCATACACCAGGCCACGGAGTAGGTGCTCGCGCAGGTGCTCACCCAGGCCGCCGAGCAGGTCCTCGCCCAGATGCGGACCAGCGAGCTCCACGCCCACGGCAGCATTGAGCTTCGTGATTCGTCCAAGCAGCAAGGTGATATTGCGCGCAGGAAACGTATGTTACAAAAAGTATGTTTCAAGTGTTTTCAATATTGCAAGTGTTTCATGTGGATGTTGCAAAAGTAAATCGGGATGTTGCATATGTTGCAATGGTCGTACACGTATGTTGCAAGCTTTTGTTCCCAATGTTTCAGTTGTTTTTTCAGGCGTATGTTGCAAGTGTGTTTATCTGAATGTTGCACGTGTTTCACATACATGTTGCATGTGTTTTATCTGGATGTTGCATATATTTTGCAATAGCTTTTTTAGGTGTTTTTACAAGTGTTTTATACGTATGTTGCAAGTGTTTCAACTGTTTTCGAATGTATGTTGTAAATGTTTTATTTGGATGTTTTTCAAAAGGTGATTGACTGTTGCATCTCCCTCCTCGTCTTCTGCTACCTCGTCTCGGTGTCTCCTCTTCTCGATGCTGCCGCTGTTCGACCGACGTGGGCCCGTATTGGGACGGGCGGCGTGGGTGGGGCGAGTCGTTCGAGCGGCGTAGAATCCGAGCGGGTGAGGCGCGTGGAACGGAGCAGGCGCGAGGCGTGGGGTGCGGCGCGTCCAGACGCGGGCCTTGCGCCGGACGTCCGGCGCTAGTAGTTCCGATTTATAAAACTTTAAAAATTCTTAACCCAACTCTCTTTAGTTCGTGCATTATTCCCACGTCTTACTAAAATACTGGCCAGTCGTGACTAGGTGACAATTAGTCAATTTATTGAATGACTATGAAAACTAAGCGAATCGTTGCACCCACGGTTCGATTTGTAGATATGTAATTTATTAATCGTGATTAATTGAGCGATTTGAAAACACTATAGTTATAATACAAAATATTGTATAGGGACCTATCTCACTATGCAGTGCAGGCAACTATCTCACTGATTTTGGTGTCACAAATATAAATACTTTCATTATATAAACCTATTCAAAATGAAAGTATGTGCTAGAATTATATTCTTTCTAGGAGGCACTAAATTGTTTTTTTTGTCATTCATCACATAGGAAAGGAGTCTAAAGGTCCATTTGGTAGGATATGGATTTTTGAAACGTTTCATATCTATCAAGAAATGTTTTGGATGATGAATCAGAATTACTAGATTGCTTGGTTGCGGAAGAATCAATGTGAAACCACGTTTTCACCGATTCACATTCGTAGATAGAAAAATCGAATCGCCTAGTACCGTTTCTACCACGTTTCACTTGTGTGCTGTTTGGAAAACAGATTCTTGGGCTCCAGGCAAGAATTCCAAACGTTTTAACTTTCCAAACGGCCCTTAAACTAATGACCAGTTTCGAATACCTACACTAGTTGTTAGTCTAGTTAAAGTTTAGTCCTATATTGCTTGAGATGGAGTGGAAGAGACCAGAGAGTGAGTACCAACTAGTTAGACTGGATTAGCGCTTAGTCCACTTTTTAGCCCCTGTTTGGATAACCTTGGACTAAAATTTAGTCCAATAAATCTAGTGATCGAAATAGGCTCTAAGTCTGATTTCTTTGTTGCCGAATATAATAGTCTGAGGCAGGCAGCAGTTTCGTCTCTTTTTTTTTCCTGTCAATTCTAAAAACTACTCGTAAGCAGCTAGCAGCAGATACATACGCGTTGGTTGGTAGTGCACTAGTGCGTGGCAGCCCGGCCGGTCTTGCCTCGCAAGTGCCGTTCGACGTGGTACGCTAGTATCGAGCGTAACAGAGCACAGCTACAAGGCACAGGGAATTTTATTGCGGACGACATCATGATGCAGAAACGGAAACTTTGGCCTGCGTTTCCCCGCCCCGCGGATTTATTTCTCGCCGCTGCCGTTTCAGGGGTCCTCTGCGGGGAGGGAGAAGGAAGGGCGGAAAAGCGGCTTTCGGCGAGGGCCGCGTCGAGCGCGCGCTGCCGCTGGTTGCAAGTGTCAGTGGGATTGGAAGGCCGGCAGCGGCAGCGGCAGCCGCAGCGCGGGCCGACCCGGGAGCAGCGGCACGTGATGCGCATATAACTCTCTGCGTCGGCGTCGGCGTCGCCCCGCCGTGCGTTGTTGCTAGTTTGGACTTGGAGCGGGTCAATGCGGCCCTTGCCCCCGCCGCTGTCCAACTCCAACTCCAACTCCAACTCCAACCGTGTCCCCATGCACTCAGTCAGATCACGCAGAGGCAGAGAGCTTTGTGGTCAACACAATCCAGTTTTCAGACAGTACTATCAAACAGGAGTGTTATTACTCTACTAGTAGTACTACTACTAGCACGGACTACTTTAGGAGTAATTAATTAAATTAAAGTCGTCTTACACTATCACTGCTGTGGACCTAGGAGAGGAGATAACAAGAGCAATGTCATGCTACCACTGCATCTGCATTGCATTCCATTGCAGGTGGCAAGGGCTGGCTGATCAGCAGCACAGTAAGCAGGGTGACCGAGTAGCTCCAGCAGCAGCAGCAGCAGAGCTGGATCTGGATATCTGATGATTAGTGTATCTTATCGGAATCAGAGGGCGATTAACGGGGGTCCGTACGTACGGGGGCGGGGCCGTTAAGCCTGATAGCAGTAGGGCACAGCCTGCCCACTGCCCAGACGGTCAGGTGTGTGCCCCAACCCAGGGCTCTTTTTCAGGGCTTCATTTCAGCAGGTTCAAACCGTATCTTTTTTTAAATTATTATTTAGTGCTCAATTAGAAATTATTTCAAGGGTGTTTTTTCACCCTTCTCTCTTTGACACTTGTAACCGCCCCCAATAGGCCTTGTATATATACACACTGTTCACGGAGAATACAGCGAAGAATTATTTGCATCAAACAGATCTCAGTCGATCTCTACTTTCTGACACGTTATCACGCACGTCACTTCTCCACTGACGCTAAGAAGCAAGAAGAAAGGAACAGAGGAGTACGCCGGCATCCCTGAAGAAGAAGCAAGCGGCCTCCACTGCAACCCAATGGCAGTTCGTTACTGGAATCGCTGGTGACATCGCCGGAGAGAAGTTCCTGGTGTTGTTGCTGCGGAGTCGCCGGAGATTCGTTCGCCGGCTCTGTCGCAGTAACTGAAGGACGCGACATCGGCCTCTACTCTTCATCGGCGTTCGTCGTGGGCTCCGGCAAGGAAGGAAAAGAACGAACTCGAGCGGGAGGAAAATAAAGGACGGTAACCACCGTATGATCTTCTTCAGTTTATCATGTTTTTACCTTCCTACGGTAATGGACGCTACGGCGTCGTGGTGTCCGAGTGGCAGCCGTTGGCGGCAGTTGCGCGACCGCGTATGTGGCCGCGCGCTCGCTGGTCCGAGGCAGCAAGGCAAACGTAGCCACGCCCACGGCCAAGGCTGAAATCGGCAGTGGCCCGGCGGCTGCACACGCCTGATCTGCGGCGGTGCCTGTGTGCCTTGGCCTGCGGAGGGGTGCCCACGCGCCTGGCCGGCGACGGCGTGTGCTGTGCCTGGGCGACCTCCGTCCCCACATCTACAGGTGTCGACGGCGGCACCGCGGTTGCTGTTTGGAGCGACACCGAGCCGTGACGGCGACGGCCGGAACTCGTCGTGCACGCTGCGGTGGTGCTGGCACGACCCACGATTGAGGACAGAATTCGCCGTGGCCCTCGCGCCGCGGCCGGAGGCCCCACAGTGGCCCGGAGACGGCCTCCCGCGCAGCCTTGAGCCTGCGGCCGGTGGCCTCGTCCTCGTGGCAGCGGCCGCACACGGCCTAGTGCCCTCGACCGGTGGCGGCGGCCGGCTGCTCCCCATGGCAGACGGCCCGCGCTCGCGGCCCCCAGAGGCGGCGGCCGGCGGCCCTGCACGGCCTCCGCGCCCGCGGCCAGGCGATCGGCGCAGCAGTGCCTGCGCGAGCCGCATGCTCGGAGGCGGCCGTAAGGCCGAGTGCCGATGCCGATTCCAGTATTCCACACAGTGACACAGGAGCCTTCCGTGGACGGGAAACTTCCCGTACAGAAGAGATAAGGTTGTGAAAAATTGCATTAGAACTCTTGCAATTTTTGCTAATCACATATTAATATGAATAAGATTAATTACGTGGTACAACTTTCACCTGTTCACTGGTGACTTATAAGCCGACTAATATTCTTTTGTTGGGAGAGAAAAACACTATATCATAGCTGATAAGCATGGCAGATACGATCAAGCGAACATGGTGTTTATCGCCGGATATCCTAGATGTTTCTGTAAATCATATTACAGAAGTGAAAATAAATAATTTTGTATTTATTTCATGGGGCAAGGCACGTTATGATGCAGAATATTTACTTACTGTAAATAATTCTTTTTGAGGTCTATGATATTTTAATTGCACCATAATATAATATATCATAGATGAATTTACTATGTTAATGTTTAGATATGTTTTCTATGTATGATTTTATGATTTTCTGTTTTAGTCATGGACTCTAACAATAGGCAGAGGTTTTACTCTTATACATTGTGTCGGATACCACAAGAAGGGGTACCCTAAGCAAGAACCGAAAATATTGCTTAAGCATTGCAAAAATCAAAGTCAAAGGACAACCACGAGGTCTCGGCGGATTCTCCGAAAGGCCAAAGCCCTCCGCCCCGCCGAGGCCCCCTCACCGAGGCCCCGCCCCGCAATGCCTCGGATGGGATACCAATTCTCCGATTCACCCGAGGCTAGGCTCAAGAATGACCTCGTCCTCCGTCCCCGACCGACTTCGACAAAACGCCACGTCCAATCAATACGCCCCACTACTCCTCATAGCGTCGGCCCCAGACGCTAGCACAAGACTGAGCGTAATGATCGACAGATAGGGGGCCGGGCGCAGGGGGTTACCTACCATCAGGTGCTCCTGCGACACCGTATTACCTGTGCTACCTAACTCCTGCGCCAAGGACAAAGTGGCGTGGAGGGTCAAGTCCGGGTCCCAGTAGTCTCGAAATTAGCATGAAAGACCAACCGTTCGTCCTCCGCCTCGTCCGAGACCCCCCGACAGGGCCTCGGACGTACTATTCCTTCTCCGCCTCGGCCGAGGCCGGGCTCGTCCCGCATCCTCGTCGCCTCCGTCTCAACCGTCCCTTTGGCGAGCCGTCACATTCATTTAAGTGCGCCTGGTCACACCTACTACGTCGACCACGAATCGACAGTGGTACAATGACGAGGCGATGGGGCATGACGTCAAATATCCTTTTGCCATCCCCACGACGGTGCGGGGGTTACTGTGCCTTGTGGACACGCTCCGCACTTCTCCACTGAACCGGCACGACAACCGACCGCCGAGACCCCGCAGATCATACACGGGTCACCTCAGAGGCCTCGGCAAAGTAGGCCTCGGCACGACGATCACCATGAAGACCCACCAGGCCTCGGCACTCCACCAAGTCAAGAACACACAAGGCACGGCATGTCTCCTACAGTGGAAGCCATACTGACTAGACGTCAATAAGGACTCCCACGACCTCAACAACCTCGAGCCTGGCCAGCACGGCGCGCCGGTCAAGTACCAATCGTCATCCCCGACGCCATGCTGCTACAGGACTAAACTACAGTAGGCTCCATGTATAGCTCACTCATGTACTCTTGGCTCCCTCCTTGCGGTTATAAAAGGAAGCAGCCAGGGATAGCTCGGGGGGCAAGAAAAAGGAGAAATAGGAAGAACACACGTAGCTCACACACATACACATCCTAGCCGCTTTGAGAGCAACGCCTCAAGCAGCCCACACGACACCTCGCCGAGACACAGGATTAGCTCCTCTCTCCCCGTGCTTGTAACCCCTACTACTAGCACTTGATTGCAAAGGAATACAAGATCGATCTCTCGGACTAGGCGTAGGGCATCGATTGCACGAACCAATATAAACCTTGTGTCTCTTTGCATCACCATCCGGGATTAGGGGCACAGCGAGCTCAAATTCACTAGTTGGTAGAGGACCCCGGTCCGAAACGCCGGCGATTAAGCATGCCGGTAAGGGGCCTCTGCGTGTCGGTTCGTCATCCCAACAAGTTCGGATGGCGGACCCCATACGACCAGATTCGTCTCTCACGGTGATCCGGTTCGGGGCCTAGAGTTCATGTCTCTCGGGGCATGAGTACGACATGGTACTCCTCACGCCCGAGCCCCACCAATCGACGGCGACGTCACGCGCACCGGCAGCCAGCGCGGCGGCGCCCGGGCGTCGGTCTCTCGCCGTGGTCGCCAGGCATGACGCGAGCAAGACCACCCCAATGCTACTCGAATCCAGGACGGCACGCCGCTCCCCGCCGACATCCTACGACCAGCTATTGGCACAGGCTCCCTGGCTGGGGACCTGTCTAGCCTGAGCTTGGACGAAGGAAAAACGTCGGTGGCACATGGCGACGCCCAGTCACCAAGCTCCGCTCCACCACTCCCTAAAGAGCCAGTTTCGGTGGAGCAAAGTCCGGCGACGGCACCATCCTCATACCCCTTTGGGTTGAGAAATGCCGCCACCTCTTATGCTTACGCTTACGCCGCCGCTCACAAGGATCCCCCAGAACGCCGCCAGCGCTTCACTCTCGACCTAGGCACCCACGCCGACTCCTCGGAGGAGGACGAGGCATGGCCCGGAGTGGATTTCTCTGGACTCCACGACCCCGGCTATCTGCGCTTCCCTGGTCAGAAGGCGACTCACGCCGCTTGCCATACTCCGACCAGACAATGAGGGCACCTACGACCCTACTCGCGAGTGTTTCCACATCGGGCTCGGGATGCCGAGGGTGGGCGAGGAAGACGAAGGGGTGGGTAGCCGTTCCCCGCTTCGCCCAGGTACAGGCGCCGCCACACCTCCGCGCATTGTCCTACCGGCAGCATGGAACGAGAACCCTGCTCTTGCGCGACCTCAACGTCCAGACCTGGAACAGCTCCGTGAGCTCCAGGCCAAGGTCGAACAGGACCGACTCCTTCTATAGTAGCTTCGAGACTCTCTCGAACAGGAGCAGTGAGGTCACGGTGAAGGCGGAGGAGCCCGACGAAAGGCCCGCGATGTACATCATCGTATCCACGACGACGAAGGGAGCGAGCAACCCCCAGTCTTCAATCGCGCCAGCCAGAACGTCGCGGCCGCGGCAATGCTAGTCTGCGCGATGCCTGAGCCTTCTACCATGGAGGGGCGGCGGGTCCACGACGAGCTCCGAGAGCTCCTAGAGACCGCCGCGGTTCAGCAGACCGAGAGTTTCACCTCCCGACGGCACGGGGGCGTCTCGAACCTGCCCGCGGCACCGCCTCGGCAAGATAGGGAAGCCTTGGCTCGTCTAGAGCCCGCTCGAGCACCGATAGCCCATAGGGCCCCCGTGCTTCTAGACCACCTCGGCAACCGACGCGAGGTGCAGGGAAACCATGAGGTGGTCAGCAGGCGACGACACCACGATAGTGAGGGGCCCGCTTGGGGCTACCACCCACACCAAGGCGGCCGCGATGACAGTGGGGAGGACCTCAGTCCTTCCCCTGAACCGCCAGGCCCTCGGGTCTTCAGCAGGGCCATCCGCGCTGCTCTTTTCCCCGCCTGATTTTGGCAACCAGCCAATCTCGCGAAGTACAACGGCGAGACCAACCCCGAACTCTGGCTTGTCGATTACCGCCTAGCCTGCCAGCTAGGTGGCACGGATGATGACCTGCTCATCATCCGCAACCTCCCCTTGCTCTTGTCAGACTCGGCGCGAGCCTGGCTCGAGCACCTCCCTCCCTCAAAAATCCACGACTGGCGCGACTTGGTTAGGATCTTCGTCGGGAACTTTCAGGGCACATACGTGCGCCTTGGGAACTCCTAGGATCTTAAGAGCTACCGCCAGAAGCCGGATGAGTCTCTCCGAGACTTCATCCGGTGCTTCTCCAAGCAGTGCACCGAGTTGCCCAGCGTCGGTGATTCGGAGATCGTCCAGGCTTTCCTCTCCGGCACCACCTGCCGAGACTTGGTTCAAGAGTTAGGCCAGAACGTGCCGCGCTCCTCGACATCGCTACCAACTTCGCCTCGGGTGAGGAGGCTGTCGGAGCCATCTTCCCCGACAGCGACACCAAGGGTAAGCAGAGGGATGAGGCCCCCTAGGCCTCAGCCTCCCACCTCCCCAAGAGAAAGAAAAAGGGGCGCCCGGGGAAGCAGGAGGTCCTGGAGGCCGATTTGGTCGTGGCCGCAGAACGCAAGAATCCTCGAGGCCCCAAAGGCCCTAGGCCTTTCGACGACATGCTTAAGAAACCCTACCCTTACCACCAAGGCCTGGTCAAGCATGCCCTCGAGGATTGCTCCATGCTGCGGCGTTACTACGCCAGGCTTGGGCTCCCCGACGACGCCGCCAAGCAGAAGGGCGCCGGCGACCGGGACGACGACAAGGACGACGGGTTCCCCGAGGTACGCAATGCCTTCATGATCTTCGGAGGACCCTCGGCATGCCTTACGGCGCGGCAGCGCAAGAGGGAACGCCGAGAGGTCTTCTCGATCAAGGTGGCCACCCCCAGTACCTCGACTGGTCTCGGGAGTAGATCACCTTCGATCGGGACGACCACCCTGACCATGTTCTGAACCCCAGACAGTACCCACTGGTCGTCGACCCGATCATCGGCAACACCCGACTCTCCAAGGTGTTGATGGACGGAGGCAGCAGCCTCAATATCCTCTATGTCAATACCCTAGAGCTCTTGGAGATCGACCGGTCGAGGCTTCGAGGCGATGTCGCACCATTCCACGGCATCGTGCCAGGGAAGCGCACACGACCCCTCGGGCGCATCGACCTTCCCGTCTGCTTCGGCACTCCCTCCAACTACCGCAAAGAAGTCCTTACCTTCGAAGTAGTCGGGTTCAAGGGAGCCTACCACGCTATCCTGGGGCGGCCATGCTACGCCAAGTTCATGGCAGTCCCCAACTATACCTACCTCAAGCTCAAGATGCCAGGCCCCAGCGGTATCATCACGATTGAGTCCATGTACGAGCATGCATACGACTGCGACGTCGAGTGCATCGAGTATGCCGAGGCTCTTGCGGAGGCCGAGACCCTCATCGCCCATCTCGACCAACTCAGTGGCGAGGCACTTGACTCCAAGCGTCGCGTAGGGGCATTTGAGCCCACGGAGGCCATCAAACTCGTCCCGGTCGACCCCGCCTGCCCCGACGACCGAGCGCTGAGGGTCAGCGCCACCCTCGACATCAAATAGGAAGCCGTGCTCATCGACTTTCTCCGTGCGAATGCCGACATATTCGTATGGAGTCCCTCGGACATGCCGGGCATACCGAAGGGGGTCGCCGAGCACACCCTGGACATCCAGGCCGGATCTAGACCGGCGAGGCAACGCCTGCGCCGCTTTGACGAGGAAAAGCGTAGAGCCATCGGTGAGGAGATATAGAAACTCTTGGCGACCGGATTCATCAAAGAAGTGTCCCACCCAGAGTGGTTGGCCAACCCCGTGCTAGTCAAGAAGAAAAATGGGAAATGGAGGATGTGCGTAGACTACACCGGTTTGAACAAAGCCTGTCCGAAGGTTCCCTTTCCATTACCCCGAATCGATCAAATCGTTGATTCCACTGCAGGGTGCGAGACCCTATCTTTCCTTGATGCGTATTCTGGATACCATCAAATCAAGATGAAAGAGTCGGGCCAGCTCGCGACTTCTTTCATCACACCATTCGGCATGTACTGCTATGTGACTATGCCTTTCGGCCTCACAAACGCAGGTGCCACGTATCAGCGGTGCATGACCTAGGTCTTTGGCGACAACATTGGGCGGACCGTCGAGGCCTACGTAGACGACATCGTGGTCAAGACCAGAAAAGCTGAGGATCTCGTCGACGACTTGAGGATAACCTTCAAATGCCTTAGAGAGATGGGCATCAAGCTCAACCCCGAGAAGTGTGTGTTCGGGGTCCCCCGAGGAATGCTCTTGGGGTTCATAGTCTTGGAACGCGGCATTGAGACCAACCCAGAGAAGGTCTCAGCCATAACCAGCATGGGACCAATTAGAGACCTCAAGGGAGTACAGAGGGTCATGGGATGCCTTGCGGCCCTGAGCCGCTTCATCTCACTCCTCGGCGAAAAAGGTTTGCCTCTGTACCGACTCTTGAGAAAATCTAAGCGTTTTTCTTGGACCCCCGAGGCTGAAGAAGCCCTCGACAGACTCAAAACACTGCTCACAAATCCTCCCGTCCTGGTACCCTCAGCCAGGGACGAGGCCCTCTTACTCTACATCGCCGCAACGACCCAAGTGGTCAGCGCTGCCGTAGTGGTAGAGAGGCAGGAAGGGGGGCACGCTCTACCCACCCAATGTCCTGTTTATTTCATCAGCGAGGTACTCTCCGAGACCAAAACACGCTACCCCCACATCCAGAAGCTGGTCTACGCCGTGGTCCTGGCCCGGCGCAAATTACGTCACTACTTCAAATCTCACCCGGTGACTGTGGTATCATCTTTCCCCCTAGGAGAGATGGTTCATAACCGGGAGGCCTCGGGCAGGATAGCCAAGTGGGCCGTCGAGCTTATGAGGGAAACCTTGACTTTTGCGCCTCGGAAAGCGATCAAGTCTCAGGTCTTGGCCGATTTCGTGGCTGAGTGGACAGACACCCAACTACCACCTGCTCAAATTCAGACGGAGTGCTGGACCCTGTACTTCGACGGGTCCCTGATGAAGACCGGGGCAGGCGCGGGTCTGCTCTTTATCTCGCCCCTCGGAGTACACATGCGCTACATGGTCCGGCTCCACTTCGCCGCCTCCAACAACGTGGCCGAGTACGAGACCCTCATTAACGGCTTGCAAGTCGCCATCGAACTTGGGGCACGACGTCTCGACGCCCGAGGTGACTCGCAGCTCGTCGTGGATCAGGTGATGAAGGAGTCAAATTGCCTCGACCCCAAAATGGAGGCTTACTGCAAATTAGTACGTCGCCTAGAAGACAAGTTCGATGGCCTCGAAATAAACCACGTCGTGCGGAAGTACAACGAGGCCGCCGACGAGCTGGCAAAGATGGCCTTGGCACGAGCCCCGGTCCCCCCGAACGTCTTCGCCAGAGACCTCCACAAACCTTCCATTGACTACACCTCGACGACAGAGGAGGGCCCACCTATGGGACCCACGGCAAAGATCGACGACCCTTCTGCTGCCAAGACCCCCTCGACCGAGCCCGAGGTCATGGAAGTCAACACCGAGCCTCCGCAGACTGATCAGGACGCGGATTGGCGAATCCCGTTCCTCGATTGGCTTGATCGGGGGGAGCTTCCTAGAGACAGGACCGAAGCACGATGGCTCGCGCGCCGAGCCAAGACCTACGTCCTCTACAATGATGAATTATATAGGCAAAGTCCCTCAGGTGTCCTCCAACGATGTATCACTACCGAGGCAGGCCAAGCCCTCCTTTGGGACTTGCACGCAGGCGCTTGCGGGCACCATGCGGCACCTCGGACGCTCGTGGGGAACGCTTTCCTCCAAGGGTTCTACTGGCCGACGGCGGTCGCCGACGCTACCAAGCTGGTACGCTCCTGCGAAGGATGCCAGTACTATGCTCGGCAGACACATCTCCCGGCCCTGGCCCTGCAAACCATCCCCATCATGTGGCCGTTCACCGTGTGGGGGCTCGACATGGTTGGGCCTCTACAAAAGGCCCCCGGGGGCTACACCCATCTACTGGTATCAATCGACAAGTTCTTCAAATGGATCGAGGCTCGTCCGATCAATCGAATCAAATCCGAGCAGGCAGTGCTGTTCTTCACTGACATTATCCACAGATTTGGAGTCCCAACACCATCATCACCGACAACGGGACACAGTTCACCGGCAAAAACTTCCTGACATTTTGTGACGACCACCACATCAGTGTGGCCTGGTCGACCGTAGGACACCCAAGGACCAACGGCCAAGTAGAGCATGCCAACGGCATGATCCTACAAGGCCTCAAGCCAATGATTCACAACCGGTTGAAAAAGTTTGGCAGGAAATGGCTCGCCAAACTCCCATCGGTCATCTAGAGCCTGAGGAACACTCCAAGCCGAGCCACGGGGTTCACGCTTTTCTTCCTAGTCTATGGGGCCGAGGCCATCCTCCCCACTGACTTGGAATATGATTCCCCGAGGCTACAAGCCTATAACGAACAAAGTAACCGCACCACCCGAGAGGACGCCCTCGATCAACTGGAGGAAGCCCGAGACGTCGTGCTACTACACTCGGCCAAATACCAGTAGAGCCTACGGCGTTATCAGGCCCAACGCGTCCGAAGCCGAGACTTGAAGGTAGGCGACCTGGTGTCGAGGCTAGCACAGAGCAACAAGGGCCGCCACAAGCTGACCCCGCCATGGGAAGGGCCGTACATCATCGCCCAAGTACTGAAGCCCGGCACCTACAAGCTGGCCAACGAGAAGGGCGAAGTCTTCACCAACGCTTGGAACATAGAACAGCTACGTCGCTTTTATCCCAAAATTTTCAAGCATTGTATATGTCGTTTCTCGAAATACAATTAAAAAGCGTTCTTTAGTTGGTCAAATATTTCAAGAAACCCCCCGAGCCCATCATAGGTCTCGACAATACAGTAACACGACAAGGGAGGCTCGGCTCTGCCTCGGCAGAACCAAGCCTCCCTCGGGGGCTAGATGGGGGACTCCCCCTAGGTCCCACGCACCATTCTTCAGTCGTTTTTCGCAAAAATTCCTACGCCAAGACTCTAGCATGCTCTGACAAATCGGTTGTAAAAACCCCTCGGACCAAGGTCTGTCTCCTAAGCAAGAGGCCGGTAGAGTCGCGAGACGGCCTACGCCCCCGGGCTATGGCACTCCCTCACTACCTATCACCCAAGGGACGGCTTAGGCCCCAAGGGGGTGTTTTGCAAAGCGAAATCTGATCAGGAGCAACAGAGGGCAGAGGCTCGAAAACATGAGAAAAACAACTAAGAAACACAAATACTTCAAAAATAAAGGCCTCGACGGCCACAAGCGTTACGATACAAAAATAACTCCTCCTCTATTTTTACATAGCCCCCAGGGCCCAAATCAAGGCTTAGGGCCTTCAACACCGGCAGATGGTAGGGGAGGAACCACCTCCTCTTCGAAGAGCGTCGCCAGCGCTGTGCCAGGGCCTTCCGCCGCCTCCATCAGCTTCGTGACCGCCGCGTCAGCCTCCTCGTCATCATCAGGCAGGACATACCCATCACTGATGGTCGAGAGGTTGACGCCGATGTAGTGAGAAGAGATGATGGCCAGCGCGCGCTTGACACCCGTGTGCAGCGCTCCTCGGAGCCGCTCGAGCATCTGGTTGCTCAGCGTGAAAAAACGGCTTCCTAGGGAGCTGCCTGACTGAACCCCTTCAACCTCCAAGGCCTCGCAGGCAGAAAGGGCAGCACGTTTCAGCGCCTCGTGCTCCCCGATCTCGTTATCGAGCACCATCTGCACCGCGTTGGAAGCCTCGGCTGCCCGAGTAACCTCCGCCTCTGACTCTGCTCCATGGAGAACAGAGTAAGGTTGAGCAAGGGAAAAAACAACCTAAATTAGGAGAGGAAGCCCATGGAACTAACCCTTGGCCTTCAGCTCCCAGTGTTGGGTCTTGACCTGACAGGCCTCGGCTTCCTTCTTCCAGCACAGGGCCTCGGCCCTGGAAGCCTCGGCCTCCTCCTTCAAGCGCCGGGCCTCGACCCGAGATGCCTCGGCCGCCCTGGAAGCTTCACTCCCCAGCTCTACGTCACACAAGGGAGTTAGGGAGCGAACATAAGGAAAAGAAAATAAAATGAGGGGACTAAGACTCACCCTCGACCGTCCCCCTCCAAACCACAACCTCAGTTCGCGAGGCCTCAGCTGCAGCAAGGGCCTCAGCTGCAGCAAGGGCCTCATCCAAGGCACCTTTCGTCAGCTGGTGCGCCCTCTGTTCCGTCCCCAGCTGCCCCACGAGAGCCGTGGCCGAGGCCGTAGCATCAGTGGCTCGGCCCCTGAAGGCATCCCGATCGCTGACCACGCGGGTGAGCTCCTCCTCCAACTCCTTGACCCACGTCGCCAGAGGGGCGAGCTGCGTCTGGGCCGTGGCCGCCTCGACCTTCGCGTTGGCACAACGAAGGTGGAGGTCCTCTACCTCTGTGCTCCGCGCCGACAGGAGCTTGTTGGCCCCGACGAGAAGGCCCTCCTGCCGCTGAAGGTGGTCCCAGACGCCCCTCTCCCGCCGGAGAAAGACTAACTTCCCAAGGGACCGGGTCTCGAGCTCCTGGGGAAGCAGAACAGGGGTCATCGATTGTAACAAAACCAGAAAAGGACAACGTCGCACGAGAAAGGAAAACGCAAACCTGGGCGACGCTGGGCAGGTCGTCGGCCACCACGGACAGGGCCGTCTGTAGCGACAGCTCTGCCAGCTGATGGTATTGCTCGAAGGTGCCCCAGCGCCCGCCCTCGGCTGCGTCCTCGAGGGCGAACAGAGGCTCCCCCTCAGGGTCGTCCCGGCTCCGCCACAGTACCCGCGGGTGATCCCACCCGCGAGGCTCGGGTCGCACCCGCACGATGGCCGAGTTTCCCTCGTCCAAGATCGGTGCCGGCTGTCCCACGGCACCGGCATCCTCGGCGTCGACCACCTCCCGCGCCCGGGAAGTATCGTCGGAGGAGATCGGATAGACCTCTGTCTCCCGGGCGCTCTCTCGCAACAACGGCGGCCCCTGAAGCAAGGGCGCCACCAAGGCCTCCGCCGCCTTCATCTCCGCCTCCTGGATAGACGGCCTCGCCGCCATCACGACGGCCTTGGTGGTCTCGGGGGCTCCGGCCTACGACATCGTGGCCTCGGAGGACGTAGAAACACTGACCGCGGCCACTGCAGTCTCAGCGGTCTTGGACGTCCTGGCCTCCGTCACCTCAGCCCCGAAGACCCCGGGGGCCTCGGCAACCAAGGGCACGCTGGCCCCATCTGACTCATGAGCCTCGTCCTCACGGGGCGGAGGCACTCCCTCCCTCGTCTGTGTAGGGGCCGCCTCGGTAGCCCCTCCTTTGGCGGCCGCCTCCTTCGGATCGACCCTCGCCGACGCCGCGCCGCGTTGGATAGCGGCTTGTGCCTACGCCACCCAGTGGGTGGAGGAGTCGGGGCTCGCCTTGAGCGCCTTAAGGGGCGCCAAGGGAAGCTCGTCCGCATGCCGCTTCCGACTAAGGGAAAATAACCGACAGGGTCAGCGCGAGACCAAAAGGCAAACGGAAGGCACTATGACCCTGCCAAAAATACTCTTACCTTGAACGGGGCGGCAACCGTTTCGCCACGGCAAACCTCGTCTGCAACAGCGGAGGCGGCGGCAGAGGCGTCGCCTCCGTGTCCATCGGTGCCGGTCGGTCCTCAATGGACCCCGGCGCCCCTTCGGTCCTCTGCGGGGGCGGAGGTGTCGCCTCCACCGCCACTTGTTCCACCACAGCCGCCGAGCCCACCGGGCTGACGACGCGTTTGCCCAACGCCCGCGCCTCTAACGTGTCAGCCTTGGCCCCGGAGCGGACAACCGCCGACCCCGGGTCCGCTTCTCCTCCTCCCCTGGGAGTGCCGGGCTGCTTGCCATCGCCCCGGGCACCACCTCCACTACGTCAGGAAGATGGTCCAGGGGACCTCGCCCCACCTCGCTCCCATCATCCCCGTCCGAGGCCTCCGTCGACAGCGACGTCGACGGGGATTCCTCCAATGGGAGACCATCCTTCCGTTGTTGACGGCGGCGCTTATCCAGCTCCTCACGCATGAGGATTTGCTTCGTGCGCTTCGCCGCCTTGGCGTCTTTCCGCTTTTTCTGCGCATCGGCGTGCGTGCAGTTGATCGCCCGCCGCCTCGCGTCCTTGGGAACGGGCGGTGGAGATGAGCGTACGTCCCTCATCCCCTGTAGGAACGACGGACGCGCATAAGGAAACAAGGGGTAAGGGGAGACTGAGGAGGCACGGAGGCAACAAGTGGCACACGACTTACCAGCGAAAGGACCCCCCGCGACGGCCGCATAGCGATAGGGGTCAAGTTGCCGCCCCTCAGCTTCGCCTCTACCGTCTCCCCCACCCGACGCAGAATTTCCTCATCGGAAAGGGCGGAGGAGGAAATCCGGGTGCCCTCAATGGGCTCACCCGGCTTCATCTCGAACAGCCGCCGCCGCCGAGCCATTAGCGGCAGCACCCTCTGGCGGTGGAAGGCAGCCACGACTATAGCCGCGGTGAGACCGTGGCCCCGCAGCCTCGCCAGCCCCTCTAGAAGCGGCTGCAGCTTGGGCTGGTCATCCTTCGGGACGCCGTACTTCCATCTCTCCGGGCAACTCCCCACAATCCGCCCAATGTAGGGGGTAAGTCCTTCGTCGTCATTGCAAAGGTAGAACCAACTCGTGTACCACCGGTGATTGGATGACGCGAGCTAGGCCAGAATGTAGAGGTGTAGGCGGTCCTGGCGCACTTGGAGAGTGCAGCCGCCGGCCCCCGTCGCCTTCCTCATACCCGACGTGCCCGTCGGCTTGGTTCTGTGCCCCGCCCGGCATAGGTGGAGCCACAACTCCCAATGGGGAGCAATCCCCAAGTACCCCTTGTAGACGGCGACAAAGATAGCCGCCTGAGCGATGGAGTTGGGGTTCAAGTTGTGGAGCTCCACGCCGTAGTAATGTGGGAGCGCCCGCATGAACCGATCCGTCGGGATGCCAAGGCCGCGCTCGTGAAAGGAGACGAAGCTTACGACGTAGCCGTCGCGGGGCCTCGGCTCTCGCTCGCCGTACGGAGCAATCCACTCCGGCCTGGTGGGGTCTATCACCGGGCGAAGGAGTCCGCCGTCGACAAGCGACTGAAGCATCTCCTCGGTGACATCCGACGGATCCCAGGGGTCCGCCTCAACAACGACGATGTCGCCGGCCATGGGTGCGATGGAGGAATCGGGTGCGGCGGTGAGTTTTTTCTCTCTCCCATGCTCTTGCTTTTTCCTCGCTTTCTCCCTAGGCTCCCTCTTCTCCCCTCTTCTTCCCGGCACCCGCTGCTCTAGCGACGGCTCGACGGAGGCAGTGCTAATGCAGGCAAGGTAAGACGAGGAGGGTTGGGACTCTTCGGGTATTTATGCAGGGAGGAGGCGAAACGAACGGGCGACAAAATCGGGGAAGTTTCCCCCCGATCCGGCGCAGTTAACCACGAGCCGATTTTGCCAGCCCATGCGCCCACGTCTCCCTCATTAAATGCGAGAATAGTTACATCCCATCCACCACGTCACGCTCGGCCACTACGGCAGCAGGCGTCGTTTTGCCTCCCTAGGAAACCGCCTCAAAAGGCACGCCACCCGTTGTCGAGCCAATAGGGAAGATATTCCCCATGGCCTATTCCTTTCATATGAAGGAACCAGGCTCTGAGCCTATTACGGTCCAGGGGTTCGAAGGCTGGGCCCCAAGAGGATTCTCCGACTCGCCCAAGGCTTGCGCCGAGGCCTCAGACGAAAGGCCAAAGCCCTCCGCCCCGCCGAGGCCCTCTCGCCGAGGCCCCCTCGTCGAGGCCCCGCCCCGCAATGCCTCGGATGGGATACCAATTCTCTGATTCGCCCGAGGCTGGGCTCGGCAACAGCCTCGTCACCTCCGTCCCGACCGACTCCCCTGACAAAACGCCACGTCCAGTCAATACGCCCCACTACTCCCGCAACGTCAGCCGCATGTTGGCACAGTACAGGCAGAATGACCGACGGGACAGGGGACCGGGCGCAGCAGGGGTTACCTACCACTGTGCTCCCTGCTGACACCCGTACTGCCCTGTGCTACCTAACTCCTGCGCCAAGGACAAAGTGGTGTGGAGGGTCAAGTCCGGGTCCCAGTAGTCTCGGAATCAGCATGAAAGACCAACCGTTCGTCCTCCGCCTCGTCCGAGACCCCCCGGCAGGGCCTCGGACATACTATTCCTTCTCCGCTCGGCCGAGGCCGGCTCGCCCCGCATCCTCGTCGCCTCCGTCTCAACCGTCCCTCTGGGCGAGCCGTCACATCCGTTTAAGTGCGCTGGTCACACCTACTACGTCCACCACGGCCCGACAGAGTGCAATGACAGGCGATGGGGACGGTGGTCAAATCTCCTTTTGCCATCCCCTCACGGCGGTCGGCAGGGTTACTGCGTGCCTGTGGACACACGCTCCGCACTTCTCCACCGAACCAGTGCAGTGACGACGCCGACCGCCGAGACCCCGCATCATACACGGGTCACCTCCGAGGCCTCGGCAAAGCGAGCCCTCGACACGATCACCACAAGACCACCCAGCCCTCGGCACTCCACCAAGTCAAGAACACACAAGGCATGGCATGTCTCCCCATGATGGAAGCCATACTTGACTAGACGTCAATAAGGACTCCCACGACCTCAACAACCTCGGGCTGGCCAAAGACGCCGCCCGATCAAGTACCAATCACCATCCCCGACGCGCCATCTTTGCTCTGAGGATCTGAACTACATGGGCTCCATGTATAGCTCACTCATGTACTCCTGGCTCCCTCCTTGCGCTTATAAAAGGAAGCGACCAGGGGATATTTCGAGGGCAAGAAAAAGGAGAAATAGGAAGAACACACAGTAGCTCACACACATACATCATCCCGGCCGCTTTGAGCAACGTCTCAAGCGACCCACCGACACCTCGTCGAGACCTAGGATTAGCTCCCTCTCTCCTCGTGCTTGTAACCCCCTACTACTAGCACTTCGGTGCAAGGAATACAAGATCGATCTCTCAGACTGGACGTAGGGCATCGATTGCCTGAACCAGTATAAACCTTGTGTCTCTTTGCATCACCATCCGGGATTAGGGGCACACAGTTCAAATTCACTAGTTGGTAGAGGACCCCCGGTCCGAAACGCCGACACATTGTTTGATTTTAAGACCAGAAAATTGTCTATATCTAAATATACATAGTTTGTCGGTTGCAACATCGGTTGCAACAAAACGCCGACACATTGTCCGAAATGCCGACACATTGGTTGCAACAAAATTAGATCCTCTTAATTAGATAGTTAATTAATGACAGATGAGTTTAGGCCCATATTGGCCTAGTCTGGAAAAGCAAAATGGCAGCCAAACCATTTTTTTTGCTAGTGAGGCTACTATAGAAATTGAATTTTTACTTTGATCTTACAATATCTTGCATAGTTATGCCACTAGCCAACGATAGCACTACGTGCTTAGTAAGTTTTCTATTGCAGTCTATGACTAGCATTATTAGTACATCTGTACTTTGTCAACCTTGTTAATTTGATATTTTTCCATAAATTGCATTATAACAACAGTTGATCCTCTTAATTAAAATTTTTAATTAATCATGGATTATGCAAATTATTATACTCATATCTTAGATACATTTGGGATCTAACACAAGTGATGGTGTCCTAGGCATTGGTTGCGCTTAATTCATATTGAATTATTCAGCCCAGAGATCATGCCTATGGCAGCGATTATTCGTCTATTACTGAGAGGTCTACATCATGTTTATTTTAAACTTGATGATTACCTATATTGTGTTGTCCCAAATAAGTGTTTTGGAAATATGAGAATGGTACATTTTATGGTGGCTACCATCATTCGTTATTAAAGGCTATATTCAGGTAGTAGAGTCTTAGGCATTGACTGCTGTATATTCCTACGAATATATCCGCTCAGAGACCGTGCCTATAGCAACAATTTACTTGTCTACTACTGAGAGATCTACTCTATGTTTCGGACATAGAGATTATCTACAATGTGTGTGCCAACATTAATAATGATTGTTCATGAGGTCTACACATCTTATGATTACCTCTAATTATTGGAAAGTTTACAGTTTTCTTGACTATCTCCAACAATCTAAAACAAAGTGACAAAGATATGAAACCCCCTAAATTTTGCATTAGAGATTGCAACATCATCATAGATGATTCTGGTTACCTATTAGATCCCCAAATTCCATACCGTTAAAATGCTTAATGTACATGTGGAAAGACCATTTTGTCGAAGTCTTTAAATAGACACTAATGGTCACTTTCACTAATCATTCTGATATAGTATTTTACAAGGCTTCACATGAATGTGTATAGCTTGACAGAATGATATATCACATACTGAAATTATATGGTGTTGATTCTATTGATCAATGGTCATTATCTTTAAAGGTAATGCAGCTTGTATTGTGTAGATGGAGATAAATTATACTTAATACAATATTTTGCACTAAGATGGTTCTATTCCATAGGTAATATGGGCATATAAACATTTGTAAACTAAGTTCGTGATAATCTTGCAAGTTACTCCACATTTCGTATGTGTTGAGGGCATTGGTATGAATTTATTTCGAGGTTTGCTAGTATCAGGAGGAGGGTCTCTCTGATTAATAACTTGTTGCAAACATCATATTGCACTATTTTCTTTGTATGAGTTTTCTCTTGGGGTTTCTCATATAAAGTTTTTAATGAGCCAATATCAACACAAGGTTGTCATATCATCCATTTTTCCCCACAGGGGTTTTTGGTGGATGATATTGGGACATAAGATACGTTGTACTCTTTTCTTTGTGTGAGTTTTCTATTTATGATTTCTCATATAAAGTTTTTGATGAGGCAATGTCAGCATAAAGTTACATGCTTATCTAGTTTTCCCCACCGGTGTTTTTGGAAGATGATATTTGAAGCATATTGATCCTATGGTCAAGGTGTTTTTACACTAAGGGGGTGTTTGGTTCTTTAGTCGTTCCTAAATTTCATGTCACATCGAATGTTTAGATACTAATAAGGAGCATTAAATATAAATTAATTACAAAACCAATTACATGGATGGAGGCTAATTTGCGAGATGATTTTTTAAGTCTAAATAATCTGTCATTAGCGCATATTTACTGTAGCACCAAGTTGTCAAATCATGGACTAATTAGCCTTAAAAGATTCGTCTCACAAATTAGTCGCGGGTTGTGCAATTAGTTTCGTAATTAGTCTATATTTAATACTCCATGCATGTGTCCAAATATTCGATGTGACAGAAATTTTAGAAGTGCCTAAAGAACCAAACAGGGCCTAAGGCTTTGGGTTTATCGCAAAGGGTCTAATAACATTGGTGATTGTATATCATGATGTTTCTTCTTATTTTTCCACTAGGTTTTAAGGAGTTTTGCCTGATATACCGGTATTACTTTGGTTTTCCCCACAGGGTTTTCCAAAGATTCATAATGATGCATAATATATGAACAATAAAGACTACAAGGAGCTAATTGATCAAGGGAAAGTGTCGAGAATTATTATTTAGCACTCAATTATGGATTATTTCAAGGAGTGTCTTTTCACCATTCTCTCTCTTTCACACTTATAATCGCCTATATGGACTATATATATATATATTATTGTTTATTAGGAATACAATGAAAAATCATTTGCACTCGATCTATCTCGTTCTCACTTTCTAACATCCTTGACGATGAGACGCCCGTCTTTGCCTCACCCTCACCAATTCGTCATCAATGCGGTTACCTTCTTTTTTTAAGCAGGAAAGGGTAGCAAAAAAGAAAAAAAGGAAATTAATGGGCGTGAGGAGTAAATGCTCCTCCTCTTTTGCCGCGCTACATTACCACTGTCCGATGAAGAAGTACTGCTGGCTGGTTTGTGTGAGAGAAAAATACTATTCCGGCTAGAAATTTACGATCATTTACGATAAGCCACAACCAAACGAACAGCCTGGATGCCCCCGGTGCCCGAAGCAAGCAGGGCATAGACCTGTGTGCCTGTGTCTGTCCTCATGCAGAAATTAGACCTCGTCACACGTAAAAAGGAAATATACTCCTACTCCTACCAGTAGTATACGTATGGTAACTACGTACGTACTCTTGATTTGTCTACTCCTATCAGGTTACTACAAAGGCCTGTTCGTCGGGGAGGAATTTAAATAAATCTAGATGAATCTGAAGGAATTCACGAGATAGTAAACAGTAAATTTCAGTCTCAAACAGTGAAATCCGGCTGAATTCTTTACCAGCCGAACGGCAGCGCCGCTGAATTTTTTTTGCCACATTTCCACTGCGGCCTGCGAAGCAGATAGACTAGACTGCCTCGATAGAGGACTAGAGTAGGCAGACACTGGTCTGAGCTTAGGTTGGTTAATTTGCCAGAGTATAGGTGAAGGCAAGCAGAGAGGGCAGCAATCAGAGGCAGAATGATTTTTACCATGATTCCATTCATTTTATTTCTATTTTTATTTGGCAACGATTCTTCATTCATTCGATGGTTGCTGGGTGTATCGATGCAATGCGAGTGACTGTGGGCTGTTTGGTAGAGCTCTGTCCGATTCTGATTTTTTATAAAAATTGATTATTTGAGAGAAGTGATTCGGTGGCTGAAAGCGGTTTTCTTTGATTCTTTAGTATAAACTCTTAAAATCGTGATGGAGAATCACTTCACATAATTAAGAGAAGCTACTTTTTCAGCTCCTAGCCTTTAGTTCATTTCAGAGAATCACTTCATAGAATCAGTAGAGAATCACTTCTCTCTAAAAAACTGTTTGACAGAGCTTCTACTAGATTCAGCAGAGAATCAGCTCTGAGAGCTCTGCCAAACGGGCCTGCATACTACAAAGGTTGTCCTCTCTCGTGCAGTCTCGCTGCTTCCTTGTAGCCTACTCAAATCCTCGGGAATTTCAGCCATCATTTGGGAGCTTGACGCAAGTGTTGCCGGCTTCACTTTCACATCATGAACAATCAGATCCCTGTACTTGAGCACAGATGGGAATGTGAAACTTAATAGCAGGAAAACTTTCGTAAAAAATAGTGAAAGAAAATAATAATGAAATCCGTCCTCTTGTTTGTTTCAAAGATGAGTTTGCCTATATTTGTATTTTCTAAAATAACAAAATATGGCTTAACATCTAAAAAAACATACCTAGTCTCTTTAAAATCAGAAAATTAAGAGGTCGGTACCAAGTTTTTCTCAAACATAATCTATCAGTTGTTTCTCTATTTATAATTATTTGGATCTCATTTGTTACTATTTCTAGTGTTTTATTGCTCATAGCCATGATCATTGTTTATTTAAACTATTGTTTTTTGCTTTACTTTACGCTGATCAAATGATTAGTTGATTGCATAATGTTTGAGACCTATCTTGTTTTAAACTTATTACCTAGTCTTGTGATGAAATTAAAGTAAAGCTCTAGCCATGCAATGCCTAAATAGGATCTTCATATAGTAGAGCATGACATCTATGAGGTTCCTATCGCCTTCAATATCATCTATATACTTTGGAGTATGTTAGATCCTTTTGGTTGAGCTCTTGGTCTAATATCGTACATAAAGAAAACTTAAATAAGTAATGCTCACGACTATAATCAATGAAATACTAGAAATAGAAAAAATAAGATCAAAATAATTGTAAATAAAGTGTCAATAAACATATAATATTATTAGAAAAAATGTATTAATATTTTTACTATTTTTACCCAATTGTAGTATCGTTAGAAAAATACGTATATATGCAAAACCATCTTTGAAACAAGCTAGAGGGTCATATTTGTAAGTTCAATGGTCAAAATCAATCTCTAACATTATTTCAATTGTAAGAAGAATGGATCTTTTCGCATCCACCCCTCTCGATAAGAATACAGGAAAGCATTGATCTATAAACTTCATTACATTAGGGGAAGGAGTGTCATTTTAGGATAATTAATTTATTCCCTCTGCAAGTGAATGTTGCTTTCGTTTTTCTAGGCTCAGAAAAGTACATCTTACATCTCCTTCTTTATCAGTAGTTGTTTTAGAGAAATGAGTACTCCCTCTGTCTCAAATTATAAGTTATTCTAACTTCTTAGATAGTCAAAGCATCTCAAGTTTGATCAAATTTATATAATAACATAATAATACTTATGATATCAAATAAATATCATTAGATTCTTCATTAATTATATTTTTATAGTATATTTATTTAATGTCATAATTCTCTGTAATTCTCTCTATAATTTTGGTCAAACTTGAGATGCTTTGACTGTCTAAAAAAGTTGAAATGATTTATAATTTGAGACGGAGTGGGCATGCTACAATTTAAAAAAAAGAAATGAGTATCCTATAGTCATCGTGCAACGATGCGCTCTATACCACAATTTTTTTTTTGGTAAATATCAAGTCATGCCATATTTACATTTACGAATACAAAAATCTGAAGGCGCTCGTCAACTTATTTCAGAATTAATGCAAAATTAGTTCACAAATCACAACTGTCAACTGTGTAGTTCAAAAGTTGCTCACATCTACAGTAACGCAGGTATAAATAGTACTAGTGCAATCAAATTATTACATAAAACCCCCAACCGAACTTTAGATGGCCGTGGAAAACAAAAACACACCACACTTTGGTCTGTTGATCTTGTGACAACTGATCCCCTGCATAATACAGCGGTGGATATTGTCACTGTAAATTCAGTCTCTAGCCATGAAGAGTGTCAACTAACGAAAACTGCAAACCTGTCGGTCCCATGCTGTTCCTGCTGCTACACAGCACTCATTATTCTTTTTACAATAGTGCTGCACAAGTTTGTACCAAAAAAAATGTGTCCTACAGTGCTGTGTCCGATTCACAGCACTTCATCTGTTGCTGAAACATGAGCTCCCAGAGCCCTGGGTCGCATGGAAACAGTTCTTACCGGGCATCACACACTACACTCACAACGCGACTTTGAATGCGCACAGCAGTGTCCTGCTCGCAGGGCATCCACGAGAACGAACGCCTGCTAGATGCCACAGCTCATGTCGTACGGCTTGTCCACTATGGGCGACGGCGTGTTCATCCAGTAGGACGCCGACCTCATCTCCATCGCCGTGTCCGACGTGACGTTCTTGTCCTTCAGGCTCTTCCGGTCGAGGAACGCCGGCTTCATGGGTGCTGGGACGGACTGGTCGCTCTTCATCGTCAGCATCAGCACGACGTCCGACATGGCCGGCCGGAGGTTCGGGTATGGCTGCACGCACAGCAGCGCGATCTGGCACACCTGCTGGACCTCCTTCTCGTCGAGCCCGTCGGCCTGCACCTTCGGGTCCACGAGCTCCAGGATCTTGGACTGCTCGTAGAGCCGCCATGCCTGAAATGTGTTTCAGAGACCCAGAATGGTTGCTTCATCAGAATGACTCTTCTCATACTATACTACGGCTAGAACTGGATTCAGGAAGCAGCATACATGTTCTGGGAGGTACTGCATCTCGTTTGGAAGAGACAGGTCCGTGTTCTTCCTGCTGCTGACGATCTCGAGCACGAGCACGCCGAAGCTGTAGGTGTCGGCTTTCACCGTGAGCTCCCCTCTGATGGCGTATTCAGGCGCAGTGTAACCCCTGAATGAAAGTAGATCATACATTACTGCACCGTTTACATTATTGTGAGATACAAAAAAAAAAGTGAAATGGGTTCATTCAGATGACTTACAAAGTGCCGGCAAACGCAGTGCTGAGGTATGTCTGGTCCTCGGGGAAGAACCTGGCCAAGCCAAAGTCGCCGATCTTGGGCTGGAACTTGTCGTCCAGGAGGATGTTGCTGGCCTTGATGTCGCGGTGAACGATCCTCAGGTTTGACTCCTCGTGAAGGTACTGCAAGCCTCGTGCGATGCCGATGATGATCTGGTGCCTGGTTCTCCAGTTCAGAAACGGCGAACCATCACCCCCTGCAAAATTGTTGACAGTTACGAGTCCATGAGCTGCCAAACCAAGCATCAGTCTTTTCTTCCCCTATGGACGACGGACATACAGGGACTTCATGCTTACCAAACAGTATCTTGTCCAAGCTCTTGTTCTTCATGAACTCGTACACCAGCAACCGCTGGGACCCCTCGGAGCAGCACCCGACCAGGCGCACGAGGTTCTTGTGCTGGATGCTTGTGATCATGTTCACTTCCACGAAGAACTCTGACTCGCCCTGCCCAGACTTGCCGACGCTGAGCTGCTTCACTGCAACTTTCCTGCCGTCGTCTAGTTTCCCCTGATCGACAGCACCATTGCAAAAGAAACCATGTAGAAATAGAATCACAAGTTCGCCGAGAAATACAGATGCAATATGGTGTTTCATGGTTTGAAACTTACCAGGTAAACAGGCCCAAAGCCTCCTCTGCCAAGCTGGTTTTTCTGGTTGAAGTCCCTAGTGGCCTTCTTCAGCGTAGCGTAGTCGAAGTAAGTGATCGTCCGGAGGTTTCCGCTCATGTTGCTGCTGAAGTACTCAGGAACATCTGGTATACCAATCAGAATTGACCAATCTGTATTACTTAGCAAAGATGCAATGAATGAAAAGTATGCGTTGTTCCGGAGTGGAAGGCCATGATTTCGTTCACCTGAACCGGGGCTTCTTGGCCGCATCAGCTTCCTCATGATATCTGGTTTGAGGAACTTCCAGCAGATACCAAGCAGGATTATGACGACTATGGCGAGAATGACGACGAAGACGAGGAAGACCGTCCGAGGATCTGGAGATGCCATTGCTGCTCCTTACTTCTGCCAAAGCAAAATTACATGCAAGAATCAACAATCTCAGAATTTCAGCAGTAAGATGTTAAAAAGTTCTCTGTTTTTTTTTTTTTTTTGGCTAATCAACAAATGGATTCCAGCTATACCGAACTGAATGAAAGATTGAATGACAACTCCATGCAGTAATCCTTCGAAAGTTAACATAACGCGCTTGCCATCCTTCGAAAAAGAAAAAACATAACGCGCTTGCCGGCACGACCTTGTCATGCATTGTAGCAACTTTTCGTCTAACAAAACTTAATTAACTAATGATCACCCTTTTCATTTCAGACTCAGTCAGCGATCTAATCAAATACTAACTAACACTTTGTACTATTTATGAACTACTTAATGAATGATTTACCCTACCACAAAGAAAATCCTCTCAACCGCACTGTAAATATATCACAGCGTTTTTCCTCTCAACCGCACTGTAAATACAGAGAGTACATCGATACGGCAAAAAGAAAAAAGAAACACATCACAGCATTTTTCCCGGAAAGCACACGGCGAACCAAAATCGAATCACCATGACGGAGCTTCCGTAGCTCCATGGCTAATGCCTACTCAAGTTTCACTACCGACGTGAACCAAACAAAAACTGTGTTCGCTTACATTGCAGTGGCCACCGGAAGGCCGACCTGGTCAGTCGCCGGTGACGGTCACCGGACTCATGAGTCTTGCCCCTATCTCCCAGTTCCAGCCACTACCGCGCGCGCATCCCCCGGCCGGCGTGGCCCGGCCGCCAGGCGTGCGTCGATCGGCAACTCGCACCCCGACGATCCGTGTGGCGGGAGTCGTGACTCGTGAGCGAGCTAGCGACGGGGATAGAGCGGGGGCAGGGGATGGGGAGGCTTCCAATGCCGAGACGACGGCATAGTTATCGGTTTCTCCGAGGAAGATGTAGGGCATCTGGGAAGCGCTTGTCAGCGAGCTGTACAAATAGAATAAAAGCAGCGATTAAAATAAGTTGATCTGAGTATAAATAGGAGCTGTGTGGGAGTAAGTGTGACTAAAATAAGTTGCTGAAAAACATAAGGTTTAGCTGTTGATTTCAGCTTATTTCGAGCGTAAACAGCTTATAAGCTGTACCCCTTAGGGCTGTAGCGCCGCTCGCACGGCGCGTCCGGTCCGATCCGCCGCGTTGGCGGGCGCTGGCTGCCGGCCGCGCGAGAGAGAGCCAAATGAGCTAGCTTGCGCGCAAACCGGAACAAAACCAGCCTTGCTGCCAATAGATTATCGGGCGGGCAATTCCTGGCGACTGCGACGTGGTCGGGCTCGTTTCTAAAACTCTGGATTTTGGCGCTGGACACGCCAGCAGGAGCCGTGTGGATGGATTTTGCAGCTGGAGCGGGCGGCAAAGAGGCCGCTCCCGCTGGAGTCGGCGCCCGGCGGCTGTTCCGTTCGCCGCGCGTGCGTGCGTGCGTGGGTAGAACTTACGAGCTGTTTGGTTACCTGACTGGTAACGTGAACGGTAATGTAAACAAATCACGGGGGACCTGTGGAGGATTGTTGATCCCTTGATTTGTTTGGTAGCGTACAATAAAAGTATTGGATATCGTTAAGGTAGGGCTTCCGTAACTAAATTTTCGAAAGTTACTTTTGCTTCTCACGGGTCTTTTTTTCTCTCCTATTTTTTCTGTCATTTCTGGTCGGTAACGTGAACGGTAATGTAAACAAATCACGGGGACTTGGGGGTGTGTGTTGATCCCTTAATTTGTTTGGTAGCGTACAGTAAAAGTATTGGATACCGTTACTGTGCTTGGTTTGATGCTCGGTATTACTCCAAAATTTGAATACTGGTCTGGGTCGCTCAATTAACAGGCCATTCAATTGAGTAAATTAATTGATGTCAAGCGCACAAATATATTAATATATTCTGACATGAACATGACAAGATCATCAAAGAAAATTTACGCCAGCTTAAAATTGCTGACCAGACTATCATTAGAATTATGAAATCTTCCATTCCATCTTACAAAAGAAAAGTGCATGTTAAATAAAACTGACATGTCTCAAAATATCCCCTCAAAAAAGACATGTCTCAAAATATCATATCTTAAAATAACTTGCCAACCATTGGAAATTTAACCGTACCGGAAACTAGCATAGTATTTGAAATTCTACCATGTTGATCCTTTAGAAAGATAAAAGTGACATGTCTTAAACAGCACTGTCATCATTCCTTTTCCACCTCCAACAGTAAGCACTATCAACATCCCATTTCCACCTTCAACTCTTGAATGAATATGCAAACATCTTATCTTCCTCCTTCTATCCGCTTCCTTGTCTCCTCTACAAAAAAATGATTTTAGAAAGACAGAGCATATGTGCATCATAAAAACAGCACCACAGATTTTGTGCATAGCTTACAATGACAACACTACAGAGTATGCATAGTTTATAAAGAGTGTTGGCTAACAATCGTACCGTTAAGCATGTTTAGAATGAACTCCCTCCTCAAAGATTGGTAAGGGTTAGCAGTTCACTCATTTGATATGGCGATTTCACAAATACAGTAGCAATTTTGATTTGTTCTGTCCCTGTGAACCCCAGCTTACGCAACTCTGCTACAGCCTTCTCCCTTAAAATATGTTGTGGATTTTCATTCATCGTCTTCTCTTGAATTGCAGCCTCACAGTCCATGGCTTATGCCATTTTTTCAACATTACTAGCTACACCCTTCATATCACCTTGGACTTCATGTAACATGTCCAAAAAAGGATCACTTGTTCCACTATCTTTGCTCTTCCCTCCTTGCCTCTTCCTCCTCTTGCAGCTAGATGATGCTGAGTCAACAGACCTTCTAGGGGTTTCTCTGGACATCCTATCCTCTTCTTCGTCATGTCGATTACCATGTTTAGCAACAAGCTCTTCTTCCATGTTGCCACAGCCTCACTGATATCTTCGGCACCTTCATCAGTGGCTATATCATTTCTATATATTGTAGATAATGTATCATAGTAAGGGAATTTGATGCCATATAGGCCCTTAGCATCGGGATGTAACAACTATTGTGTGTATCACTTGCGTGTTGAAAAATATAAACTAATAACTATATGCATATGTATAGCACCTACTGTATTTCTACGAAATATTAACCCATGGTCGGTCATAATGGACTATGATAGAAAGATTTGAGATTCAATAAAACAACAATTAAACCTTTATGGCACTATTTGATCTTCACACTTGATGCAAAACAGTTGCAACCTCCCTATTATAACCCATGTTTAGCGGCAACCTCCCTATTATATAAAGTATTGGTACTGAAAAATATATAAGATTCAATGCAAGATCTGAACCATCTCTATGTAAACTCTAATTCCTCCAAATTAACTAAGAATGAACTTGTCATGCAAGGACAAAAGTATCTTCCGTTGCATTAGTATGCTGCGATCACTAGATTACTTATTTACATTATGTAGTGATGCCAAATTATCCATCAGAACTACCATGTGTACTCAACAAGTACACCTTGACTACATAGCATAGAACTTCCAAAATCGAGAAGCTACATAGTACAGAACAAGAAAGTGCACACATATACATCCTGGACAGAACAAGATTATGTACTTGAAATCACCTCTCATGAGTCTCATCACCACAGACATGCATATGTAAAGTCAAAAGGATAGCGTACCTTGCAATGTTTATCGTACTGTATCTTTTCACACTGAAGCATCTTCTTAGTATCATCCCAGGTGAAGCCACTTCTGTTCAGCATTTGTTCCAGTGCTCTATACTTTGTTCTAAAATGCCTGGCTCTAGACTCAATATGAGGTAAAGCTAAAATTCCAGCGCCTGGTAGCTTCTCAGCCAGAATGTCCTCCAATGCAGATAAATTCCCATTATTAAAGCCTCCTCCTTGCCCCTTCTACTTTGGCTCCAATGATATCTCATACGGTGCTTTCATAAGCTCATCATCTTCATTCATAGTCCACTTCCTTTTATTCTTTCCCCTTCCACGCACAATTGTTGATTTCTAAGAAAGGTCCATAGCTGCATAGTATTAAGGCCATGTTAAAATACTACACAACTAATATATAATAATTTTAGAACTAGAAGAATATAAAAAGCATACCTCAATTATTAGAACTAGAAGAAGCCCTATAGTTATTATATAGCCCTTGAGCAAGAACATCTCGAAAATTAGTCCACTCATTAGAAGCTAACACACAGGTGATAAATTCTGGTTCATTAACTTCTCCTTTAGTAATTTCCATTGAAGGTACCATTGTTTCATCCTCATCTTTCATTGGATCTCTTGACATATTTTGCAAAATCAAATTATGCAAAAGGGCACAAGCCATTATTATTCATCATTGAGTTTTTATAGGAAAATAAGATGGAGATCTCAAAATTCCCCACCGACCCTTTAGTCTTCCAAAACACCTCTCAATGATATTTCTTGCTTTTGCATGCCTCATATTAAAATATTCCTTTGTGCTATGTGGTGGATTTTGTACGGTCCAAACTCCCAAGTGATACCTTTGACCTCGATATGGAGCTAAAAGCCATTTGCATTTGAATAACCGGTATCCACAAGATAGTAACACCCTTAAGATTGCAAATAGAAACAAAATCAACATTTGCACTAGATAACTTATCATGAAACCACATGAGTTAACAAAACCAAACTCGCCTTGGGGGATACGCAAGCCATTTGGCCTGGTAGTGGCATCTCTCAGCACACTACCGTCATGTGCTGAGCCCTCCCAACCAGGTAGTACATAGATGAATTGCATATCAGGTGCACAAACATCTAGGACATTTGTCACAATGTCTGCTTTTCTAGACCTATACCTTCCTTTTAGCTGAGTTGGAACAATCACCTTTATATGAGTTCCATCCAAGGCTCCTAAACAGTTCTACAAACAAGAATCATATAGAAAAAGAACTGTCACATACTTACTTTGTAATATGTATTTTTCTTTGTTAAAAGAAAATTTTGTTAACAAGTCATTTACCTTAAAATATTTCCAGTAACTATCTGTGCTATTCTCCGGCATTGGTTCTGGGGTCTTAAACAGTAAATGGTGCAATTTCAGAACAACTAGCAGGCATAAATTGTACTGCCCACTAACTGTCTCGCCACTTCGGAAGAAAGTATTTTTTACCGTCCGATTCGTGATGGGCTAGTATGTATAGGAATTGGGCCACTATCTCTTATAGCTCCATATTACGTGTGCCCTTCAACCCAGAAACATCTCTAAGCATCTCACACAGGATGTAGAATGTTCTCCTATCCATGCGAAGCTCACTAATACAGGTAGTGTCGCTGCTACGAATTAGTTGGAACAACTTCTCATTTCTAAGTTCTTCATTTATTATCCTTCTCTCTATCTTGAAACACCTTCTTCTATAAGCCAATGCAAGAAAGGACCACATGTAATAGTACATGACGACGATGGAAGTCAGCATATTTCTAAGGGCCATGTTTCTTCTTCGAGTTCTTGTTGTTAAAGGAAGGCGAGCCATGATGCTGGACACAACATTAGTAATATATATTAATTATTTAAGCACTAACCAGTAAAATAATCTGCTATACACTTAGAAAAAAATGCATTGTTGCATTGTCAAGTAAGAACTCCGAGCAAGTGTCCAGCGACATATCAAGCAACATACAACATGGATTTTTTTACACTAACTTGACAACACAGAGCCATATTGATCATCTCGTATAACTTCTAAAAATACAAACCAGAGCTATCTCGTCAAAATAATAGACTTTAACACTAAATCAACCTTTTCTACGTGGCTTAAACTTATTTGGATTGCACTATAATATTCACCGGTACACATACATTGTTTTGGATAACTAAGACATCAGGTTTTGGATTCAATTAATGAGAAATTTGTGCTGTTTTCAAGAGCATGCTCAATATTTTTGTCCACTCCTATTCTGTGCCGTGAGAACAAAAATATATGGAGTGATAAATGGGAGTATGGGACTGTATAAATTAAATCGAATGGTTAATTAGATAAGTGAATGAATGAGCATAAATGTCAATTTCATCAACCGTGTCATCTATATGGAATGGATCTGCTAGCTGGTCACTCAAATACAATTGCATGAAGGCATCAGTGGTGACATGGAATTGACCGTATGCACGAGATACTTTAATTTTGTTGACACAACAAAAATATCTCCAATTTTATTCAAAGTTCACGGCACCCGGACATATATCTTACTTTTGCAACTCAAGCGCATGAAACAAATATGGATTTGAGAGGGAGTGGAACCGCAGGCCGCAGCACAATTCGGCCCAGTTCTCACGCGGGAGTGGAACTCGAACCACCTGTGTGCGGTTGGCCTGGCGGGACGCAACGTCTGTTACGTCTGCCTGTGCGGTGCCTGTGCCTTGCCTTTTCCATGGCCCCACATGTCCAGATACACCACACGGTCCCACCCGCCAGTCACGCACGGCACGCCAGACCGAAACGCCCGGCCCGCCCGGAGAAACCCAAAAAAATCGCCAGCGCATTTCAAACACAAACGAACGAATCCCTCTCGACGGATCAAATCGAATCGAACGCTGCCTAGGGTTTCCTCCCCTTTCCCCTCCTCACCCACGCGCCGCCCACCCATGGCCGCCGCCGCCGCCGCAGACGCGCCCGCCGAGGCCGCCGCCATCGCGCGGCGCCTGGCCTCCTGCAACACCGGCACCCGGGAGCGCGCGGTCCGCTACCTCCTCTCCGACTTCCTGCCCGCCTCCGCGGCGCGCCTCTCCGCCACCGACCTCCTCAAGCTCTGGAAGGGCCTCTTCTTTTGCTTCTGGCACGCGGACAAGCCGCTGTACCAGAGCTCCGTCGCCACGCGCCTCGCGTCCGCGGTCTCCGCCCCGCCGTCCCCCGCCGACGGCGCCGCCTTCCTCGCCGCCTACCTCACCACGCTCCGCCGCGAGTGGGCCCACATCGACGTCCACCGCCTCGACAAGTTCTACCTGCTCAACCGCCGGTTCCTCCACCGCGCCTTCCTTCTCCTCAGCGCCAATTCCTTCGCCCCCGACATCACCTCCCAGGTCGTGTCCGTGCTGTCGAATAAGGCCCTGCTCCCGGAAGCCGATAACGTCGCCGCAGGCACCTCCCGGGGCCTCGGGTACCATGTCGCCGAGGCGTTCCTTGACGAGCTCTTGCCCGTGCTCCCTGTCAGCCTGGAGACAATGGACGCCCTGCTGGCTCCGTTCTTCACTGTACTGGAGAAGTCGACTGATAGGGTGATGGTGAGTAAGGTGAAGGCAGGCGTGTTTGAGAGGTTACTGGAGAGTGGCAGTCAGTTGCTTGAGACGGTGAAGAAAGGGGACGAGATGGAGAAGGGTAGTGCTGAGGAGAAGCTCGGGAAAATTGGATTGCTGTTTGGATTCAGCAAGAGGTTCCTGGATATTGGTGCAAAGGCAGAGACGGTGCAATCGAACCGGAAGGTGGTCTTTGGGTTGAGGGATGCATTTGTGAAGATCGAGAAGGGTTTGCAGCTATCTGGTCTTGAGATCACTGTGCCTAAGTTTGAGGCTACTGAGGTGCCAGTGCCGCCAAATGCAGGCGAGGAAAAGGCACAAAAGAAGAAGAAAAAGGCCAAGAAGGCTGCATTGGCTGAAGGTGAGATGGAGGAGGCCAAGGATTTGAAGCGTGAGAAGAAGGGCAAGAAGGACAAGAAGGAGAAGAAAGAGAAGAAGAAAAAGAGGAAGGTGGAGGTTGTTGATGAAGGGAACACCACTGAGAAGAGTACCGGTGCTCCTGTAGATGACCAACAGATGGGTGATGGTACTGATGGCATTACATTTGATGAGACATTAAAGTCCAATCTTCAGAAGCAGTTTGAGATGGCTGCAGCAGAAGCTGGTATGCCCAAAGGGGGCAGCAGCTCAGGCGCTTCACCAGTGACACCAGCTAGTGGGAAAGTGGCAAGAAAGAGGAAGCGTTCAAAATCTGCTGATAAGCTGTCTGAAGCTTCTTATGGGGATGATGGCAGCAAAGGTAATCTTCTTGCCCGGGATGGAGAGAAGAGTGGTAAGAGGGTGAGGTTCTCGATGAAGAATAATTTAGTTTGGAAACCTCACAATCCTTTGCCACCGCAGTGTTTGAGGCTGCCACCTTCGGCTACTCCAAGGGGAAGCGCACTAAAAAAGGGCGTTCAGCCAGGGCCCATAGCACCGACGCCATTGAAGAAGGCTAAGCCAAAGGCAAATTCTGCAAAGAAGGTCTTGAAGAAGCAACCTTCATCTGCTGTGAAGCGTTTGCGGAAGTTGCAGAGTTTCTCAGCATGAGCTTTTTGGTGTATGACTAAATGATGGTCATAACTTTGTATCTTTTTTGTTTTGGTTTATCATTACTTGATTCTTATCATTTTTGTAGGTTAGTTTTATACTATGTTGACTTCGCTGTCAGTCATATTCGATGAATTGCTTAATGATTTGCGTTGTCACTGTGCTTTTATGATAATCATGTGGTGATTGCAACAGTAGTACTGTGGTAGTTCTTATGTTTTTGGCAGTACTTGGTTTCCTGATGGACCCCTTTCTTTCCTGAACTGCCCATCTTGCAGCCACGGTTGCAGGTTAGAATATTGTTTGATATGTTATGTCACTGTTGGTACTCTGTTTAATCTGAAGATCAATATAGGCATGCAGCCAGCCGAGCCATTGTGGTTTCTATTTAGATTGTGCTGTTTTGATATGGCTATTCTAGATTTTGTGGTTATTTATGAAATTTGCTGAACTGTGGACAGACACAATCTGTAAAACGTCTAATGATGTTGATAATGTTTTTAAATGTCTAATTTGTGGTAAATTGAATTTGACTCCATCCTGTAATTCAGAAACTTTCAGTAAGATGCAGGCTTCTTTGAACTTGTCCTGATCTATGCTCTGGAAATGTTTAGCAGACAAAAGTACTTACGGTAATTTATAAGTTCATTCAAACCTGTTATTTTGTTCTGCTCTTCTTAGCCCAGGATGAGCCAATATCCAAGCTGTTCAGTTTCAGCAAATAAGCTTTGCTTTACCATTGGTCCTGAATTTGTATCTGCTGTGCAATTTAACAATTGCATCATGTTGACAACTGTTGCTTCGTGCTAATTTACTTGTTCTGTTTGCTGATCACCGTGGTCATGTGCTGCCTGTATCTGAATGCCAAGCCTGTGCCGTCAGAATTTTGTTCAGAATCCTCAACAGCATGAGTAAACTATGTTACTATTTCTTGTCCACTTCTCTAAACACATCAGGGCTTGCACTGCATGGTGATCATATGTTTGTATCTTTTTTCTCTCTGGTTTATCAGTACTTAATTCTTGCCCTGTGTTGACTTCACTGCCGATCCATATTTCATGGATTGCTTAATGATTTTTGTTGTCACTGTGCTTTTATGATAAGCATGCTGTGATTGCAATGGCAATGGCAATGGTAGCAGTAGTAGCTCTTATTTTCCTGGAGCCCTTGGCTTCCTGATTGACCCCTTTCTGTCCAAAATCCATCTTCTTGCAACACCGTTGCAGGCTAGAATATTGTCTGATGTTTTGAAACTGTTTGTACTCTTCACTTTGACGATCAATGCAGCCATTGTGGTTTCTGTCCAGATTGTTGTGTGTTGGGTTTGATTGCTGAATAGTGGACGCTGGACAGACACGATTTGGAAAATTTTGTGGTTGGGCAATGGGCACCGGCGCCTTGTTTTGGCCTCACCTCTGCAAGCGTGTCTGACTGACTGTGATACACTCATACATCAGCAGTGAATTACTACGATCGTGATGGAATTATGGAATTGACCATCAGCAGTGAATTACTACGATCGTGATGGAATTATGGAATTGACCGTCATTATGAGTTTGACGGATCAACTCGGTTCACTGGAAGCTTGAGCAAGCTCCCCGTTGGATGGAACTGGAACTGCCCCATCAAAGATAGCTCGCGCTATTTTTAAGTAAGCCGTGCAATAATCTCAGAGGGAAGCCCGGCACGCCGCCTGCTTTCCGTTGCCACTTCCACCGCATGCCATGCAAATCCTCTCCCGCGACCGCGAGCGATTCATCGGAACGCCGTCCATGATCGAGACAGGATGACGTCGCCGCTGGCACCTTCCCCGCCGGCGCGTCAGGGCATGCAGTCGCCGTCGCCGACGACGAAAGTGGCTCCACCGCCGCCGCCGCTGGCCGTGGACGCGGCCGTCATCATGGGCGTGCTCACGGCCGTGCTCCTGGCGCTCTTCCTCTTCCTCATCTACGCCAAGCACTGCAAGGAGCGCGGCCCCGGCGAGGGCGCCGGAGGCCTGGGCCTCGGGTTCGCGCCCTCCTCGTGCGACCGTTGCCGCTCGGGGCTTAGCAGCTCCGCGGTGGGCACGCTCCCCGCAGTCCGGTTCGGCGACGGCGACGGCGACGCCGATGCCGACCGCGCCACCGAGTGCGCGGTGTGCCTGGGCACCTTCGACGCCGCTGAGCTGCTCCGCGTCCTGCCCGCTTGCCGCCACGCCTTCCATGCAGAGTGCGTCGACACCTGGTTGCTGGCACACTCCACGTGTCCCGTCTGCCGCCGCCGCGTCACCAGGGGCCGCGTGGACGACCCCGAGCCAGAGGAGCCGGCGGCAACGCGGCAGCACGGCCGCCTTGACCTGGCCGCGAGGACGGTGCCCGGCCGGCGCTCGGCGGGCGACGCGGAGGTGCAGGTGCAGGTGGAGGTGGTGGTGCACCGCGCGTGGGACCAGCGGTGGTCCACCAACGGCTTGGTGGGCCGGGTCGCGTACCTTGAGGCCGCCAGGCATCGGAGGGACGACCTCGGCGTCCTGGTGGTCACCGCCGACGAGTCCCGCAGCTCCGCGGCGTCGTCACGCCGCGGTCCTGCTAGCTGGCTGCGCTCATCTTCTGCTCCGGGATATTGCTCCTGCTCACCGGATGAGGTTCTGAATCCTAGGTAGCTGACGCTCGCCGATCGATCGCGTGCATGTACATAGTTTGGCGACAACGTCGGTAGTACAGTGATAGCATGGTAGGGTGGAGTGAAGACTGGAAGGTGCTTGTAAACTGTATTCTCAATGTGCCAAACTGCCAATGAGGCAGCGAGTTGATGTAGACCACTAATGGAGTCCCAGATCAGAAAGATACAAAGTTTCTTTTGTGTGTGGTCCTGGTGTTGCGATCTTGCGATGGAACACCATGGTTTATCCGTTGTTCCAACAAGCAGAGTAGCAGACACCCTGAATAATCTTAGTCTTATAGATGATAAAATGAATGAAAGATAAAAGCCTCTGTAAATGTGAATTTTGGGTGATTGGAGAAATTAGCAGTCCCGTAATTCTTTTAATCTAAGTACCATTTTTCTGTAAAAAAAATCAACATTTGAGATTATGAATTGTGAATTTAAAAATTGATGTTTTTTTGGTTCTTCTGTGTTCCTGAACGACCGTTACAGATAAGGCCAGAAGTGCCGTACGAGCCTCCCAACGGCCGCCGATCACACACACATACACAGACGCCGGCGCACACTGCGGCGCTGCGCAGCGACTCCCCGCCATGGCCACCACCTCCGTCGCCGCCTGCTCCCCCCACCCCCACCTCTCCCGCCCCCGCCGCCGGAACCCCAGCGCCACCTCCACCTCCAGAGCCTCGATTCGGGGCCGCCTCCCGCCTATCCGGTGCTCGTCCGCCTCCTCGTCGCCGCCGCCGGCCACAGGCGGCGAGGAGGGGGAGTCGGGGCGCCGGCAGCTGTCGAAGCAGTCGTCGTGGGAGGCGAAAGATGCGGAGGGGGAGGACTACCTCTACCGCCTCGGGAAGGAAGCGGACAACCTGAACGTCACCGTCGGCGCACGGTCCGGCATCGTCGACGACCTCTTCGTCGGAAACTTCCTCGGGAAAGACTGTACGTGCTCTCCATGCATGTCAAAATGTATACACTGCAAAGATATACATACCACCCAAATAAACATTTATGTTGCGATACAAAAGAAAGCAGAAAAAACTAGAAAATGAAGGGAATTTAATTAGCCTCAGGTCTCTAACCTTTACCTGATCAATCTAATTCTTTGGCCGAAAGAATTACGGTAATAACAAGTAGTTAAACAGGGCCACAATGTAAACATCGTAGCGTTTAAATATTGACCACACTCGCTAATGCTAAATAATAGAGGTTCAATTGGAGATCTATTCTGAAGGATTAAACAAGGAAATAACTAATTTTAATTAACTAGCTAATTAGAGTGTTTACTATTGGGACAAACTAATTTGATAAGCAATAATAAAAATAGAAAGATATGGAGAAAATATTAGGAATACCTAATTTTTATTTATATAAGATACTATTAGAGATTAAAATGGAGTAAGAACAAAAATCATAATATAAATAGTATCATTAACTAGCTAATTAGATAATTATAAGCACCTAGTTTAGGGGGTGTATTAGGGGTGGTACCGGAAGGTTGGGGGGTGCCAGGACCCCTCAGCCCCCCCTTCCCTCCGCCACTGACTAAATCGACATACCTACATTTGATAAGATCATAAGAACAATGCTTGCTCAGCTTAGCTCAGTGTGCTACACTATGTAAACATATTGACGTGCTTGGAAAAAAAATCAAAGGGGCCATACAAGGGGACATCCCTTGGTGTATGCTTTTCGCGGACGATGTAGTGCTAGTTGATGAAAGCCGGACAGGAGTGAATCAGAAACTGGAGTTATGACGGGAGACTTTGGAGTCCAAAGGTTTTAGACTCAGTAGAACTAAAACTGAGTATATGAGATGTGACTTCGACATTATTATTCGGGAGGAGAAAGATATTAGTTTAGAAGGTCAAGTAGTGCCTAGGAAGAATATCTTTCGATATTTAGGATCAATGCTACAGAGAGACGGGGATATTGATGAAGATGTTAACCATAGAATCAAAGCAGGGTGAATGAAATGGCACCAATCATATGGTGTTCTATGTGACAAAAGGGTACCACAGAAGCTAAAAGGCAAGTTTTATAGGACGACGATTAGATCTGCTATGTTATATGGTGCGGAATGTTGGCCTACGAAAAGACGACATGTTCAACAGATAAGTGTCGCGGAAATGTGTATGTTGCGTTGGATTTGCGGTCATACAAGAAGGGATCGAGTTCGGAACGATGATATACGTGATAGATTAGGGGTAGCACCAATTGAAGAAAAGCTTGTCTAACACCGGTTGAGATGGTTTGGACATGTCCAACAGAGACCTCCAGAGGCACCGGTGCGTAGTGAAATCCTAAGCCAGGATAGTAACGTGAAGAGAGGTAGAGGAAGACCGAAGTTGACTTGGGTAGAGGCAATAAAAGGAGATTTGAAAGGATGGAATATACCAAAAGACTTAGCCTTAGATAGGAGTGCTTGGAAAACAACTATTCACGTGCCTGAACCTTGATTGCTTCTGTTGGGTTTCAACTCTAGCCTACACCAACTTGTTTGGGACTTAAATGCTTTGTTGTTGTTGTTGTTGTTGTTGTTGGACGAGTTAAAAGATTTTGATAGCCTGGGTGCTATGTGGTTGCAGCGGATATTGTGTTCGATTACCGGCAGAAGGCAACTAGAACATTCGAGTACCTGCAGGGGGATTACTACATCGCACCCGCCTTCCTCGTGAGTTACTTTTGGATCACTGCAATTATGCTGCTTTTTATTGAGTTTTATATTATCTAATATCCGATTGGCAAAGATTTGACACTGCAGATTCATTTGGTTGCAGGATAAAGTTGGTAAGCACATTAATGTAGAAGGAACTTGGCAAATATTCTTGTATTGAGGTATGAAATTTGAACAGTCAGTAATTTGGTATACAAGTGCTTCTTTCGATTTGCATTGGTCAATTTGCAGCTTTTACTTTTGCTCTTGCACTTGGCGTGGTAATTACTGGTTGTGATTCTACTGAGAAATGTATTAAATAGGAATGGTTAGCATAAGGCGACCTTCTTTTTATAGAAAAAAGAAATATAAGCCAACCAAATCATTAGACTGGATATGTTTTAGTCAAATACATAGACAATCTGAGGTCAGCCTGCAGATGAAATGTTAGTAACTATCATGCATATATGAATGAATGATTTTTCTGCTAAACTTATCTTTAATAATTGATTCTTGGTTTTGAGAGTGAGCTGTTGCTGCACAGTACATACAAACACCTTAATTCTTCAGGAACATGGATATATCTTGTATGATTAACATATTTCTTGTTCTTCTTCCCAGGTACACATACTAAAATCTAAAGGACTGTTTGTTGTTTGCAGCATGCCACATTGTAAAGAACTACATTGCACATCTTCTTAATAATATCAAGGTTCCCCTAATACTTGGTAGAGTAACCTAGTTCTTTGTTTGTGTAGTCTATTCTTGATATCTATTAATGTAATTGACCCTGATAGACTGCACTATGCAGGGATCTGGGGCGGAAAAGGCCAAGGAAAAACATTCCAGACTGAACTTATATTTAGAGCAATGGGTGTGGAGCCCGTTATTATGTCTGCTGGTGAACTAGAATCTGAAAAAGCAGGTCAAGAATCACTTGAACTATATATCCCTATGTGTTTTATCATTATACCATAAATTTGCCCTGCTGTTCAAGTGCTTCTCACTTTGTTATTTTTTCATGCTAATGTGAACTTTATTCCAAACATTGAAAAACTTGTTTCACTTCTTCTTTTCCTTTGTATATACTTTCTTTGAGTATTTGATTAGTTGGGAAAGTGTGAACCGTCAAATTTGGTTCTTGGTGCTTCTGTTAATCCCAGCTTCAAGTGGATAAAATTTGGTACTGTTCAGAACTACCAATTTTAGGAATATGAGGGAGAAGGGTCTCTCTATATTAGTTATGAAGGAAAATTAGTCACCATTATGTTTCACCGGATCTAAATGTGCAGAAATAGTAGGAATTGGTTGTTTTTCTTTCACAATTTTCTATCAGTTGCATGGTCTGAGAGTGTAGCTGCTTGTTGGTTGCTCAGGTATTTCTGTGCTCTGTTTGCAGGTGAACCAGGGAGGCTAATACGTGATCGATACAGAACTGCCTCCCAAGTAATCCAAAACCAAGTAAGAAGGTGTTTGCAGCTACTCGATCTTAGATTTGAGCATTTCATGTTTAATTTTCTGTCTCTGAATCGTGATCATGAAAGAGTATTTCTTTTTTGCAAACTTGCAAAGTTTAATCACAGAAGTTAATCATCTGCATACATGGGGGTATAGTTGTCTAATCATTTTGGATGCTTCAGCGTGATGAATTGGTAATAAAATTTTGACATAGTATTAGTGTTCCTGAATTGCCAAAAGTTGGTGCTATTTTAGTCTTCCATATTCAGGGATTGTGTTCTACGGTTCTGAATACGACAGCTAGTTCATAGTTGTTTTGCTCCTGGAGATTGTACCAAACAAAACATGCTGTGAATTTTGTTCATTTACCTTTTTCATAAGAAGGCACTTGGTTTTCACAAGTTTTTCGGTGATACAGGGGAAAATGAGTTGCTTGATGATCAACGATCTAGATGCTGGTGTTGGAAGATTTGGTGGGTTATTTTCTGTACATGTTTATTTTTCAATGCAATTGTGAATAGGGTTCGTCCATTTACCAGTTACATGCTATTTGGCAAGCTTTGTTTGCAAGGATGAAACCTCTCTTCTGTATATTTATGAATAATTTTTCTTTTCGGCCAGGAATGTATACAGTTTTTTAATCTTCTTTGAGTTTGTTGTTCAAGAATATAGTTATTAGAAAGCAACTTAGTGCTATGTGTTTCTCTTGTTGCCAGGAAACACGCAGATGACAGTCAATAATCAAATAGCTGTCGGAACTTTGATGAACTTGGCAGATAATCCTAACAGGGCGAGCATCGGCCAGAAATGGAGAGAATCTGATGTTACACACAGAGTGCCAATAATAGTTACTGGAAATGATTTTTCAACTCTATATGCACCCTTAATTCGTGATGGCAGAATGGAAAAATTCTACTGGTATGTTGTCCTATCTGGAGCAGTTCTGTATAACGATGGATCACCAACTGAAACTTCTGGACTGGAGTATTTTAATTTCCATTTAGCTTTGTGTATAATTAGGTGTTTGCTTGCCTTCTTGGCATTGGCATTTTATACAGTATAAAATGTGATAGCTGAAGATAGGTGCTAATTTCGTGAGGCATTTTTTTTCTATTCCTTTAATATTCTACAATTTTGTTTTTCTTGCTTGCAGCAGCTAGTTACAACCATTTTGTGCTTAACAGGCAGCCAACCCGTGAAGATATAATTAGTATTGTTCATGGCATGTATAGAAAGGATGGATTATCTGTTGAAGAAGTAGCAAGAGTTGTAGACGCATTTCCAAACCAAGGTACCTTTTGCACAACATAATTGGACTTCCATTTTTTCGCTTGTGTATTATGCTGTTAGAATACAATTCATCGTTGTAAGGATGTTGTTTAGCATTCCTTGTGATTTGGTGTCCACAATTATAGGTTCAGCCTTACATTTGAGTGAAATTAGTGTTTAGTGATCAGCAAATGCTTTGTTTCTGTTAAAAATTATTTTAGTTATCTAAGAGCCAGATAAAATATTGGTACTACTGAAGAATTGGGCTTAGAAATAATAGCCAAGCTCATAAGCAATCCACTTCATTGTTCGAAAAAATTTATTCAAGAACTAAATGAACATTCTGCAGCTCTGGACTTCTATGGAGCTTTGAGATCCAGGACATATGATCAGGCTATCTTGGAGGTATTTTTCCATTTTATAAAGATATTATTTAAAATTCATATGGTTGGTTGTAGAAAAGTAGCTTTAGGCTGTGCTTGTGCAACAATCTAGGCCATGCCTGTTAGTTTCAGCAGATGCGTAAAATGCTGTTCAGATTCAGACATAGCCGAAGTAACATATCACTGTTTCCCCTGCACTGCAGTGGGTCGAAGAAATTGGTGGACATGAACAGCTAAGGGTAAAGCTTCTTAAGCGAAAGAAAGGAGAGGAGCTTCCAACATTTATACCCCAAAGGTATATTCAGTATTGAAGCATATAGACTACTACCTCCAGTCAGGATAACAAGACGTTCAGACATTCACAAAACAAACTGACCAGCATGTCTCATGTCTGAAACGCCATGCTTTTTTGACTGGAGGGGGTAGATGAGTTAACTGATCATTAGACTGCTGATTTTTTCATCCGTTTTGAGAAACCATGACTGACACCCTGGTATCATTTTTTTTTACCCTAACCAGCCATCACTGGAAGCATTGATTGAGTCAGGGTACTCGCTGGTGAAGGAGCAAGAACTAATAATGAACTCAAAACTATCAAAAGAGTATATGAAGAACTTAGAATAGTTTGATACACGAGAGGGTAACTTCTTGTTTTCAGTTTATTTGGAGCAATGCACCATCCAATTTGTTCCAGTTGCATGTGCCGGTATATATAACAGTGTACATATCCAAAAAAAATTCTCTGTGTGTATATGTATCTTAGATGCAGATAAGTGCATAGTCTATCCGAAATTGAAACTAAAGATGCATGTTCTCCCACTTATGTTGTTTAATTTGCCTCCGATCCAACATCCAACCACCAGAGTCGAACTGCTGCTTCGATTTCAGAAAGAATGGATGCATATCGGCATTGTCCTTACTCTCATCACGCATTGTCAAAAGTCTTCGGTTTGACTTGGAAGACTTGTGAGCTGTATCACAAAGTGGCCCGTGTATGTATGTGCAGCGGAAGCGTCCAAACAGCATCATCAATACAGTGCCATTTCACACAGTTTATACTTGCAGGATCGTACGACTATATATATCTTGTTATTTATTTCTTAATTAACATGCCATGCTGCTACACGTGTGCAGGTTCACATTTAATAGTACTAGTACTGCAATAAGAAAGTCGCAGAAATCCTATACCCGACTTTCTTGCTACATTCAGGAACGAACAATTCCGCTAGGAAATTCTTAGATTTTCCTTGACATGAAAGATCTGGCAGTATATGTCCTTCAGCATTTGTACGTAGTAGTAGTAGTAGTAACTTTTTGGACCCAGAGATGTATACATGGAAACAAATTACTAATCTGTTCAGTACCGGAATCCTCAAATTTGCCGAGTGTTTTTATGTTTGCCAAGTGTATTCCCTCGGACACTCGACGAACAAGTTCTTTGCCAAGTGTAAAAAAAAAACACTCGGCAAAAAAAAAAACACTCGGCAAAGATGGAGTTTGCCGAGTGTCAAAAAAAACACTCGGCAAAGATAAGGTTTGCCGAGTATCAAAAAAAACACTTGGCAAAGAAATAAAATCTTTTTCTATAAAAGAAGAAGAAAAAAAAAATTGGAAAAAAAAACTTTGCCGAGTGCTCAGATCTAGAACACTCAACAAAGAAATAAAATCTTTTTTCTAGAAAAGAATGAGAAATAAAAAAATGAAAAAAAATATTTTGCCGAGTGCCCAACAAACAAAAAAAAAATCTTCTTTAACCCACCAGGGCCCCACCCTCCTTCCTCCTTTTCCCGCCCTCAGCCCCTCCCCTTCTTCCTCAGTCATGACGACCCGGCCCCTAGTGCCCCCTTCCTTTTCTTCCCATTGACCCCTCTCCCTCTCCTCCCTCACGCCCCTCCCCTCCTCTTCCTCTCTTCCCCGCGACGGTCGCCTCCTCTCCCTCTCTTCCCTGGATCCAGCGAGGCCGCCCCCTCCTCTCCCTTTCTTCCCCGGCGCTTCCCCGGATCCGGCGCGGCCTCCTCCTCCTCTCCCTCTCTTCCCCAGATCCAGCGAGGACGCCCCCTCCTCTCCCTCTCTTCCCCGGATCCGACGGCCGCCCCCTCCTCTCCCTCTTTTCCTTGGATCCGGCACGGCCGCCCCCTCCTCTCCCTCTCTTCCCTGGATCCGTCGAGGCCGCCCCCTCCTCTCCCTCTCTTCCCCGGATCCGGCACGGCCGGTGGTGGCGTGGTGGTGGTAGCCGGTGGTGGGCGGCGGTGGCGGCCGGTGGTGGCAGCTCGGGCGTGGCGGGTGGTGGCATGGTGGTGGTGGGCGGCGGTGGCGTGGTGGTGGTGGCTCGTGGCGGCGGCCGTGAAGCCGGGGAGCGAAGGTGAGACGGAGGGCGTGAATCTGGGCCGCGGCGCAGGGGAAGGGCGCCGACGAGGAGACCGACGGCGGCCGGCGGAGACCGGTCAGTGGTGGCTTTTTTTATTTTTTTTGGCCGGCGGAGACCGACCGGTGGTGGCCTTTTTTTCGAAAAAAATGTTTGCCAAGTGTATTTTTGGCACTCGGCAAAGTCTTTGCCGAGTGTCCGACAAAAACACTCGGCAAACTAGCGTTACCGTTAAAGGGTTTGCCGAGTGTTTTAGGGCTTGGCCGAGTGCCCCGCACTTTCGCAAAAGCTCTGTATCCTGTAGTGGTTGAAGATAGATATGGTTGTGAGAAGACCAGGATGGAAGCGTCGCACTGTTCCCACGTACGCCTACGTGTTAATATATAGAGCACGAAACACCACTGCCGTGGTTTACAAGATTCACCGTGATTTACTTAACCGGCTAGGAAAGTTGGATCATATTTACATAGAAACTATAGAATACAGTCACAACAGGGTATCCTTGACCGGTACAAGTCTATCACGGTGAATATAACTTGCTTGTTTACGTATACGTTAACAATGGTTAGTTATAGCAAGGACACGGGACCTTGATCCGAATTAAAAGCTTTTCTTTGCTTGTGGGAAACCAATCCAACAAATACAAGACGACTAAACTAGTTTATCCACCACGCAGGATTACTTGCTTAATAAGGGTAATTCCAATGAAAAAAACCAGTAGTTTCTATAACATAGGATACCGCACTAAAAAAAGTACTTTTCAACTTATGGTTTCTATGAGTAATAATTATTTTCTTTTTCTCTCTCCCAACTCAATCTTCTTCCTCCAATGGAAGTGCGGCACGAGCCCTCTAGAAACTGGTGGTTTTTTTCCAATGACGATTTCATGGTTTCTTGGTGCATTGGGTCAAGAGAAGACCTGATTTCTTCATGAGGAAACCATTTCTAGAATTTTTGCTCTCTTTCTTCATTAATTACGTTGCCATGTCAGCGTTTTGGCTACATGGCAAGCCATTTAATAATGATAGAAACCATCATCGATACATCGTTGGACTGCTCTAATTAGCTTAATGAAGCCTTTTTTACTTCCGTGGCAGAGACGATGGGTCATGGGGCGAGCCCGAGGGGGCAGGGGCGTAATAGGAATGGGCGCCTGGCGCAGGGCCCGAGGCAACTTGTAGGGTATCCAACAGGGTTAGGTGGCAGGCGGCGTCTCCTTCCCTTTCTGCCTTGTACTTAAGCTCGCCGCTTCTGTTCACAGTCCATATTTGTTTTCCTCCTGCTGCTTCGATTCCTTCTTGCCCCTTCCCCTCTCTCTGGCAAAGACGGACGGCCGACGACGACGACGGGTTGTCGGCAGCGGCGCTCACCGGCGGAGGGCGGCGGCGTCCATGGAGTGGTGGCAGAAGGCGGTGGTGGTGCCGGTGAAGCGCGCGTGGATCGTCGTCGCCGCCCGGCTGACGACGCGCCGCAAGAAAGACGGTAAGATCATCATCGCCGCCGTTTATACTATCCGTTCGTTCATTCATTCATTCATCAAAACACCAGCATCTGAATAAAGCTTGTTTTGTGTGTGTGTGTGTGAATGTAATAATCTCTCAATCTGCATATGGCCGTCGACTGCATGCCTTGATTGGTTTACTGATCGATTTCTTTTGTCTGGCGAACAGTCAGTCCCTAGTCCTGAACAATCCCTGACATAGTTCCCATCTGATTTCTAGCATCGTTTAGTTTAGAGCTGGTGAATCGTTTCAGACGTTTACTAACAGTAAGATGATCGACTAGTAAGTAGAGTAACCATTGCAATGTGGAACAATCTAGAACGAAGACATCTATCGTCGTAACCGGTTTTCTCAGTTCTAACTGCTAGCTAGAGCCACCAGTTTGTTTGTTTGATCCTCGTCAGACTAAGGACCTGTTTGGTCGGGCTCTCCGGCTCCGGCTCTTTCAGAGGAGCCCTGTCAAACTTTTATTTAGAAGAGCTGTTTTTCAGTAAAAAAACAGAGGAGTCGGAGCTTGTCGGAGCTGTTTTAAAGGAGCCACAAATTATGGCTCCTCCAAAACGGCTCCGACTCCTTCGAAGGAGCCTCTCAGGAGGAGCCGTGCCAAACGGTTCCTAAACACGTGTCGCGCGTGCAAATTTGTGTTAGCAGCACATGACGAACTGACGACGCTCATCATGCGTGCACGCACCGCATATAAAAAAAAATAAAAAATAAAAAAACGCTCAGATGTGGATTCGAACCACTGAAGGATTTCAGGGGCAATGCCCCTTGCTCTTCCCACTGAAACAAGCAAAAAAGATTTTCAATCCTTTGCTCTAACCAGCTGAGCTACCAGAACCACTTGCCTAAAGTCTCTTTTCTTCATCAGTAGAGTAGCTTGCTCAAGAACCGAGAGCCGGCCAGGGACTGGACGGCCCTCGTTCGGGAAGGTCCTCTTCGCTGTAGACGCCACCAAGAACCAGAAAGGGGCGTTCCGCTCCTATATTCTGTCCGACGGCGATGGTGATGGATATGCATGCACAGCCATCATGGCAGCATGAGGCCTGCAGGCAGCATGCTGCATGCATGCGTGGCCGTGTCGTTTTGCTCCCGTGTAAGTGCAAGAGGACAAAGCAGCGCGAGCTCTCATAGTATGAGCAGGGGGTCAGTGCGGTGGACAAGGCATGCATGGAAGTTTGCAGCTTTTCTTTTTCTTGTTTTTCCGTGCACCAAGTAGCAGCGACGCCGCCGAAAAGGATCGTGGATTATTTATTGATGGCTGATTTGATGCGAGAGAAAAATACTGTTTTGATTGAAAATTTACGATCGTTTACGACCAAGCGAACAGACTGTGAGGTATATAGATTTTTGGTGAAGCATAAAGCAGCGTTGTCCATTTTATACTGGTACTGGTACTAGCAGTATATGAATGCTGGCTGTGCCGCAAGCCGGCCAGCACCTACCAGGCTTACATATATCCACACGTGACACGTCACTCGGATAGATAGACATCTAGGAACCATATGCACATACTCAGAACTCAGTGTATATATAGCTTGGTTTTATTATACCAGTAAATGTAGAGCCGGCATGCATCATGTACAGTAGGAAACAAAAAAAGGGGGGGGAGATGAGCAGGGACCAAGAGTGACACACCTGCCTGATAGCCGGCTGCTCCTGGGCCTGCACCGACGAGCGACGAACGAACTCCCTCTACACTCTACAGAGAGCTTCTGGAAGCGATGTCGCCGTGGCATGCTGTAGCATCACACTAGCATCTTTATTTGACTCTTAACCACGCATGCGTCATTTATTTTGGAACGGAGGGCCGGAGGGGGTAACTAAGATCACAGCAAATCTGGCTTTGTCAGCAAGTCTTGTCCGTGCTCATTACACGCCGGGGGTACGTGGATACGTGCACTTGTCACGGCGCTCTACACCCCGTACACATGTCAATCCAGGGCACTGCAGTTAATTAGTGACTGGCTTCCACTGATTCATCGATTGAGTCCAATCAGTTGGCATCAACGTCACACCCATGCCATGCATAGTTTAATCACTACGTGGGTCAGTTTCTCAAGTGGAGCTGCGTGGCGCGTACGCCAAATAATGTATGTACACATTCAGGTGCATTGTAGTGTATGGCACTCCATCATCAACCCATCTTCCTTCCTGCTAGACAATCTTATATACCCAAAAAAAAATCCTTCTAGAAGACGGGGCAACTTTTCACTAACTATTGTGACAGGATATACCGCATATTTGTAACGTTGCAAGTTAAGCATGGCGAGTTTTCAGCCGTGGCAGTTTCTGAATTATTGGAATTTGGTAGGGAAGGAGCGAGCAGCAAAGCCAGCAACAGGGGATGAGGGGAACCAAAAACTGCGAAACAGAGAATCTGGCCTGTACTCTGAATGCTTGTTGTCCCGGACCCCCCCGTGACTAGTGACCAGTCCTATCCCTGACTCTCCCATCGAGGCTGTAGCTGTTGCTGTTGCTGGTGATGCTGCGATGCTAGGAGCAGCCGTGGCTGAAGTGAACAGCGGGAGAAAACCAAAGAACAACACGTGCCCCGGCAGCCGCGCCATGGCAACCGTCTCTCAGGCGGTCGCAGGGCGCATGGCCTGCCTGCCAGAAGCATCGCATCTTTCGTTTCCCTGTCACGCTCACACAAAAGAGGACAGCTGTTGTTTGATAGTACGGAGTATAACACACTTTTATTTTTGTTCTTTTTTTGGAAGAAAGCAGCTGATGATATGTGCTTGTGCTGACGAAACTAACCCTTGTGTTTGCATGCATTCAGACGGCGGCCACAGCGTGCTGGTGAAGCTCCACGACGACGTCCAGACGTGCGCGTACGAGGACGTGCAGGTGATGTGGGAGATGCTGCAGCGGGCCGAGACGGACAGGCTGGCGCGCGAGCCCTCGCCCAAGGGCGCCCGCGTGCTCGTCTGGCTGCGCCGCCACCACAAGATGGACCCGCGCCGGCGCTGCTGAAGAGTACGAGACCCTGCTGATGCTTCCTTCCTTCGGCCTTCGGCTTCGCTGTGCAGCCTTGCCCTGTGATGGATCTGTGTGAGAGAGTCACTCTGCTGCTGTGTATATATTACATACAGGCTACAGCCCTGCTGTGCCTTCGTTTCCTTTGCCCGGATGTACATATTCACCGTTTCATCTTTCGAGAAAGAGGAGAAGAGAGAGTCCGAGAGATCACAGTACCAGTTTTGTACTTTGCTCGGTGCCGCAGCCAATCACCTTGTGGGAAACAGTTCGATTTCTGAAGGAATTGGGCAAGAGCTTCTCATATCCAAGCAGAGCCTTACAAGAAAACCAACTATCCCAGCAAGCAGACCCAAGAACGTAAAAACATCGATACCAAAATATGTCCTTGTTCAGGGCGACACTCGACAACCCATCTCATCTTTCAAACAAGAACCTGTCATTCAACCTGCAAAGCAAAAGCCAAACTTTAGTAATCAATATATGATTCAGAAAACTGGTACACATTAATGAAACAGCAAGGAATTTTAGGGATGAACAAGGTGTTACCACTAGAACTTCAGGCAGATGATCTGAATTTTGTTTCAAACTTGGACAACTGGACTGATAGCCTGGGCGCCTGACTGACATACAAAAGTCCTTGTTACCACTAGAACTTTAGGCAGCAACAAAAACAATAACATAGCCTTTCAGTCTCAAATAAATTGAGGTTGACTAGAGTTGAAACCCACAAAAAGCCCAAAGTCACGGTTCAGACACTTCCATAGCTGCTTTCTAAGTACTCCTATTCAAACATAGATCTCTAAGTATATCCCAAGCTTTCAAATATCTTTTTATTGTCTCTCTCCATGTCAATTTCGGTCTTCCTCTACCTATCCTCATATTAGTAGCTTGGCTTAGGACTCCACAATGCACCGGTGTCTCTGGATGTCTCCTTTGGATATGGCCAAACCACCTCAACCGATGTTGGACAAACTTTTCTTCAATTGGTGCTACCTCTAGGCGATCACGTATATCATCGTTCCGAACTTGGTCTATTCTTGTGTGACAGCAAATTCATCGTAACATACGCATTTCTGCAACACTCAGTTGTTGAACATGTCTAATCTTTATAGGCCAACATTCTGCTCCATACAGCATGACCGGTCTAATCGCCGTTCTATGGAACTTGCCTTTTAGCTTTTGTGGTACCCTCTTGTCACAGAGAATGCCAGAATCTTATCGTCACTTGATCCACCCTGTTTTGATTCTATGGCTAACGTCCGCATCAATATCTCCATCCCTCTGTAGCATCGATCCCAGATACTGAAAGGTATCCTTCTTAGACACTACTTGACCTTCCAAACTCACATCTCCCTCCTCCTGAACAACTCCGCCAAAGTCGCATATCATGTATTCGGTTTTAGTTCTGTTCAATCTAAAACATTTAGACTCAAGGGTCTGCTACCATAACTCTAGTTTTCTATTTACTCCCACCTAGCTTTCGTCCACTAACACTACATCATCAGCGAACAACATACACCAAGAGATATCCCATTGTATATTCCTGGTAACTTCAGGCAGATGAACTGAATTTTGGTTCAAACTTGGACACTTGGACTGATAGCCTGGGTGCCTGACTGCATTTAGTGGTGGGAAGGAACAGCTCGATGCATGTTTTCTACTGATTTTACTTTACTGAAACCACTAGAAATCCCAGCAAATTTGGCTCATGTAAAGTTTACTCATATGACACAGTTACACATTCAAAAACAGTCGTCCATTGACAACAGAGAATTGCAAACAAATCACCTGTAGTTCTATCTACTTCCTGATGACAATACAGTACACAGTGGCCAACTTACTGGTTTTGCACACCATGGATTTATGACTAGGTTTGGTGGTCATGGCATACATACCCTACTCCCGCAATTGATGATCGTATAGATATGTAGCTGAAGACGGACATTGACATGAACAGCAAGGCTTGTTCCTTAGCTTTGAGGCTAACTGCTACCTGTCTGAAAAGATAACACTGCTAGTAAATAAGAACTGTTTATTTATAGTTTAAAATTGCATGTAGGGTGTCTCAAAAGAAAGAAAACGGCACAAGTATCCTGCAGAAAGTTAATACAGCACTGTAACAGAAGTACATCAAAGCCAGGTACTTTTCAGAGAGAGAAACAAAATGAGGGGTCTTCCAGGTAAAAATTAGCCAATAATGTCCCAGCAGCAAACAAAGTATTTTGCAAAGCAATGTTAAACACCAACAGCTATGGATTTGTATTAGTAGTAGATATTTAAAGTATCAAAGTATCCAGTCCTGTTTGTCTTGCTGAACCAGGATGTATTGGACTGCCGGCGAGCCTCTTTGCTGCAGACATAAAATGCAGAGAACATTCAGAATTCAGACAGTCTGCATCCAGGGTTCTCTGATCCTCTCCAACATCAATAAGTGCACTAGTTCAGATACAACATACTTGCGATATATAACAGTATAATAATAACTGAAAATGCTTTTGACAGCCTTAAAATGACACCAGAGACCAGATATCTTTTCTTATCTCTGAAACAAAATATTGAAATTGTTCAAAATGAAAAATAAAAGCTGGACAACAGAAAGAACCAAAGTAACAAAATTTTGAACGGGGATCCATCTGTTTCAGACAACATGTTGAGATCACAGAACACAGTGTGATCACCAATGCATCTCCTTTTTTTTTTTCTTGTCTTGAGTATAATAAACACACCAAAAGTGTGTATGGGGCACCAACCTAATCCCAAGACGTGACTCAGTGCACATCAAGGTACAAAGGTAGAGATCTAACATATAATTCTCATAGCACAGTTACAAAAGAATTAAATGAAATTAACATTCGAGATCCCTGAAATTAGTACTGAAAATACCTAGAAAAATTTTGCAATCAATAATGTACATCCTGACCTAGAAACTTACAGAACATTTTCCTATAAGTTACAAGACAGCACTTGTATTTTGCTGCCCCCAGTCCCTTATGCCGGATGTTACATAGAAGTTGGGACTTTTGGATGTAACACTATCCACCTGGTAAGTGCTAATGAGGCCTAAGCTGCATGGCCAGAAGATGTTTTCCTTTATTTGGGCATGATTTATCAGGAAAAAAGAATGTCTTTCTTTCACTACAACTCTGACAGCTGAACGCGAAATCAGAATTCTGCCTTGACCCCACATGTGCATATTCTGTGTTGTGCCTGCAATCTTGCCACTTCCAGCTCAAATGTACATCGGATGGGCACCAAGAAGCATATTGGTACAAAACTTCAATATGAAGTAAAAAAGCACCATCTGTCAGTCATTTTCCTCTGAAGAACATAGACATATCTTCTCCAGAAGGACTGGCCAGTTCTCCCCGAGATGTTGAGGGTTTAGCTGCATGGCTACCTTAAAATCATTGATGGAGATCAATTGGTTACTTCCGATCTCATTCGTGGCTCCTGATGGCCCGCTACCTGATTGAATGTGAACATGGTTTGGCAGCCAGACACCATTAATCTGCTTTCCATAAGCTTGCTGCTTGTATGGTGGTGTCCCTTTCCTTGCATCCCTCTGAACACTACCTCCTACTAACTCAACAGATGACCTAATCAGGTTTTTCATGTACTTATCCAGAGCAATATTCAGAAGCTCGGCACTATCCATTGTGACACCAGCTAAACCCAGCGTTTCTGCTGTTTTCTCCATCCGTCTGTGCAGCAGCTCAGTGTTGAACAGCCCACCATGATCAAGACAGCTGTTAAAGTGATCCTCACCTGCAACAATTCGTGGAGGTGGAAATTTCCTTGCACCACCCACACTTGCTGAACAAAATGGAATTCCTAGTGGAGCTCGTACAGGACTTCTCAATATTTCTGCAGACCGGTCTGCAGTGCTGCTCATACTTCTTCTCTGCAAAAGCATATTATTGGGTGGCAACTGTTCCACGCGTGGATGCTTTGCCAGTGGCTCTACAGGTTCGCATTGTTGAAAATGCAATCTCTTCAACTCAAGTGGATTTATAATACCATTCTCCAGAGATCCAGAAGCACCGTGAGTAACTTGGTTGTGATTGACAGCAGTCGTCACCCTACAATTTGGGCCCATGTTATTCATACTGTCTTTCAAAGTATGATCCTGTGCTGTAGCCACAGGCCTCAATCCCTGAACCTGTAACAACCTGGCATCACCATTGCAAGCATTCAACACTTCAGCAGCCTGAGAAGCCTTCTTTACTGATGCCCCAACAGGTCTCCTCCCTGCATCCAATGGAGGAGGAGGAGGCGGGCACTTTCCCTGGTAGGCATTGTAGAGAATTGCACGGATTAACCGGTTGTGCAGCTGGAGGTTCTCCCGCCCCAGGGTCTGCAGGCACAGCTTTTCAAAGTCCTGCCTGCCGAGCCTTTCCGATAAGTAGCCATTCAAGTAGCCAAAATATCGCCGCGAACGATCCGGACCAAGCCGCTTCTCCATCTGAGCCTTGAGCTCCCTGAGATCGATACGGCCATTCTGCTGCTGCTGCTGCTCCGGTTGGGGAGCTGATGGCTGCTGCCGCTGCTGCGGTGCAGCCACAGGCCATGCCTCCTCCCTTACTGTGTCCATGCAGTTACCACCGCAGCAAACCCCAATATCAGACCCGGAGTAGAGAAACCAAAGAATTGGGGATAGCACGCCGCACCCAGCTAGGATCAAACCATTAGGGCTTGCGCCTCTTCCTGCAGAGCGCGAGCCCGTACCCGAATTCCCAGCTCGCCGGCCATGGAGGGGATCTCATCTCCGCTAGCGCCGCACCAACCGCCGCGAGATCAAGAAGCCGCCCAGGGAGCGGCGCGGAAGGCCCGAATCGAGCATAGAGGCCGCGGGCCTGGCGAGCCAATTGGATTACCCGCCCAAACCCTAAAGCAATGGAGGCATGATCCCCGGCCTCGCCGAGCTCCGGCGAGCTCGTACCTGCTGGATCTCCGGCGAGGGAGACGACGCGCCCGGCGGAACCGAATCGAATCCGAGAAACAGCAGGAATTGAGCTGACCTCCGGGAGGGGAGCAATTGGGGTTGGCGGGCGGGAGCGGGACGGGGACCAGCCGAAGACGAATTGCCCTCGCTGCTCACCGGCGGGCGGGCGGGCGGGCTGCTCTCTCGGCGGCGTTGCTCGGGCGCGTGGCGAGGCGGCTGCCTGCTGCCGCTGCTTCGTGGGTTGGGATGGGCTCGCTCGTGTCTGCTTTGCTCCTTGCTTCTTCGTGTTCGTCTCAGTCTTGGGTTCTCCCTGTCATTTTTTTTCTTTTTTTTTTTTTTTCCTCTTCGAGGGTTTTTTCTCGGCCTTTGAATCGGATTTGATCGCGCAGGAGTGCCCAGAAGAGAAGAGGATCTGCTTTGGCTTCCCGGCCTGTCTCTTCACTCCTTTGATTGCCACTATACTCGCTAGCAAACGTGCTGGAATGTTTCAAGTACTTACAACAAACAAGGCCTTGTTTAGATTGCCTTAAAATTTCAAGTTTTTTCACTCTCTCTCCATCACATCAATTTTTGGACGTATGCATGGAGCATTAAATGTAGGTAAAAAAAATAACTAATTACACAGTTTGGTTGTAAATCACGAGACGAATCTTTTGAGCTAGTTAGTCCATGATCGGATAAAGTTTGTCAAATACAAACGAAACGTGCTACAGTGTCCATATTACAAAAATTTGCAATCTAAACAAGGCCCAACATGTAAAGTTAACCTGTCTTGTTCGATTTAATTGGACTTGACATAATTATATTTAAAATTAAATTCTAAGACACATAATAAATGCTAGTTGTAATAAAGGATTAATATCGTATAGAAAATTGAACGGAGATTAACTCAGCTTAAATATATATAGCTATTGTCTATGTTTGTTGTGAGGTTAAAAGAATGAAAGGCTAGCCACATATATATGCCAAGTTGCAACACGAATGGACTCGAATTTGGCCAATCAGACCAAGTGAGTGTTGCGACACCATTAAAAAATTTATAACTCCAAACTAAGGGAACAAGTATGGACGAAAGAAGGGGTGGGAGTGAAAGACAGCCGTGAAGCTAGAAGAGTCAAAATAAGTGATGAAAGAAGATGGGTGGGTAAGAGATGATGGATCGAGAGAGGAATTAAACTAAGTTAAACTAAGTTACATTCCAATTCATTCCAATTCATTCCAACACATGCATCCAAGGCCTTACTGGTTTCAATCCGAACACGCTCTAAGTCATTCTCACTCTCTCGGTGTGGAACAAGGTCACTGATCTGTGGTGTGGAACAAGGTCACTGATCTGGTATGTTCAGTTAGCTGCCCCATTTTTTTAAACCTTACCACACATTTTGTCGCAACTATTTGGTTTATGCCATACTTATGGCATGCCACATTTTTTTTGGCTATGGACTCCACTTGTCATAGGTTTGCTTTTTAGCTAAATTTTGCCCATGTCATAGCTAACAAACTTTCACATTTTTTCTGCCCTAAACCTCACTTGTCATTGAGCCGATCTTTAGCTATTTTTTTTTCCAAAGATGTACTAACTGGGAAATTATTGGCCACACATTAAGCAAAGAGCTGGGAAATTACTAGCCACTTTAGCTAATTTTTTAGATAGGCTCTGCATACTGTTAATCCCATCAATCCAACTAATTGGCATACTCCCAATATGCTGTCAGACAATTAACATTTTGATAGCTAGATACTATGGCGACAAATTATAGTTACTTGGAGAAACCAGTCCAATAAGCGAGAGGACCAAACCACCGTCCAGTACATAAAACGGCCATAGAGTATTAGAATCGAAGATAATATGTTACGTTAATAATGAGCAAGTCTTCGATATGTAGTTACTTGATAATCATAGGAAAGTAAATGCACATGTGATCTGGTGATATGTTACATTAACCACGAACAATCCTTGGGAAGTTTAACAACCATGTGAAGATAAATGCAAGTTTAACAACCATGTGAGGCTAAATGCACCTGTATGCGAAGCATTTAGATAAGTTTTTGTAATGCATCTACAAGAACTCAAGAAGTTACAGAGCGCGGAACATTCACACACCACGTGTCCATTTCCACACCCTCTGCATTCACACACCACATGTGTCCATTTCCATACCATCTCTGTTTTCTAGGTCCAGTATAGAACTGATTATACGTCTTTAAGACAAAAAAATGATCAAATATAAAGAGGATTTTTCTTTTATTTTACAACTCATGGAAGATGTTTCTTGTTTCAAGACATGAACACCAACTTGTCCATTATACCACATAGATCCTAAAAAAACGGAAACCATTTTCACATTCCTTGGTTCGGATATGTACTCCGAATAGAAAACACCAAAGATTTGAATAGAATGGAAGAAATATGTGGAGAGTTCTTGTTACTAGCATCTCTTATGCATATGATATAATGCTCTACCTGCATCGTTGAAAACATATCCGTGTGAATCAAATACAGTAATTAAGAATTTACAACAAATGTGGTTCATGATATTTGATATCGATAGTCTTTTTTAGATAATGTTGATATCGATAGTTGGAGACAAACAAAACAATTTGCGCATTAGCTAATCTTCCTCAATGTGGTTGCCACTTTAACAGTCATCCTGTATGATGGCAAGTAAAGTGTCTGTGATGATCCTTGATTTGGGGTAAAATTGATGGCGCATGGTGGGTAGCATGGCAGCCGGGTGTCTCTGATTATCCTTGATTTGGAGTAGAATTGATGGCGCATGGTGGTGGGTGGCATGGCTGCCGGCAGCTGGAAGAGAGGAGAGGAGAGAGAGGATTAGGGTTTCCCCTAGATTATTCTTGCTTAATCTCAATAGATACATCTCCGATTACATTTATAGGGAGGACCCAACCTATTCCAATTTTTGGACTCTTCCCAATCCTAGATCTAGATGGGTTTTGTGCTGCCCTATAGTACCAGTGCTATATTGAGCGCGTTCGGCTGGCTGGTGGCCGGCCGGCCAGCCCACTCACGAAATCACTGTTCACGGGTATTTTAGCTTATTTTTCAGTCCTGCCGAACAGGCTCATTATCCACGGGTACTGTTCACGCCGGGCCATATTGGCCTGTCTTGGGTCTAACACCTCAGTGGCCTACCAGGACTATTTAGGCCCGTGACAGTGTCCTTATGCCCTGACCTCGTTATCTGCTATAATTCTTGGCAATCTACTTCATATGTTCATCAACAAATTTAAAACTTGGTTTCCTTAAATATTAGGACGTGACTGAGAATGATCATATTTGTGTAGCTCACACATGTTCTGACACAGTACATGTACAAGAAATGTATTTGACCTGTCATATTTTAATAGAAAAGACTCCAATAGAATATGAAGTGTGCATAGTACTACGGTTGATTTTGTACTTGATTGAATTCACAGACTTATAGTGCATACAGTAGTTCTAGAAATGTTACCTGCGCAAAAAATAGACTTAAGGACTAGCTGATTGAGTCCTCCGGGACAGTAGAATCCTGAATCACACGGTCAGGGTCTAGCTGACCACTGTAATAACTAGATGGCACAGCAGAAAGGTCCAACTTTCCAGTCCACTCCTCACCAGGCTTCAGAGTGACAGGCTTTTCTATAGCAGCCGCCTCCACGCATACCATTCGCTTATATTCATCATCCCCAAAATCTGACATAGCCTTTGCTTTTTTATCCCAGGGTTCCAAACAACTGTAACGAAGAATATATGAAACCTCATGAACTTCATTCTTGAATTGTTTCAATGATAACAATCTATTGCAATAGCAAGCAAAGTAAAGATGAGAGCATTCACAAGACCAGCATCAGGAAGGCCTCCTTTCCTCACAACAAATGTTCTTTTCTTCTCATGATCAATAATGGCAATTTTTGACGGTGTGCCCAGATATATTCTGTCCAGCTGCAAAATTGCATATGCTTTCTTGAGTAATAACGAGAAAGAGAGATGATAAAGGGTAAATGAAATGCTTTGTCGACGCACTTCGGATTCAAAAAACAATTGCATCGCCTTGTTCAGTGAAACGGGCTCTATCTTGTAAGTTGTCTAAGTAATCCAGAGTTTCCAAACCTTCTACTCGCACCTCACTGAAATATTAGCATGGAGTCATGTAAACACTTCTGTACTTAAGAAGACTAATTACAAAGGATATTTATGGTTGAATACCAGAGTTTGGTCAAACGAATTGGGACTGGGGATAAACATGCTGCCACAAGATTATTTCAAAAGCTATGCTGGCAAATTGAATATTTCAAAAATGATGACCATGATTTGAACCAATGTACCTGATATCAGAAATCTTGAAGTATGTGTGGTATGCAAAAGTGAAAGAGAATGACTTCCCATCTGCATTAGTGTTTCTTATACGTGAAGTTAGCATCAAATCACCACCAGGACTAAGTGCAACCCTCAGGCGGTACTCAAAACTGCAATATAATATATCTGTAAATATACAGATGGACATGCTTGCCTTCTAATGCAATAAATTACTAGGAAATATAACAAAGATAAGCCTTTCAGGCGTCCTACGGTAGCATTAAATCATTACGAGCAAGTGACAATAAGCTCACCTATGAGGCCAGATCTTCAAATCCTCTTCAGTAGGTTTGAGGATCAAGTCCACATAAGCTGTATTGGAGGTTGGCACTGGAAATGGTGGAGGATCATTATCAACACACCATGTCCTATTCCTTGCAAATCCATGTTGCTCCAGATTCCCAAAGTTGGAAAACTACATAAGTGGAATTAAGATTCCCATAGAAGAAGATATAGAGAAGCCAAAAGCTGTTGGAAGGATAATGGCGTACCTGTGGAAAGCAGATTGGTATTCCTCCACGTATAGCTTTTGGAGGCTTGAAAATAGCCTGATATAATAGCAATAGTAACACTCAAACATCAAGCGATCAAGACAAAATGCAACTCATACTCCAGCTGCTTTTTTTCCCAGATTCAAATATTATTGCATGTCAAGAAGCACAAAAGAGCACCAGAGAAGCACCAGTAACATTCACATTATTTTCACAACATCTGCCAATATGATAAAGAGAGAAAGGTGTACGTGAAATACTAGCAGTGAAGGTTAGTGTAGATATTCTTTCACTTACTGAATTAAACAATCAACCATTAGTCCGTAACTCAAGATAGAACTTGATGGCTACAGAACTTATTTCACCTAGAAATGAACTAAACAAGTGGAAGACTATATTTCACAATGTCTATGTTTTTGTTAGCATGCATGCAACAATCCTAAAAAGTTCATTACAAGGAAGATACTGTACTGCTTTTGGATGGACAAAACAGCTGCAGAGCAATAATTTCAGGCAAAGAACAGACTGTAGACTGGATCAAATCAAGCAAATAAAGGACATATGCAGTCACACAGAGATGAGACTTAAATTCTAACAGTTCAATAAATCAAACCCGCCAAAAAATGTTCACTATAAATGATATACTGCTGAAAGATTATAAAGGCAAAAAAATAGCACCTTATTGCTAACAAAAAGTAACTCATCTCCATGCTCATCTTTCCATGATGTCACATGCCCACCATACAAGTACACCTACAAGCAATGAATTATATTATTATCGAAAGATCAAATGTTTGTAGTAGGTTTCAAGAAAAAATCAGAAGAGCATATACAGGATACCAAAAAAATTAAATAATTTCATGTGAACTTTGTATAATTCTGTTCAGTGCTGTTCTTTCCCATGACTATGTACTGGAAACCATGTTGCTAATTGTTTAGACAAATAATAGAGCCCATGGCAACAACTTTTTGATAGCCCAAGTTCAAACATGAGTACAATATAATCTCTGTGTCAAAATTCTGAGGGGATATATGAGGTTATTACGATTGACTTAGCATTGAGTTTCTAATAGCAAAACCTTACACAACAACATTTTAGTCTATGGTTACTTAGCCCCATATACCTTCTTGTTATTCATTTCAAGTTTCGACTCGCCAAATATAGAATGCCTGTGCTTGTAAGTTAACATAGTCAACCAGATGGTGCAATTAAAAGCAAGTCAAGTGAGCTTTGTAACTAAAAGTACAACAATTGGCATGAAAATAATAAACGACAATTTTCAGCAATGCTGGGTGCCTGGTACAATAATTGAAATAGGCAAGTATCCACGAGCTTCCCTGTCCAACCTCTTAGTCAAAACTAAGGTTTATGCAACAAAAATCACCCTCCAATAGTCCCCCCTATCCAACATCCTATATTTAGTGGTATCCCAAATCACCCTCCGTCTCCCTCAAATTAAATTTGGGGTGACTGTTGTCCACCCTGTATGTTATTTGAGTAGGGGAACTGTAAAATGTTTGAGAAGCGGGATTTTTTTGGTGGTCAGGATGCACCCTATACAAGGATATAGGGGAATTAAGTTTAGGAGGACTCTTGGAGATGCTCTTAGACCAAATATCACAGATAGGTAGTGCAGTAGTGCACCCTGAACAAGCTTGTCCTCTACCCATCATCTTAAGTTATCTTATGGCATTCTCAACAATGGTTTGCATGTTGATTTCACAATCATCAATATGCTTAAGCAGAAACTGTGTCACAGCAGAGAAGCACCCAAATGAACGCCCAGCTATTCACCATCCAAGATGCCAAAGCAAGAAAAAAGAAGCATGAAGGTTGAGATTTCAAATGATGTGGAAGTTGCCCGAATAATCAAATTTAATTTTCCATGGAATTGCTTTGATATATCCAAACTTTATGTCACTGTAAAAACCATTCCATTCCTATGAGCCCAAGCATACAGAGGGATGGCCTCTGCGATGGCCGCTCACCATTGCACGACACATTTCAACATCCCCTTCAATACAAATGTTCCACAGCTCTAGCAGTTACACAAAGGATTAACGACTATTATCCTTTACAGGTTACATAGCTTACCTCCTAATCCAACCATCAATAAAACCATGTCTGCCATGTCCCCAGCTCCTCACAATTTTAGAGCAACTGAATATCTCAGGGTGTGCACGACTGGATGCCTTGTTTGTACTTGTACTAGTATATTTGTATGGAAAATTTTGCCGGGCAATGGTGGTCAGAGTGGCTTAGCCCGAGTGGAGAACAGTCCCTGTAATTCAGAGTCCTTGGCTACTTGCAGTACAAGGGAATCTAAGCCCCGTGTTCAGGAATTACAGAAACACCATGACGGATCACATTAGCCACTTCTTCCCTTGTTGGGTAAATCTCGGATCGTCATTGTTCAGCAACTGTTTGTGGGAAGACAAAGGATGAAAACTGAATTCATGGGACAGGCTTGGACTCGGATCAGCACACTGGCCTGGTACACCTTGTCAGTCTGTCACTCACAGGAGCCGCAGAGCTTTGCTACGACGAAGCATATCTGATCTAGCATGGAAAACCCGCTGACGGACGGAGTACTATATCACCAACTACCGACTACGCGACAGGAGCAGCAACCGAGAAATCCGGCTTCGAACAGCACCATGGCAAGCGCCACGGATCTGCGCCGGGATCCGGCAGCCGGAACACGACCTAGCGAGCGCAGGCAACTGAGCGGGAGTGGCAGGCGGGAACGAACCTCTGCGGAGCTGCCCCGGACCTCGCGGAGCACGACCTTGTCGAGGTCGTTGACGCCCTTGCAGTGCCTGACGGGCGCTGCCTCCTGCTTATTCTCCTCGCCCGCCGGCGGCGACGACGCCGAGGCCGACATGGTGTCCTTCCGCCGGACCGAGCACCACCGCACGCCGAGTCCGAGCGGAGTAGTGGAAGCTGGAGAGCCTGGAGGCAGAGGGAGCGCAAGTGGAGAGAGGCAGGCGCAGATGGGGTCGAGGTCGATTTGGGGAATTTCCGGACAGCGCCGCTGTGCGTGCGTGTGCGGGGGACTAAATAATCATCGATCTCGCGCGTGGGTGCGTGTTCTTGCTCGCTTTTGCTTTGCTTCATTCAGCTCGGGCGGGCGGATCGCTGGATGAGCCATGGAATATGGATATATGCCTTTGCTGGTACGTTCTGATGTGCTTCGCTTTCGCTGATAAAAAGGTCATTGCGCTCCATCCAAATTCCAAAACCAAAAAGGCAGCGTTCCATTCCACTTGCTTCGGTGTCTGTACATTTTTGGTGTTTTGCACGGTATGCAAGCCACTACTTGTTAGGGTATATTCTGAGAAGTACCGGATACATACGTGGAGACACAACAACGTTGGGATTGGGATTGGGATGGAAACACTCCACTGTTTTCTCACTGTGAAGAACTCGTTGAGTAAAAAAAAAGTTACATGGAGGTGTTCATCCAAAACAATGCACATCTTGCTTTCTAATAGTCAATGAATTTCGATTCAATTACATATAGTACAAATGTTTATGACACAACTAGGCCACTTAGTTTTGACCCCAAAAGTGTACGTACGCTTCCAGACGCCGTCATGCTCCGTCGATGGCGATGATCCTGAGGAAACTGTCGACTGTACTATCCTATAGTCCCAAATCTGTCAACTCGCGCCAGCCAATCAGTAGCCTAGCTGGCTTGTTATCCGATGATTCTTGTACATTTTCCAGTTTCCAGACCAGTCAATCGAAGCAGCAGGACAATAAAAAATGGATAAAGATGGGAGCTTGGGCTGAGATCTCGAGTCCCATCACAGGATCCAGGCCGACGCGACGGCCATCGGCCAGGTGTGCGCTGGCTGACGTAGCCCTCAGACTCGACACTCGCGCCGCGCCAATGTACCGTCGGGCCGGATGCTCCGTGCTCGGCTGCTCGCCCTCGCCCCGGATCAGATTCCAATCGGTGCGACGCCGACCCACCCCACTCGCACTGGAGATTGGCTTGGCGCTTGACCGACCTGCCTGCATCTGCAGAGGTGCGTGGCGCCCGGTGACTTGCGTCGCGTCGCGGGTGCGCGGTCAGAGCCGTGGGAACTGGGAATCGATCGATCGCCGCTGCCTCTTCCCCACCCGCCGCCGCCGCCGCCCACCTTTGTGTGAGCGTGAAGCCTACGTGACGTTAATGAAACGGAGAAAAAAATATATATGCGGCGATGTTGACCAAGCTCTGATTCTCTCCGGCTGCTACACGCATGGTGGCACTTCCCTAGCCCACCAAAGCTGATAGATGCTCCGCGGGCTGTGAGGGAAAAAAAAACCCTCTCACCTCCTTGAACTATTATCCACCGAGTTCGTTACCAATCGCAGTACCAGTACTGGTCATAAAATTCCTTACTTGACATGGGAGAAGACTAAGATCATGTTTGATCCTATATGGTCTAAACTTAGTGGCTAAAGTTTAAACCACTCTCGAAACAGGAGGTCCACAGTGTTATCTAAAGTTTAGACTAGCTCACAAAGCTTTAGACCATATAAGTGAGTTAAAAGTAGTCTAAAGTTTTAGTGTTCAGCCTTAATCAACTAAATTTCAGACCTGAGAATCCAAACAAACCCTAAGACTCATGTTCTATTTGCAGTTGAAAAGATTTTAGCAATTTAGCTCCTTATTATTCGCCGTCTCTATAATTTTCACTACCTTTGTCACTTCGGCGCATCTCACAATTGGTTATTGTTATAAGGGGTACACAAAAATACTTTTTTGCTCTTATAGTATCAAATAAGTATGATTAGATTCATCAAGAAATATACTTTCATATTATACCTAGCCATAAACATTAATATTCTTCTCTATAACTTCAATGAACTTGAGATAATTTGACTTAAAACAAAGCTAAGATATCAATATTTAGTGTCAAAATGTACATATTATTCTATATAAACTTTGTGAAATTTAAGATAGTTTGGCTTAAGACAAATAAAACACTAGCATTTGCGGAACGGAGGTAGTAGTATTAAATTTGGCCTAATTCCTTCGTGTACAAATATACATGAACTATTTTTTTTGACTTTGTGGATGGCTTCACGGGGAAAAATATCTTCACAAATATAGACACCCCCACCCCACTGGCCCACCCAACCACGCACACAAAGTGTATTATGATTATACTTCCTTCGATCCAGTTTATAAAATATTGTCAATTATGGCACGGTCTCCCAAATTACAATTTAGTTACTTATTTATTCTATATTATATTTTTATAATAGAAAATTATGATTATTGATAGTATATTTGACTACAAATCTGATCATGCCAAGTTGTATTACAACAGTTAAAATTTGTTCGTCATATTATTGGTTAAAAATGTAAGTTCAAATATTGGGCATGTCTCATGATGGAGACCGTGGCTATGGAAATTTTCGCCAAGCATGGATGGTCGCTAAAAAGGCTTAGCGCTTAGCGTTTAATCAATTTTCCCTTTGTTTGGCTTCGCTTTTTGAGAGCTTAAAAAACAGCAAGAGGCTGGATTTGTAATAGGAATTGGTCGTGTGCAAAACTCTTGCCGAGACCGGAATAAAAATTCCTTTTTCTAAAAAAAAATGTGTGCCTTGTGAACTGGACCGCAGGGAGTAGTGATACGTGTAACATTTGGATGGTTCCCTTCCAACAAAAATATTCATGACTAGCTTATCTATTTTTTGCCTTGTAGATGGCTTCACTTCAGTACAACAGGAACACACATTGAGACCAAATACAGATCACCACATAGCGATCTTAACAAGTTCAACCAGTAGATAAGTTCATCATCAGTCCAGTTCATGGTCGGTGCTAGGTGGCAGAACAACCAAAGGGCCTGTTCGCTGGTTGGTGCTGGTGCTGGTTTGGGCTGGCTGGTGCTGGTTTTTTATGAGAGAAAAACACTGTTGGCTGGCTGGTTTGGGCTGGCTGAAACCAACAAGCGAACAGGAGCAGCGAGCAGGAGCAGCGATGGGCTCGCCGCCGGGCGACAGCGCGCGGCACACATCGGCAACATGCCAATCTACTTCGGAACCGGTCGGCGGCGAACTCGAGCAGGAACTTGTCCATGTACTGTATATAGACCGTAGTGGGTCATGTCTTCCTGGCAATTAAAATTTCTTAATGATATCAAAGGCTGATGGTTAGTAAGTAATAGAGATTTGCACAGCAATAAAAACTTTAAAATATTGACCCTCTCTTGAATTCTTCCCTTCAACCTCCGCCGCTGAGGGGAGTAGATGGATAGGCGGACCTCGGGAGAGAGAGATGATTTTTTTTTGAAAGGCGTATAAGGGGTTTAATCCCCTACTGAAAAATATATTAAAAAAGTGTTAGAAGATTACAAACCAGAAAAAGGAGAGGGAAAAGGGGGCCTAAAAAGAGAGATGAAAATTTGGAGGAGATTTTTTTATATATATTAGATACATGTATAGGTATATAAGTATAATAAGTGAGATAAAAGGACAATTGTCGTCGTGTTCCAATCCACTACGACTGCAGCAAATGCAAACTCATCAGTCACATGGCGTGGATTATAAGCTGGAATAGTATTTTTCTCTCACACCAAACCAGTCAGCAGTAAATAATCGAATAATCCACGATTATTTACAACGAAACGAACAGGCTGTCGTGCATCCTCACTTATTGATCCCAATAGTACGCGCACGCGCCAAACAAGTTTGAGGCCGACGGGACGGAGACTTGGAGAGGATCTTCTCTCTTGTGCGTGTTCAGCGGTCGACTCACATGGCGTGGATAGTATGCACATCGAAGCAGCTCAGGGAGGGAACGTCCCCATTGATATCTTGATGTACAGTGATTCTAGCCGAACAATAAGACTTTTTTTTTTCCTTTTGAATAGGAACCAGTGAGACACTTGCATAGTTGCATAGCATAGCCAGATATTTGAAGAACCAGCTATAACGCTCCCAGCTAGAAACACCACCAGGGGCTACCTATCAACACATAAAACTCACTAAGACAAAAATTCATTGAGATTTCAGCAGAATCTCTCCTAAAAACTGGGCATCTGAGATATAAAAATCACCGATCATGTATGATATAGAATTATGGCTGGGATTTGAACGCGGGTGAGCAGCCTGGCCACTGCCAACACCAAGCTATGAGTTCGTTCGCATACGTTTTTGTGTATAAACCAGTCTGTCAGCCATGCACGATATATGTATGTCCAATTAAACCTTGGTAGATCTTCTCTCGAGAGTAGCTCCAGCATACGTGAGAATCAAACCATAGTGGTAGGAAATCGAACCAAGCACACCGAACCATGAGGTGTCATACGTGAAATCAGATCTTGCATACAAGTTGAACCAAGCTAGATTAAGAAAAACTCCTCCTGACAGCGAGACAGATAGTACCAAGCCGAGAGCGATAGATTCACACACCTTCCAAAAGCTAACACGTGGAGAGAGAAACAAAAGTAGCAGGGCCCGTGAGCTGAGGCACCAGGTGATTCTGCAGAGCAAAATCGTTTCACACTAGAGGTATCCTGACTAGAGATATGGAAGATGCAAAAAAAATTCCATAAACGCAGTCGTCACCATGAAAATAACATACTCTTATCTTAACAAATCTTTAAAAGAAAACCCCCGAAAATGCTTGCCGAAGATATTCCTTAGGTGCACCGAAATGAAACCAGGTCTCCAAGCGGAACCCTAGGAGGCGCCGACCCACGGCCTCCCACGCCGCCCGCCCGCCCCCACCTCCCCCACCTCCCCTCCCTCCCCATGCCCGACACACCCGCTGCTTGAGACACCACGCCGGGCCGAACCCTATGAAGCCCGACCCACGGCCTCAACTCCACCGCTGCCCGCCAAGGCGCCGGTGCCGCCACTACTGGCCAGCCGCCCCCGCCCCCCCTCCCCTCCCCCCTCCCCACGCCCGACACCTTTGCCATTGAGCGCCTCCAGACTCCCTGCCCTCCCGAGCCGTCGCCGACGACGACGCCAGCACCGCCACCGCCACCGGCTCCATCAACCAACAACACCTTCGTGCTCTCCACCATGGGATCCGGTCTTTGGGGGCGCCTCCATGGCTCTCCTCCCACCGCTGGCGCCGGGATTCACTTCCGTGGCCATCTCCTTGTCCCCATCGCTGACGATGCTGGGCCACCCCGCCGCACCCACCACCTCCACCAGATCCGCGGCTGTGGATGCCCCTGGGCTGCGCGTGGATGCCGATTCTGGCGGGCATGTTGTTGGTATTTATTAACTTGCCACTTGTTTTAGTAGTCACCTAATGTATACCTACATCTCTTAACATTACTTATCAGGTTGTCATCCCTATTGATGATGCTAGAAATGTTTGTTGGTACTACATAGCATTACTACTAGAATAATACTAAATAGTTCTTTATTAATTTATGTGACTAGGAGGAATATATAGATATGAAAGAAAAGGAATCTATAAGTGCACAAATAATTATACCATTATAGCACTTCACCCGAGAGTATTTCAGGTATCGTTATTTATATTTTTACCATAGGGAAGGTCTAACATGGACAAGTATTGATAACTTATATTATTGATGGAGAAGTAAATCATAACCAATATTCTATTCATAACAGGGATAAGTCATAGGATAAGATATATATATACATATATATATATATATATATGATAAGTATTGATCAATGATAATGATAAATCACTCAAAGTACTCCTTTCTATGGCATTAGCATGGTCAGGTAGAATATTAGAGGAATAATTCCTAAGTCATTCTTAATTATAAGTCAAATCATACATTGATCAGTGCAATTACACCTAATAGTCATTGTTAAGATCATCTTCATATCTACACATAAGGGATATTACTAAGAGAGATTAAGAACAGAGCTTGTCCCCCTTCGTAACCAAATCCTACGTGCTACCAACATCGGGGAGTGGACTACAAAAGACTCAACGGGAGTGTCACGTCCACGATCTACCACATGATCCGGAATATATGGTGTATCCGCAGGTAAATAATATATAAGTACCACGCTTACACAATGTCGACCACCCACCCATAGATCCTTAGGGTGAGCGCTATATGAACATATGCATGAATATGATGATAATCTAACTATACTAGGTATATAATTAAAGTGGACGATGAACATTATAACGAAGAACATGAATAAGATGAATACTAATATTATCATAACAATTGTAGCAGGCATATAAAAATAATGGAGATACAAAAGAGAGGGGGTACAAAGATTATACCGAACCACGCTCTTGACACGATCAAAAATCCAAGCGAAGCCTGCTTGCCTCCCTCTAGACCTAGCCTAACTAGCTATGCCCTAGAATATGATAGACCTCTGAGGATAATTAGGATTTCTGTCTTCTCAAATGACTTAATGCCTCAGGGGGTGGCAGGAGCTGGTATATATAGCCAGAGTGTCCATCGTGAGCCCTTGATCAAATCAACTTAAAGAACGGTGTAGATGCAACCTAGGAGGCGGTGGAGAACCGACATAACAATGGAGGATGACATATGGGCCATGGAGGGCCGGGCGGCCTACAGGTGTGGCAGCCCCTCGGGCTCCACCTCGGTGTGGAGTCCTCTCGAGTCTTCTAGAGTATTCTGGTGTCTATTTCGCTGCGGATAAGCGTGATTAACTCTGACATCTAGGTCCACCTTGATGGTTTTCTGAATAAAATCTGCAGAAATCACAGATTCATCAAAACTCATGGAATTTGTTAGTTTAAACCCCTAGACCTGTGTTGGTGATCATATTTATGCCCTTATGCATGTTATATTGACGGTTTATAATGTTTGTTAACTACCCTCAACACATGCGTCGACCTCAACGCAACGGACGATGAGTCCGGCGGGTCCCGACGTGGACACCGGCAGCTAGAAGCCGTTGGCACCTCAGGCCCCCCACAACCCCTCCCCTCTCTCACCGAATGTGGCACCGTTCCATCCGGGTTGCTTCTCTAGAGGGATCATGTAACACCCCGGTGTTATGCCTACATTTAGGCACTGCAAATCATGCATATCATGCATCATCAAGCATCCTAATCATGCATGCATAATCTTGCATATAATAACTGAAACATTTCTTCGAAACATCTGAAACATGTTGTGAAACCTGAATGTTGCATACCTTTGTTAGAATTGTTTTGCCCTGATTTTGTTTGCTAGGTTAGTAGAACTTGTTTGGTTATGATTGTAAATCATCTAGAATTGTTTATCACAATTTTTGGAGCAAGGTTTGTATTTGAATTATTGCCAAATTTTGCTTTAAAAATAATTCTCCAAAAATTAGGGTTCGAGTCAAAATTGACTTTAATTTTATAATTTAAAATCTATAATGAATTGGATGTTGGTCTTAAAATCAAAGTTGTAGAGGATAAAATTTTGAGCAACTTTTATTTTTGGTCTAAAGTTTGAAACTGCTTTGATTTAGTCCAAAAATTCGTTTGAATGAAAAAGGAATTCAAATTAATTTGAAAAATTTTGTTTTACCTTCGTGGGCCTTGCGCCTCACTTCCCGGCCCAGTTCGCAAGCCGGCCCGGCCTAGCTCGGCCTCCCTCCCACACAGGCCAAGGCCACAAGTCATCGTGTCCCGACCCGCTCGCCAGTAATGGCCACACTGTGATCAGACTGCCGGCCGCCACGGTGGCGCCTCTGGTCCCACCGCCCTTTCGCCTCGCTTAAGCTCCCTTGACACCCCAGCACCAGACCACTCGCCTACCATTTTCATTTCCTTCACCATGGCCTCTCTCTCTCAAGCATGGCCACGGCTCCTCCATCGACGCCGAGCAGCGCCTTGCAACAAGGCCACCGCCACGAATCACCACCTTCGATTAGCGCTCAGCTCCGCCTTCACCTCCCCTAGCTATTCCATCTCGCCGTCGAGCCGAGAACCCAAGGTAGTGGCCCCATTTGAGTTTCCGCCACCACCACAACTCATGGGAGTTGGAGCTCGTCGTGGCTAGCACAAAGACAGCTCCTCTCTTCCTTCCCTAGCTCCCGCCTTGTCTTCTCCGTCACAAGACTTGTATTACTCATGTGATGATGTCACAGTCCCGTCGGCCTGATCCTGCCGGAACGCATGCCCAGACCGCCATGCGCCATGGCCGAGCCGCCGAGCTCCGTGGCTGGGGTGCTTAGGGTCGATGAGGAGCGAGGTTAGAGTACCAATAGACGCGGTTCTTCACGTAGGGCACGCCGGTGCCGCCGATTTCGTCGGGAGATCATCACCGTCGGCGAGCTCGCCCATCGCCAAGGCAGCGTGCAGCTGCCTCTCCCTGTTACAGTGTCAATGACACGCTGTCCCGCAACGTCGGTCGCCGAAAGAAGAGGTGGGAGCCAGGCTTGGGGTGCGCTGTGTCGTGGGCCGTCGGATCCCTTCGGGCGCCCCAAGATTATGAAAAAGGAATTGTTTTCATTTATTCTTTATTATTTGAAATTTGAAATGGTTTGAAAAATGTTTGGGTACTCAAATTGCTCCAAATTTGTTGAAACAAATTTTGCTAGGTTCCTTATCATCAGATCTACTTGGGAAAAATTGTGCATGTCATTTTGAGATACTTTTCTATAGGATTTTATTTAATCTTGAATATTGCTGATAACTTGAAAAATATGTAGAAAAATATATAGGCTTCAGAAAAATATGATTCTAAGTTTGTTAATCTTCTTATGTCATGTGCTTCCTAGGAAAAATATGTTTCATGCATGTGCTGTGGGAAAAATTTGAGGTGTAGTTCAAGTACCTTTAATGGCTGATTTTTGTTATTTTTGCTAGAGCACAAATTTTGTATAAAACATGCATGTGACAATTTTTGTACAGTCATTATATACCATGAAGAACCTAGGAAAAATATTAATTCTGTTGTTTGACACTTTTCATAGTACAAAGTAATTTCATGATCATTTTTATGCTATAGCTTGTCATTTTTGTGTAGGATAGTTTACTTATCCAAATGCCATGGAATTTTTATGGTAGTCTGTTTAGGGTAGTATTATGCTACTGTAATTTTCTCAGATTTTTAGGAGCATCAGAAATATAGGTTGCTATTCAAACCTATTATTAATTAAGGTTTAAGCAAGTGTTGCCTTAAGTGTGATTAAGAAATTAGTAAAGCTTTGGTGTATCTTTGAAGCATTTAATAAAATATGTTGACTTAACATATTGGTAGTAGAAGAGAATGCAGTAGATGACATGTGCTTGTAGCATAGTTTCTTGGATGATGTTGTCTACCTTGCCTTTCAACATATTCATTGCATTCATCTCCTTCGATGCACCGATTGCATAGGCACTTACACGCATTGCATCATACAGGATCGCAAACCGAAACCCAAATCGTCATACCCGAAGAGCCCGAGGAGCGATTCGAGAGTGCACCAGCAGAAGTGCCGTGGCCGACGAGGAGGACGTTGAGGAACTTCCGGAGTGCCCCGATCACCGTCCGAGCTCCTTCGAGAGAGGCAAGCCCCGGAGCATCTTTCTCCCGGTTTGCAATGATTTCGTTAAATTCTTTACTTAAAATTGATGCATTACGTTCAGGAGTTGTTTGCAACCGTTGCTGCATTATACCTTGTTTACCTTTGTTATACTATATCCTTGTTACCCTGGTATCCGCAGTCGAGTCAATGCTTAGCTGGCTTAGACCGGTAGAAGTCGGGTGATTTCCTGTCACCTGCGAGCTATAGGTGGTTACCTGGATCTGTTTGGATGGCTATGAAGTCATGGTATAACTAAGTGTTGAATGAAGTTGAGACCGGCGGAGACTTGCGGGGTTTTGACCGTAGTGTTTCCGTCTGCAGGTCGATTAAGGACCGACCGTTGTTGGGCCTCGAGTCATGTTGAACGCATGCCTTACATTTAGTCGGCGGATAAAGTACCTTCCGACCGCTGAAGCCGGGAGATTTTTCGGGCCGAGTAGATTGCCCATGAGCCTTTGACCGTGCGGCGGTGTGGTAGGACACGGGGCGGGATGATAAGACCAAAGTGCGATCGGTCGGCCCCGGTACATGTGGTTCTGGCAAACTCGAGATACCCGGAAAGTTGACTCGGTGATCAATATCTCACTTTAGCGGGTGAGTGAGATTTGTGTAAGGAATAAATCACCACCGGTTAGAATCGATTCAATCGCCATCGCTCTGGATAGTGAGCACTTGACTTGAGTTACTTCATCGTAGTAAATGTTTATGGAACACTTGGACAGTTATAGTGAATATGACAAGATGGAAGTTGTTTAATGATCGGTGGTTATCATTAATTGCTTAATCACATGTTTACTCTAGTATAGGTGCAAATCTAGTCGACAAAGTTAATAATAATTAACTTGACAATAATGCTTTTAGAAAGGTTCTTGAAATGCTAAAATGCTTCTTTTGCAAATGAGTCACTACCCTACTACTATAAAGCCCTTCATAATCCTTGGTGTCATTTATTTTCGGTTATGTCGGGTAAGTCCGGCCGAGTACATTCTCGTACTCGGGGTTTTATTCCCACTTGTTGCGTATGGGCGGATGTACTATGGCTATTGTATCAACCGCCTGTATCCTGCGATGGGTGATGCTTAGGACCATGGGCATGGTCATTCCTTACGTCTCGTCTAATGCTTTTGTTGGAGATGATCATCACCGGCACTATATTTGAACTCCGTGTGTGAGTGTGTGTGGTTTTAAACAAATGACTTCCGCTACTTTTATTCGAACTTGTTTTGTAATAACTATGTGTAAACTCGATGTATCTGTTATGCAAACTTTTATGTAATATGTGATTGGTGACCGCTAAACTTATTACGATCATGGTGGTTGGGACACGAGTTGGTTTGAAATCCTTCGTGATTTCACGGACTACACCGTTATACTGGGCTTAAGTTTGCTCAATCGTCTGCGCTCTCGTGGATGATTTTCTTACTTAATTTCAGTATAATTGGTCGGTTCATTACGGTGGCATCGAGCATGGTTTAGCGTATTCTTTGTTCACAAGTGTATTTAAAACAAAAGGCATTTGGAAAACGTGATTTTAAAACTATAAAGTGTGCTGGTGATCATATCCTTTATGCCCGATTAAGGACTTTAGGTGGCTTAATTAAAATCTTGGCCGGGTTCTTGCATCATATTTCTCTTTAAATCGCTCATACGGCGTGCTATTGTATGAGTGCCACTTGGTTGAGTGGTAATGAATGGATCAATTGCCTCTACGCCTCGGTAAGTGTGAGTTGTGAGAGCATGATCGGATACACCGCCGATCTAGGGTGAATGCTTATATGATGTTTGGAGTAATTACATGTTCTACGCATGTTTTACAAAGGTATCTCATGTATGGGTCTTCCGTCTATGGAGGCGATGCCATCAATAGGGCGATGGTTCGGGTAGTTACTACCGTTGTACACGTGTCTGGGATTCGTGTAGAGCGTGTAGATAAAACTTTACTTGCTTTTATGCATTCATTGGGAATTGGGCTGAAATGAATCTTCCGCAGTACATAACAACGCTTATCGTGTAGAACGATTAGCTACGTATTGAGAGATCGTTGTATGCCACGAATTCGTCGTTAGAAATTATTTATTCCTAAGTTTGTGAGAACGCGTGCGACGTATACATACATCATGTTACTTGTGCATCTCATTCATCTCATGCATTCCTCCCTTATAAATTGATTATCTCATTTTGATAAAAGACGTATCACCAAAAGTATGTTTTTCAAGTAATAAGAGAACTTTTTTACTCTGATGGCCCGCAGAAAAGCGTGACCGCTTAGTAAGTCCACCGGAGGAAGAGCACCCGACGCCTGCTGGCCCTGAGGGAGCACCGCACCACCTGGACACCTTCTTGAGCGAGTTTGGCATGCCAACTTTGCTTTGGAGAGTGCTCCATGATGTGGGGTACCCAGAGGTCAAGAGCCGGTGTACTCTTGGAATGAGAGCCAGCCAAGCGGATGATGGACTTGTAGTGGTGGAGATCACGGTTTACGCTCTCGGTGATGCTCCAGATTGGGATGGTTGGCACTTGGAGTTTGAGGGTCGCACTCAAGCTGAGGGTGCAGAGGGAGCAGCCTTCCGTGTCATCAGGGACATTATGAGCAGATTTCCCAGTGAGCTTGCAGCAGCTCTAGCGGGTACTTTTCCTAGGGATGATCCTCGTGATGCCATTTGGGTTCAGCCTTAGGGAAGTGCATTGGTCAAAGGTCCAACTGAGGGACAAGGCTAGCGACAACCAGGCAATGAGTGCTATGTTCGCCGCCATCAGAGCGTATGAGGGTCTCGAGAGTACCTACTCTTGGACTTTGGTAGCTTATGTAGTGAGGATAAGCTCAAAGGGAAGAAGCGAAAAGAAGAGACGAGCACGAGCCATAGCTAGCTTGCAGGAGCCGATTGGTGATATGAACTTACAAAATGAGATCAAAGCGGTTGAGAGAGGTGATAGAGCTATGCAATGAGTGCATACGTTGACTCAAGCCAACAACAATGCAGACCGCATGATTGGACAATTGGTTCAGAGAGGAATGAAGCACGAACGCAAGAAACCTTCTTCTGCCGAGAGAGTCGATGAGCTAGAGGAATACAACGGCAACTTCGCACGAGGAGTTTCACGCGCTCTACAATGGGGTTGGCCCATATGCTCCAAAGAACGCCACCGGCATGGACATCGACGACGACAACCAGAACGAGCCTGTAGTTTCACCAGGAGGCGATGGTGACGTCTCCGATCCCGACGATGGCCCCGAGGAATAGGCTAGTTGCCTTGCGCTAGTATCTAGGTCCTGTCGCGAAGACCTTTCTTTTGTTGGCATGTAACCTATCGAATGTTGTTTCAAACGTATGAGACTTGGCATGTGGTTGGAACTTGATGTTCGAATGCGAGATCTGAACGCATAAAAAGTCCAGTGTATGTATGCTGGCAATGTGACTGTATGGATGCGATGTTTGCCGTTGAAGTAATTCGATTTAGTGTTGTTGTCTTAATTGGGATGAGATTGTTGTGCCTCTATTTTATTGCATGAATTTATTCTCTCCAGTAAAATCAGTACGGCATAATTTTTCTTCACTCGCAATCATCACAGCTTCACTCAATCGTTACTTGTTGCTGAAATATGCAGATGACAAACACTCGCCGAACCACGTATGAAGCCGCTGAGACCGGTGCTAACGGTGCGGGGACCGTGGTGGTGGTGGTGATGGTGGGAACCACGGCAACAACAATGAACCTCCCCATGAACCGCATTTGCCACCTCCTCCCCGCTTACCCCGAGATGTTTCTCACAGCACGGCTTTCGGGAGTCGGCGCAACACGGAACAATCCCGGAAGAACATGGAGGATTTTCTGCACACCACCATCGCCAACAACGCTTCAACGTGGTAACAATCAAGGTGGTGGCATGGGAGTGAACCAATATAGCAGCTTCAAAGATTTCATGGACACCAGCCACCCGTATTCAAGGAAGCCACAGAGCCACTTGATGTTTGAGGAATGGATCAACACAATGGAAGATAAATTCCGTGTGTTGAGAATGACCGAGGTTCTAAAATGGAGTATCTTTGCACTTCAATTGCGGGGACGGCATGGGAATGTGGTGGAAGCACCATCGCACCACCTTCCCTCCAAATGCTCGATTTCTTGGAGAGAGTTTATCGAGGCTTTTCGTGGAGTCTATATTCCACCGGTATTGACCGAAATGAAGTTGGGAGAGTTTAAAGCGTTGAACCGGGCACCAAAACCGTGGCGCGCAATACCGCATGCCTTCAACAACTTGTGTCGCTATGCTCCCGACATGGTTGACACACAGATGCTAAAAAGAATAGCCGATTTCAAGAGAGGACTCAATCCAAAAATGATGAAGCATGTTGGTACCAACAACCGTGTCGATTCAATGACTTCATCATTGTTCGTCTAAAGCAGGAGAAGAATAACAACGCCAAAGACCGCAGCCCCAGACACGCAAGAGAGCCTTTGAAGGTGGGCCGTCTCAAGCTAGAGCACCTATGGGAGGTCGTCCTCCATATCGCCCATTGGCACTGGCGCTAGGTTCAGCCACCTCGGCCAAGAAGTCGAATTTCCGTGGACCTCAAAAGCCGTACAAGATGGCAAGATACATTTAACAAAGCGCCCAGAATCTGCGGTACAAAAGCGCTTCAAAGGGAATCGTGGATCTCTTAAGAGACGATGAGAGGACCTGCTATAAACTGTGATCAACCCGGTCATTTCTCGAGATTTTGTCCGTACCCACCCAAGAAGAAGCGCGGACTTATAATGCTAGAGTGCACAAAGACAACAAAGGATGAAATTCCGAGGGAGAGCCGTCACTTTCTGGGTAAGTTTCACATCAATCGAAAACCCTGCAGTTGTTCTATTTGATTACGGATCATCGCATTCTTTTATGAGTCAAGCATTTGCACGAAACATGGACAACTATGCATAGAATTGGGGTATGGGTACCGTATAAGTTCAAAGAGGGGTGATGTTTTGACTAACCGGATGGTTCGAGGGCAACCCTTGAATTAGGTAGCGAAAGTTCCGTGTGAACTTGATAGTTATGCTGGATTAGTTTTGGATGTCATTATAGGGATGAATTGGATGAAAGATTGGGGAGCGGTCATAGATCTTTGGAAGTCGAGTAATTACCCTTAAGGATCCCACGGGTGAGGGTACTTTTCAAGTACCATTGCCTCGGAGAAACAGACCTTATAAGTGTTACATGTGCTACTGGCGATCATTCCTATTTATCGATTCCTAGTAGGTGTGTGAATTTCCGGATGTATTCCCGGATGAGTTACCCGGTCTTCCACCGGATAGGAGATTGAGTTTGGAATTGAGCTAGTACCCTAACGGCTCCGATTTCAAGGAGACCCTATCGGATGCCTCCGATGATGAGTTAGTTGAGTCAAGAAGCAATTAGAAGATTTGTCAAAAAGGGGTTTATTCGGCCAAGCAAGTCCGAGTGGGGATGTCCCGCTTTGTTTGTGAAAAAAGAAGAAAGAGGGCACGTTGAGAATGTGCGTGAGATTACGTGCCACTCAATGTCATGTGACCGTCAAGAATAAATATCCCTTGCCACATATCGATGTTCTGTTTGACCAATTATCCAAGGCCAAGGTGTTCTCAAAATAGATTTGAGATCCGGTTATCATCGATTAAGATTAGGCCACAGGATATACCGAAAATCCCATTTTCCACCGACATCGGGTTGTATGAGTATCTTGTCATGTCTTTTGGCTTGACAAATGCTCCTCGCATATTTTATGTTCTTGATGAATACGGTTTTCATGCGAGAATTGGATAAGTTTGTGGTAGTATTCATCGATGACATTACGGTGTACTCCGAGAATGAGAAAGATCATGAAGAGCATCGAGAACCGTCTTGACCAGACTTAGAGATCATCAATCGTATGCTAAGTTTAGCAAATGTGAATTACGGTTGAAGGAAGTTCCTTTCCTTGGTCACATTCATCGAGAGAATGGGGTTTCAATCGATCCAAGTAAGGTGCAAGAAGTTATGAATTGAAAGCACCGACCTCGGTTCACGAGATTAGAAGTTTCTTAGGACTAGCGGGTTATTACCGCTTTATACCGGACTTTTCAAGATTGCCAAGCCGATGACAAGTCTCCTTCGAAGGATCATAAATTTGTGTGGACGAGAAGAGTGTGAAGCGACTTTCCACACTTTGCGAAACTGCAACCATTTGCTCTGTTCTAGCCCAACCAGATATCGAGAAACCATTTGATGTGTTTTATGACGCATCAAAGAAGCTGGATTGGGCTGTGTTCTTATGCAAGAAAGGAGAGTCATTGCTTATGCATCACGTCAATTGAGGAAGCACGAGGTCAACTATCCAACACATGATCTTGAACTTGCTGCAGTTGTGCACGCCCTAAAAATTTGGAGACATTACCTACTTGGTAATGTATGCAATATTTTCACGGATCACAAGAGTCTTAAGTATATCTTTACCCAACCAGAGCTAAACATGAGACAGCGTAGATGGTTGGAATTGATCAAGGATTATAACTTGAATGTGCAATATCATCCTGGTAAAGCCAATGTAGTGGCAGATGCTTTGAGCAGAAAGTCACATTACTTGAATGTGCAGCCATTACTTGAAGATGGGTTCGATCTAATGCATCCTGCTGTGTTACATAGTATTCAGATTAGTTGCTCGTTGGAGAGTAAGATAATAGAAGGTCAGAAAACTGACAAGGGGATATTCCACATCAAAGAGAAAATAAAAGAAAAGCCGTCTCAACACTTTAAAGTGGATGAACAGGGCGTGTTGTGGTTTGACGACCGTCTTGTGGTTCCCAAGGATCGAGAGCTTAGAAATAAACTCATGGATGAAGCTCACCTTTCTAAGCTATCTATCCATCCTGGAAGTAGTAAGATGTATCAAGAACTAAGATCTCGTTATTGGTGGACCAAAATGAAGAAAGAAATTACAGCATATGTTGTCAGATGTGACACATGTTGTCGAGTGAAAGCAATTCACATGAAACCTGCCGGTATGTTGCAACCCTTATCAGTCCCGAGTTGGAAGTGGGACGATATCAGTATGGATTTTATCACGGGTTTGCCCACTACTCAAAAAGGACATGATTCGATTTGGGTAATTGTGGATCGTCTTACCAAGACCGCTCATTTCTTGCCTGTCAAAACAGAATATCGACCACCTCAATATGCCGAGAAGTATATCGCAGAAATTGTGAGGTTGCATGGTATACCAAAGACCATAATATCTGATAGAGGCTCACAGTTCACGGCTCATTTTTGGGAACATTTACACAAAGGTTTAGGAACTAGTTTGATTCATGCATGCACGCTTATCATCCTCGAGACGGATGGTCGACCGAACAGTGAATGCTGTTTTGGAAGATATGTTAAGAGCCTGTGTATTGTCTTCTAAGGGATCATGGGAGTCATGGTTACCGTTAGCTGAGTTTTCTTATAATAATAGCTATCAAGAAAGCATCAAGATGGCCCCATTCGAAGCTTTATATGGCGAAAAAATGTAGAACACCATTGAATTGGGTCGAACACGGAGATAGAAGATATTATGGCATTGACTTTGTAGAAGAAGCCGAGAAGAAAGTTCATATTATTCAAAGAGAATATGAAAGCGGCCCAATCACGTCGGAAAAGCTATGCGCATACAAAGAAGGAGACCCCTTAGGTTTGAAGTTGGTGACTATGTTTATCCGAAAGTCACGCCAATGAAGAAGAAAAGGTTTGAGTCCAAGAAAGCTTGCCGCGAGATTCAGAGGGACCATACAAGATCTTGGAACAAAGAGGTCCGGTAGCCTACAAGTTAGAGTTACTGAGACAATGAGTACAGATTTTCCCAGTTTTCATGTATCACATCTCAAGAAATGTTTGCGTGTTCCGAGGAGGAAAGAATAGAACCTCGAGGTATTCAACTCAAATCAGATTTGGTGTATCGTGAACAACCAAATCCGTGTGTTAGACACCAAGGAACGTGCTACTCGGAATAGTGTGGTGAAAACATATACAAGATACAATGGGATCATCATGATGAGGGAGATGCAACTTGGGAAAACGGAGAGTATCTACAAAAAGCTTATGAAGAATTTTATAACAAATGGTTCAGAACCCAAATCTCGGGACGAGATTTTTATAAGGGGAGGGCAGAACACCCCTGTGTTATGCCTACATTTAGGCAATTGCAAATCATGCATATCATGCATCATCAAGCATCCTAATCATGCATGCATAATCTTGCATATAATAACTGAAACATTTCTTGAAACATCTCAAACATGTTGTGAAACCCAGAATGTTGCATACCTTTGTTAGAATTGTTTTGCCTCGATTTTGTTTGCTAGGTTAGTATAACTTGTTTGGTTATGATTGTAAATCATCTAGAATTGTTTATCACAATTTTTGGAGCAAGGTTTGTATTTGAATTATTACCAAATTTTGCTTTAAAAATAATTCTCCAAAAATTAGGGTTCGAGTCAAAATTGACTTTAATTTTATAATTTAAAATCTATAATGAATTGGATGTTGGTCTTAAAATCAAAGTTGTAGAGGATAAAATTTTGAGCAACTTTTATTTTTGGTCTAAAGTTTGAAACTGCTTTGATTTAGTCCAAAATTCGTTTGAATGAAAAAGGAATTCAAATTAATTTGAAAAATTTTGTTTTACCTTCGTGGGCCTTGCGCCTCACTTCCCGCCCAGTTCATGCAAGCCGGCGCCGGCCTAGCTCGGCCTCCCTCCCATGTGCCAGGCTGTGCCAAGGCTGGGTGTGTGTCCGACCCCGCTCAGTAATGGCCACTGCATGGCGATCAGACGCCGCCGCCCACGGGGTGGCGCTCCTCTCTGGTCCCACCCGCCTCGCCTCGCTTAAGCTCCCTTGCCAAGACTTTGCCACCGCTGACCAGACTCGCCTCCCCATTTTCATTTCCTTCACATCCACAGCGCTCTCTCGATCAAAGAGCCGCGCGGCTCCTCCATCGACGCCGAAAGCAAGCGCCCGTCGCCCACCGCCACCGCCATGAAATCACCACCTTCGATTAGCGCTCAGCTCCGCCTTCACCTCCCCTAGCTATTCCATCTCGCCGTCGAGCCGGAGAACCCAAGGTAGTGGCCCCATTTGAGTTTCCGCCGCCACCACAACTCGCCGGAGTTGGAGCTCGTCGTGGCTAGCACAAAGACAGACTCCTCTCTTCCTTCCCTAGCTCCCGCCTTGTCTTCTCCGTCACGCAGACCGTTACTCGTGTGATGATGTCACAGTCCCGTCGGCCCGATCTGGCCGGAGCAACGGCCACAAGCCGCCAGGCGCCATGGCCGAGCCGCCGAGCTCCGTGGCTGGGGTGCCTTAGGGGTCGTTGGGGAGCGAGGTTAGAGTACCAATAGACGCGGTTCTTCACGTAGGGCACGCCGGTGCCGTCGATTTCGTCGGGGAGATCACCGTCGGCGAGCTCGTCCATCGCCGCGCCGACGTGTGTCGTCTCCCCTGTTCTGTGTCAATGACACGCGGGTCCCGCGCGTCAGTCGCCGAGCCGAAGGTGGGAGCCAGGCTTGGGGTGCGCTGTGTCGTGGGCCGTCGGATCCCTTCGGGCCGGCCCAGTATTGCGAAAAGGAATTGTTTTCATTTATTCTTTATTATTTGAAATTTGAAATGGTTTGAAAAATGTTTGGGTACTCAAATTTGCTCCAAATTTGTTGAAACAAATTTTGCTAGGTTCCTTATCATCAGATCTACTTGGGAAAAATTGTGCATGTCATTTTTGAGATACTTTTCTATAGGATTTTATTTAATCTTGAATATTGCTGATAACTTGAAAAATATGTAGAAAAATATATAGGCTTCAGAAAAATATGATTCTAAGTTTGTTAATCTTCTTATGTCATGTGCTTCCTAGGAAAAATATGTTTCATGCATGTGCTGTGGGAAAAATTTGAGGTGTAGTTCAAGTACCTTTAATGGCTGATTTTTGTTATTTTTGCTAGAGCACAAATTTTGTATAAAACATGCATGTGACAATTTTTGTACAGTCATTATATACCATGAAGAACCTAGGAAAAATATTAATTCTGTTGTTTGACACTTTTCATAGTACAAAGTAATTTCATGATCATTTTTATGCTATAGCTTGTCATTTTTGTGTAGGATAGTTTACTTATCCAAATGCCATGGAATTTTTATGGTAGTCTGTTTAGGGTAGTATTATGCTACTGTAATTTTCTCAGATTTTTAGGAGCATCAGAAATATAGGTTGCTATTCAAACCTATTATTAATTAAGGTTTAAGCAAGTGTTGCCTTAAGTGTGATTAAGAAATTAGTAAAGCTTTGGTGTATCTTTGAAGCATTTAATAAAATATGTTGACTTAACATATTGGTAGTAGAAGAGAATGCAGTAGATGACATGTGCTTGTAGCATAGTTTCTTGGATGATGTTGTCTACCTTGCCTTTCAACATATTCATTGCATTCATCTCCTTCGATGCACCGATTGCATAGGCACTTACACGCATTGCATCATACAGGATCGCAAACCGAGAACCCAGTCGTCATACCCGAAGAGCCCGAGGAGCAGTTCGAGGTGCACCGCAGAAGTGCCGAAGTCGACGAGGAGGACGTTGAGGAACTTCCGAGTGCCCCGATCACCGTCAAAGCTCCTTCGAGAGAGGCAAGCCCCGAGCATCTTTCTCCGGTTTGCAATGATTTCGTTAAATTCTTTACTTAAAATTGATGCATTACGTTCAGGAGTTGTTTGCAACCGTTGCTGCATTATACCTTGTTTACCTTTGTTATACTATATCCTTGTTACCCTGGTATCCGCAGTCGAGTCAATGCTTAGCTGGCTTAGACCGGTAGAAGTCGGGTGATTTCCTGTCACCTGCGAGCTATAGGTGGTTACCTGGATCTGTTTGGATGGCTATGAAGTCATGGTATAACTAAGTGTTGAATGAAGTTGAGACCGGGCGGAGACTTGCGGGGTTTTGGACCGTAGTGTTTCCGTGCAGTCGATTAAGACCGACCGTTGTTGGGCCTCGAGTCATGTTGAACGCATGCCTTACATTTAGCCGGCGGATAAAGTACCTTCCGACCGCTGTAGCCGGGAGATTTTTCGGCCGAGTAGATTGCCATGAGCCTTGACCGCGTCAAGCAGTGTGGTGGTAGGACACGGGCGGATGATAAGACCAAAGTGCGGTCGGTCGGCCCCGGGTACATGTGGTTCTGGCAAACTCGAGATACCGGAAAGTTGACTCGGTGATCAATATCTCACTTTAGCGGGTGAGTGAGATTTGTGTAAGGAATAAATCACCAAATTGGTTAGGAATCGATTCAATCGCCATCGCTCTGGATAGTGAGCACTTGACTTGAGTTACTTCATCGTAGTAAATGTTTATGGAACACTTGGACAGTTATAGTGAATATGACAAGATGGAAGTTGTTTAATGATCGGTGGTTATCATTAATTGCTTAATCACATGTTTACTCTAGTATAGGTGCAAATCTAGTCGACAGGTTAATAATAATTAACTTGACAATAATGCTTTTAGAAAGGTTCTTGAAATGCTAAAAATGCTTCTTTCGCAAATGAGTCAGCTACCCTACTATAAAGCCCTTCATAATCCTTGGTGTCATTTATTTTCGGTTATGTCGGGTAAGTCTGGCTGAGTACATTCTCGTACTCAGGGTTTTATTCCCACTTGTTGCAGATGGGCAGATGTACTATGGCTATTGTATCAACTGCCTGTATCCTGCGATGGGTGATGCTTAGGACCATGGGCATGGTCATTCCTTACGTCTCGTCTAATGCTTTTGTTGGAGATGATCATCAGCTGGCACTATATTTGAACTCCGTGTGAGTGTGTGTGGTTTTAAACAAATGACTTCCGCTACTTTTATTCGAACTTGTTTTGTAATAACTATGTGTAAACTCTGATGTATCTGTTATGCAAACTTTTATGTAATATGTGATTGGTGACCGCTAAACTTATTACGATCATGGCTGGGACACGAGTTGGTTTGAAATCCTTCGTGATTTCACGGACTACCGGGTTATACGGGCTTAAGTTTGCTCAATCGTCTGCTCTGGTGGATGATTTTCTTACTTAATTTCGTATAATTGGTCGGTTCTGTTACAGATCACGAAGAGCCGTCGTTGGGCGGACGACGATGGCAAGGAGTCCGACGATGACAACCCTACAACCTACCTCAACGTCGTTCATCGCCCAGCAAAGCTGGTAGATGTGTTCCCGCCATGCGCCCAGACTCGTCTGATCATGACTCGGGGTCGTGGCGTGGTGGACACTGGACGATAGGGACTAGGGCAAAGACAGAGGAGACGCAGCCGGCCACGCCCTAGCTGGTGCACGGCCTGCTTGCTCGGCAATTGGATGGCTGCATCCCTGCCCGCCAATGACTTGGTCGACGCGGAAGGGTCTCTGCACCCAACACCGATGGGTGGCGGGAGATCCTCCCATGGCAGGAGACGCAACCTACGACCGCCTCAGTTGGGCATCGCCAAAAGTAGCTCCCGTAGGCTCGAAGGATCCCCGCAGAGCTTCACGACAGATGCTTTAACTATCTCTTCTACTCGCGCCGAGTCACAACTTGCCGGTTGCCACAATGTTGCCTGCGCTGTCACGGCTACCGCCACCTCGCCAGGGACTGTAGGCGACCCATGTCTACAAAGTTGGCGACGAAGGGTGGCAACCTGCCACGGCACTCTGCTCGTGGCGACCCTCCGGCCTCCCAGGCGCCACACGGCGGTCCAACGAGCTCGGATGGGGCAGCGCTTGAGGCCATGGGGGGCGACATCGCTAGAGTAAGCTGGCCAGGGACATCAGTAGGGGCACTCCTACCGATAACACCTCTTCTTCTGCTGCTACACTTTGCTCCCTTGAGCCAGATCCGCTGGCATTGGCGTTGTGTGCGAGCACAAGACCTCCTGCATGGGTCGTCTCGTTCGACCTGATGTTGGAGGAGCTTGTCACCTCGATCGTCGTGAGCCGTCCAATGAGAGCAACAACACCTGAGTGCCTGCCTACTCAGACGATAGCCCCTCAGGAGGTTGAAGCACCAGTGGTGGACACCTGTTCTCTGGTGACATCTGCTCAGTGGACGACGGACTTGTCTCTGATATCACTAGTGCAGGGGCCGCGATAGCTCACGCCACCACGGGCGGGACCACTCTGTGTCGCAGATAGCTGCACCACCCCAGCGACGCGACGCCCACACCACGCGAAGCTGCCCGGTGTCTTGCTCGGTTCACTGAGGAGGTGCAACTCAAGCGAATGTCGCCATTGATCGCCAGCCCACCAAGGCAACAAATGGCAACCACAAGGCAACCCCTGCCAAAAAGGAGCAGATAGATTGTCGCTCAGCCGCTGGCGCACACAGTGGCGGAGCTCGTGAATCTCGATGCCTAGGGCCACTATCTAAACACCTAAACAACCCAAGCTCAGCCATTCACAGATAATTCACAAAAGTGAACGAAAAGATGCATAATTTAGTGATATATCAATTCCCCACTTAATCATACAAGAAATTTGGTAAAACAATAACACGGTACAAAATAAGTATGTAACTAAAGTGATTTGCTTCATGCCTTTATCCTCGCCTCCTGTATCTGGATCAACAGCGTGCTACTTAGGCCAGAAACAACTGAAACAAAGTTGGAAATGAAACATTTAACATTGCATATTTGGAAATTAGGAACAAGTACGTGAACGATGTGCTGACTGCTAGTGCTAGCTTGCTCTGGCCGGCCGCGGTGGTGTGCTATTGGTCTGCAGTGCAGGAGGCCAAAAGCTGTTGGTCAGCTTGTGCTGTGCGGTTTTGCCTTTGTTGCAGCCTGCAGCAGACAGCAATGTAAGAGTCGCTGGCCCCTGGCCGTCTACGGCTGACCGCCTGACCCGTCCCTGCAGCATACCGGCGCCGCGGACCCTTACCAGCGCTAGCTCCTCGATATGGCAGCGCGCCACCGGCTGCCCCTGCCCGGTCTCCTTGAAGTAGAAGCACCGGTGACCATGGTCATTGAGCCCCTGATGTGGCCGTTCCGCCGCTCGATTTTGCCCAGTGGAACACTGCATTCGATTTGGCCAGCGCTAGCGGCGGACGCTACGTGATTCGGTGCTGGGGTTCTCAATTGGAACAAGCGCAACTAAAAGAAAAGAATTACTGGGACAAAGTTTCGCCCACCTCGATTGAGCCCTGAGACTTGAAGGGTGCTAAGTGGGGCGAGGTGCTGCTCATGCAGAGAATGGGCTTTGCACTGCCGGCAGCTCTAATTTCATCCGCGTCCAAGCGAGCATACGACGACTTATTCGTAGGGAACTTGATGTCGAGCGAAGTGAAAGCTATGGACGAGCTGTTCCCGGCAACCGATGCTAGGACTGGTAGAAGAATCTTCTCGAATGACGGAGCAGGGTCGCGCGGCCAGCAGCGGAGACGCTGAAAGGTCCTTGTGTGATTTTGGTAATTGAGTGGCAACCCTAGGTGGACTAATTGTGTTTATGTGAGATACCCAGGTGATTAGTCCACAGGTACATGTATGTGAGCAACATATGCCATGTAGGTGGAAATGGCTCAGAGATGTTGCAAAGCTCACACATATGATGATGAAGGAGCTCATTGAACATGAGACATGATATTGAGTCATGTGATCAAGGTGGAGAAGATCAAGACAAGACTTGGCTTGATAGACCGGTTGCAAGTGTGAAGGGCAAGTCGGAGGCTTTGGAGCGATGAACTGCGTGGCGGTGAAGCTTGAGCAAGACTTGGCGCCGATGGACGAATGCAACGGTGAAAAGCAAGTGAAGTCAAGATCGATGAACCAATATGATCACGTGATGATATGAAGTGAATTATATCATTGTTGATCATGTTGGTGCATGTGTTTCATCAACAATGGAGGAGATGGAATGAAATGTGCAAGGCAAAGTTATAACCTAGGGCATTTCATTTCACCGGTTATAGGTGTGTAGAGAAGTTGATGACCAGGTTTAGGATAGATGGCCGTACTATCAAGAGGGGCAAACTTGTTTGCATATTGGTCATATAGTGCCACTCGAGTGATCTAACTTTGCATCGTCGTTAGGATCGAGTGGCGTGGCAAGTTGAGTAGTTAATCCTTTGGAAAATGATTGTGAAAATACTAACACACATACACATGGTGGTGTACACTTGGTGGTGTTGGCACATTTACAAAAGAGATGAAGTTGGAGTTGATGTGGATCAACTCGGCGATGAAACGAATACGAGAAGGGTTCGAAACTTCACTGGCGGAGTGTCCGCCCGTAGAGTGCGGACAGTCCGATGGTGCCACCGGCGCCTTGTACAAAAAAGACAGGGTTTCACAGAGTGCACCGGACGCTAGTCACGCAGTGACCGGACTCTAGGGTCCTGCGTCCGGTCAGTGGAAGCAGTGAAGGCGCAGACGTCGGTCTTCGAACGGACGCTGGGATACTTCATGATCGGACGCTGGGTGGGTGCATCCGGTCCCATTGACGTGGCGGCACAGAGAAAAGGAGAAAGGATCGGACGCTGATGCTGCATCCGATCATGACCGACCGGACGCGTCCGGTCACGGTTTAGCAGCTCTCAGAGCTTACTGGAAGTGACCGGACGCTAGAGTCCTATGTCCGGTCTTGGCACTGTGCTGCGTCCGGTCATCATTTGACTGTTGAGATCAAGCAACTGAGGTTGAACGGAGGCGACACGTGGCGAGCATCCATTGACCGGACGCTGAGGTCCTGCGTCCGGTCGATCTGACCGGAGCGTTCGGTCACCCCGAGCTGTGCCCAGTGAAGGGGTACAACGGCTCTATTTTCGTGGGGGCTATAAATAGAAGGGGTCTCGGCCTTGGGCTGGTAGCTGAGCACACTAGAGCCTTGGTGGCTTATGTGGTAGTGCTTGGGAGCCATCCATCTCACATATGTTTGATAGTGATCATCCGATTGTGTGAGAGCGCGATTATAGTGCGATTGCATCGTGAGGTTGCATAGAGTGGCACTAGGTGATCGAGTTGCAAGCCGGTGGTGCTTGTTACTCTTGAAGGTTGCCACCTCCTAGACGGCTTGGTGGTGGTCTCCGTCGAAGTCCGCAAGAAGCTTGTGCGGGGCTCCAGAGAAGAGCTTTGTGAGGGGCATTGTGCTCACCCTGTGGGAGCCACGAAGAGCAACTCTAGTTGAGCGTGTCATTGAGCTACCCTTACTTTTGGGGTAGGTTCTTGCGGTATCCGACGTGCGGGCTTGGTGGGTGATGCCAATTAGCCGCCGAACCACCAAGTGAGCGGTCGACACAACGGGGACGTAGCGTGTTGGCAAGCACGTGAACCTCGGGAGAAAATCACCGTGACAACATTGTTCTTCCCGTTGGTTTGTAATCTCCTTACATAAGCTTGTGGTTACTTTCATATACATTGTGCTTGTGTAGTTGCTTTTGTAATTAGTTAGCTTATGTAGCTCGCTAGTTATCTTCTTGCTTGAGTAGCATAGAAGTAGCTCCTTTGCGTAACTAATTTGGTTTGTGTAACCTTGTTAGTCACATTGTTTAGTTTATGTAGCTAAGTATTTGCGCTTTCTAATTTGGCATTGATTGCCTTGTTATTGAGCATTGCTAGTAAGTTTAGGAGCTTTGTGCTTTTGCTTACTAGAATTGTGTAGGAGCTCCCCGGTGTGCAAAGTACTAGTGGCATAGGTTTGTGTGACATTGCTCCTAGAATTGGATAGGTAAGCTCTAACTAGCCCGACACCTTTGTTGGATAATTGGGATCTTTATAAGGTGCTTGTGAACTTTGATAGAGAGGTGTAGTCGTGGCCAGACCGATTGTTTTAATTCCGCATTTGTTTCGGTTAGTCGGAGCGATTAAATTTAGAAACGACTATTCAGCCCCTCTAGTCGTCATCTCGACCTTACAAGTAGTATCGGAGCTAGGTCTCTCATTTATGGTCTTCACCGACCTGAGAGGATGCCGAATTTTGACGCTCGGGTTCATGTCCATCTCCTCGGGGCCGCTGGGGCTGATGGGGACGACGGAGGTGTACCTGAGGCAGCGCCCGGACACGGAGCAGTGGACGAGCGAGCGCAGCGCGGCCGTGGCGCTGGCGGAGTTCCGGGCGAGGCTGGAGGAGGTCGCGGACAAGATCGAGAGGCGGAACGCCGACCCTGCGTTGAAGAACCGGACGGGGCCCGTGGAGGTGCCCTATACGCTGCTCAAGCCGACGGCACAGCTTGGACCGGTGCTCTGTGCCATACCCAACAGCATCACCGTTTGAGCAGAGCGGACCCGCCGTAGCCAACCGTGTACGATATGTGGACTTGTGGAGTATCATCGTGTCAGATAATAAGGTGGCCCTAGTTGGCATTTGTAGACGGCGCTCACGTAAAATTCTCCACCACACAAAATAATGATTAGTACGTGAGATGGTTGAGTGTGGGCTTGGGTGCTTGGCGTACCTTGCGCCATCAGCTTTAGGGTGGCCACTTTTTAGCAAAGAAACCGAAAATCAAGCTGAACCGGATGTTTTTTTTTTTTTTTTTTGCTTCAAGTTGAACCGAGTTGTATTATTGTTCAGTTGAACCGAAATCAAGCCGAAAAAACCAACGCCAATTTATTGGTTTTTTCTTTTTCAACTAACCGATTGGCTCGTGACTTCTAAAAACCGAATCGAATTCTTGGTTTAAACCGATTGCCCACTTCTAATTAGCTTTGAGTAGTATATACAACCCAAAAGGCTTGTCTTGAGCCGTCCCTCTCTCGCCACCCAACCGATGTCGGATCCTACGCAGTGCTGTTGAAGTCAGGCTTCCCGGGAGCATTGCTCCGATGACTGCAGCGCCAGAGTTCATCGATTTCCTTAGGGCCTCTAGTAATGGAGAGATGAGTGTACTTCTAAACATTGACTCGTACTCCGCGTCACTCCGCTACTGGTGACATAGGCGGAATCCTTATTGATGCCAAAACTAGCCACACCACCTCACATGTTTGGCCTGCCGTCACCCCACCGCAATACTAGAACTGCTGAACAAATCAAAAACATTTAAGGTCCATGTACCACACCTCTAGCTTCTGATTAGATCTACAGTTTCTAGATTAAATTAAATTGATTTAATTTTTTTATATTAAATCTAAATTATAGAGAGAATAAGTCATGTAAATACACTTGACACTCCTAATATAAAGTTCTAAATCCAAGATTTCTAATCTACAAGTACCTAGCTCTAAAAAATCTAGATCCGGAACTCTACCAAAACAGAACCTTAGGACGAAGGGGATGTCTCCCAGAGGCTAACCCATATGAATAGCATCTCTATTCTATCTGTCGCGTATTGTTGAAAACGCACGAACTCCATTTACACAGAAGGCGGAAGTGCTTTAGTTTCAACTCTCCCGAAATGTATTGAATGCACGTATGCAAACACAAATTGGCGTTGAGAATACGCAGTTTAGAAGCAATTCAGGGGAAATTTGTTTTACAAGTCCAGATGATAGAACCGAAAAACAGGAGAGGGTACATATATGGATCGAGTCGTTTATACAAACACACCTATGAACGCACGAGCGCGCACGCACACACACGAAAGACTTAACCGGCATATCCCGAAATCAACAAATTCATAAGTAGCAACTGCGTCTTCAGCCCTCTCTCTCAAACCAGGGACACAAATCACTTGGCTCTCTTCCTGTCGCGCTCGGCCCTCCGGCGTGACCGGCGCTGCCGTCCGCCTGACTCGTCGAACTCCGAGTACTTCTCGTCGAGCTCCTCGAAAGATTTCTGCAAATCGCAAGTTGGTGACCGTCAATCCGTCATGCGTGGAGCTGGCCGCTGAGCATGCCCAAACGTAATCGTAGCGTTCGTGTAACTGAAAGGGGAACCAACAGGCAACAGCTAGCAGACAGGCAAGGATATATAGAAAGGGAACAGCGAAGCGTACGTCTCGCATCTCCATGAAGCTGACGGTGTAGAAGGTCACGGCGGCCGCGGCAACGATGCCGAGGATCGGGACGACCATTTGGGCAGCTCCACCTTCCATGACGGACTGCACTCGCTGAACGACCGCCACGCCGCAATCTCCTGAGTCGTGAGCCACTCGGTGCCAGCCCTATCCAGATACACATCTCGCTTTATGTGTCTTTGCACTCGCCCACTTTAACAACAGGAAATTTGCGTATTGACCAGGAGCACATGCGGTCCGGCCTGGACAGCCCAGTACCTCTTGTGCGGCCTTCTCGAGGCAGGTGATGGGCTTTCGGAAGCCCAAGTAGCCCCAGGCCAGTGCACAGATCACAATGGAACAGTTTTTGCCACAGAAGGAAAACACTAGAGATTATAGTCTCCTTACGCTTAATTCTTTTAGATAACGGTCTACTTATATATACTTAATGAGCACATACTTTTATTTAGCTTCTAGTCTAGCCTTCTGCACTTGCTTGCTCACACTTCTAGTGCAGGAAATGATCACACGGAAGCAGTGTATGTGTACCTATAGTGCTCATGCTTTACGTAATTACTACTAGTACAGTAAACAATTACTACATCGCGTAGCATCGGTCGATGAGGTAACGTCAATGTAGTCGCAGTTGCAAGGCCCCTGCACGACCTCAGCATGTAAGACTGCGACTATTTTCTGCATATTGTATAGGCATAGACGTCGACGACCAGCATTCAGCCGATGACCGAAAGCAGGGGGCTCTGACGGCTCCCACGCCGAGTTGATCAGATGCGGCTCGTCAGTCGTCACAGTGTCCTGCATGCGAACCCTGGTCGAGGTTGCAGAACGTACAGTGGTCTGATTGACTGATTCCTTGGAGATTGCTAAAATTCAGAGGTAATCATGTTACGCATTGTCATTGATCTGTTTCATGCGCCACGAGCCCAGGACAAACAAAAGTATCCCAGAAAATTCGTTTTGGTAGTATAAGTAATCTTTCTTTATCAAAGAACAATGCTATTTCTTCCGTTTCATAGGGGGGAGACTTGTGTACCACGTTTCAGTTCGTTTCAACCACATTTCATTTATTCTCACTTCTAGAATCCTGAAGGCTGGCACATTAATGGTTATTCAATATATACTATACCTGTAATAAGGCTGTAAAACATACCAAAATGTTTGTGTGACGTTTATTGTAAGGGCAGCGTACAACACTTGAGACCCAGTTCATTTATGCTTAATTGTGCACATACTTTATTTATTGGCTTCTACACTTGCTTTGTTCATAGTTCAGTACACAGCAAATGCACACATGTTTGGGAGGGCTCCGGCTTCCGCCCCTGTCGGCCTTCCACGGGCCGATAGGTGCCAGGGGAATCTTTTGAGCCTAGTTAGACCATAATTGGACAATAATTATCGAATGCAAACGAACAGTAGCCCAGGTAGGAGCCGGAGCCGCCGAAGCCCTGCCAAATAGGTCAGCAGTCCGCTTACTCAATTACTACTACTAGTACGTTAAAACATTACTAGTATATCCCATAGCTTCGGTCTGATGGAGGTGATGTCACTGTAGTCGTTGCAGTCCTGCATGCTTCATGGACGGGCGATCGGTTGATTGATAGCAGGGGGCTCTGACGACTCATCAGTCATCAGTGTCAGTGGCGTCCATCAGTTATCCTTGGGAATGTAGCCTCCCAGGACCATGGCGTTGACGTAGTCCTGCACCCTGTGGAACGGCAGGCCCGGCAGCGCCACCGTCAGCACCCGCATCAGCAGCAGCAGCCACCCCTCCCGGAAGTAGGCGCGCTGGTAGCCCAGGTACACGCCGCGGCCGAGCTCCCACGCCGAGCTCACGCGGCTCGTCACCGCGTCCAGCACCGAAGACGAGGCCTCCTCGCCCGGGATCTCCCTCAGCACCTGCATGCATGCATTGCAATTTGCAGTTGCAAGGAGATGAAAATGCAGATGGAACGCAGTAGCAGCTCAGCCAGTGGTCTGGTTGAATGATGAATAATGAATCACCTTGAGCTTGTAAGATTTGTCGAAGTGGAGGCCAAGCCCGAAATGCAGGAAATGGGCGGCGGAGCTCTCGTTGGGCAGCCGGGGCAGCGCGTCGTCGCCGTAGGTGATCCGGAAGTGGCGCTTCCTCGGCCGGTCCAGGTTCCTCTCCAGGAACATGGCGAACATGGCGTCGCCGACGCGCGGCTGCCCGAACGTGTACACCCCCGCCAGCCGGTCCAGCACCGCCTTCTCCTTGTGGTACGCCAGGATCGCCGCGAACAGCACCGCCAGCGCGCCGCCCGACCCGTGCCCCGTCACCAGCAGCCGCGCCTTCGTGTTCGCCTCCAGCAGCTCCTTCACCGTGTCCGGGATCGTGTAGTACGCGTACACCTGCGGCGGCCGCATGCGGAAATCAGTGCATGCTCATCGATCAGCGTCGCCGGCCGCCGGCGTGCGTGGCCGTGCATGTGCATCGACGTGTAGTGTAGACGACGACGACGACGAAGCGATCCAAGACCGTACCTTCTGTAGCTTGCCCTTGATGTGCTCGACCCACTTGGGCCAGCCGATGTTGCGCTGAGCGCCGAGCGCGTGGGTGTAGGCGGCGTGCGCGCGGCCGAGGCGGGGGATCTTGTACCACGACGGGTCCAGGTCGGCGCACCACCCCGCCGCGTCGAACGGCCTCGTCCCGCGGAACGCCACCACCACCAGCTCCGCTTCCGCCGCCGCCTTGTCGCAGAACACGAAGGCCTGCGCCGTGGACGCGTTCTGGAACTCTGCATGGTACCGAGAAGAATCAAGAATGTCGGCTTGTTGCAATGCAAGTGCGAACACACACAGCAGCAACGTCTTACCGTTCCAGCAGTTGTAGAAACGCACGAACTCCATCTGCATGCTCCACAGTGCGGCCGTTTCGATCAGCTCTTCTTCCTAACTCGACCGAATGAACGAACGCACAAAAGGAGCGCACGTTACCTGCCAGTGGCTCGTGACGACGTCGCGGATGAACTTCTCGTTCTCGTAGGCCAGTTTGGACGCCATGACGCAGTGCGCGGCGTCGAACCGGCTGTCCGTCGGCTTGATGCTCCGGTCCAGATCGACTCTCCGGTCGATCAGCCCCATCACCGACCGGTACGTCGGCGACGACCTATCAGGACACTCCATCCTCCCTGCATGCGCGGCCACGGTAGAACGTCAGAACGAGGCGAACTGCGTCAGACACCGACTTCTCTTCTTTGCACTGCATGCCCTGATGGCATGCATGCACTGCACACGCGTGTGTCGCAAGCAACCACGCTGGCAACAACCGGCAAGTTAATTACATGCATGCACTGACCATGGAGGACGTTGTCGACGAGGTTGAGCACGAGCTCGACGGCGGCGCGGAGCGCGGCCAGCGGGCCGGAGAGCGAGAGGAGGAGGACCTGCAGGAGGAGGTTGAGGAAGATGGCGAGGCGGCACGCGAAGCTGCGGACCTCGGTGCTGGTGAAGCAGTCGACGGCCCTGTTCCGGCCAACCTTGGGCGAGAAGAGGAGGCGCAGGAGCTCCACGGGGCCGGCCCTGTCCGGCCGCAGCACCATGTAGTCATTGCTGAAGCAGTAGTTGAGCTTGCTCATGCTTTGCAATGCACTGGTGGCTGTGACCACGATGTATCCTTGTGGCAGAGCGCAGGCAAATGCACTTGTGGGGGACAGAGAGGGGTAGTGTATGTTATAGTTCAACAAGGAAGAGGAACAGGAACCGACCAGAAAAAAAAAACTTGGACGAATTCAAAAGGGATTCAGGGAAGGGGAATTTTGGCCACAGGCATCCTCAGAAATATGGATCAGTGCTTCACCTTAGGAGAGGAAAATAAGGTTCCAGATGAGAATGTTGATTGGTTGCACAGGAATGATTCATACAACATGCCAGATGCAACAAAGACCTCCCTTCAATTGCTGGGTATACTGCATACAACTGTCAAATGCATATCATCTTATATATAATTTCGTAAAGCAGATATGCTACATTTGCTGCAAGACTATGGGTTTCATTTCTACTTGACATCTTTTTTAATTCTTCTTAATTGACTAGATTTAGTAGTAACATAATGTACAAAATATAACATATATATCTACCTTCTTCCCTCTTTGTAGATGATGAAATACTATCAGAAACTAGCGTTCATTCAACAAATACCGCATCAGTTGGTGACTGTGCAATCGCAACACCCTCATGTAAGGATTCCCGTAGGATATTAACAAATGAGCAACGTGAAGTTAAGCGTGCAAGGGAAAGAGAGCGTTATGCAAGAATGACACCTGAGCAGGGGGAGGTGAGACGAGCACGTCAAAGTATCCAAAGTGATTGTCGACGTAATGCTCAAACTCAGGAGCACATTGAAGCAACAAAAAAATGAAAAAGAGACAAGATAAGGATGGAAAGGGATCGTCGGCGCAACACTCTGAACAGCGATTCCATTGCCATAGAGAATCCAGAGTATATCCCCGATGTTGTACCACTTCATGAAAATTCTACTACCCCTACTAGCCCTAACGATTGGGTTATCCCCGAGGCAAGTGGACCACCAATTTACAACAGACAGCTTCAAGCCAGACACAGCTTGTCAGTCCCCTAGATATGGATCCTCATCGGATAACACATAGGCGACGTGTGCCATCTGGAGAGAGACAATCGCTACTAGCACGACAAACAGGCTGTTCGGTTGGCTGGTTCGTGAAGAAGTACGGTTGGCTGGTTTGTGTGAGAGAAAAATACTGTTTCGGCTGAAAATTTACGGTCGTTTACGACAAGCCACAGTCAAACGAACAGGCTGAAAACCAACATTTTGAAGAAATCACTGCAAGGAAAATAATCGCTTCAATCCAGGAGAATCCATGCATGACAAATGAAGATGGCATTGGATTTCAAACACCAAATCATTCTTGTGTCATAGACAATGGTACTTAATGATGCTTCATTACTCCTTTCGACTAATTTATTTTATCCTATAAAATAAATAGCATGACTATACTCACCCTGTCACTAAAAAAAGGAACCGGTCCAAGCTCTCAACATCCCGCAACCGACGAGACATGTCCACCCACAGGATACAATGGTAATACACTTTATTTTATTTAATCTATTGGATATTCATTCTCTATCATCAAAACTGGTATTTACCATGATTGTTCGATACAATTGAGTGCTCATCCACAAATATGTACCCTTTGGTCTTTCTCACAAGTCCCTACGCAACAGGTGAAGACGAGGGCATCATATTTGAAGAGGATGAAGAAGCTGACGAGGGGTATCTATTCGCTGGGCAAGGTACTTATGCTAAATATAATAGAAAATGTACTTACATTGGTGCCTTTGGAAAGTATTAGTAACTCATTTGTTAAATACCACTTCAGATGAGGAAGTTAACGATGATGATGAGTTAGGTGATCCTCAAGAAGAAGACTCTACATCTATTCCTGACGTACCTGATCCTTACGGCGGGGTGTATAGTAACATACTAACATCCCTGAAGAGGAGCATAAGTTAAAGCCCGTTCACAACTGCCAGCACTGCAATGCAAAGATGTTTGAATTCGAGCCACCTGGATTCTGTTGTCACAGTGGAAAGATTGAGCTATCCACACCAGACACACCACCTGACCTCATGAGACTATGGTCGAGTGCAGATGCTGATGCTAGGCACTTTCGTGATAACATTCATTTTTTCAATGGTCATTTCTCATTCACTTCCCTCTACTGTTACCTTGATAGTATGACCACAGATATTAGGAACAGTGGTGTATACACGTTTCGTGCACATGGCCAGATGTACCACAATATACAATCATTTGGTAGACAGGAGGGTACACAACCTAAGCATCTAGAGCTGTACTTCTACGATGACGATCCAAGTCTTGAGCATCGTTACCGCAGCTACCGCAAGAAACACTATGAAAAAGACAAAGAAGTTATTGAGATGTTGGTTGCCATCCTTCGTGGTAATCCATACTCTGACCAACTTAGGACTATGGGGCAGATTGAACAAATTGATGACTACTGTGTGACACTTAACCTTGACCAAAAAAATGGACCAGAGAGTGTATAATGTGCCGATGAATTCTGAGGTGGCCGCTGTTTGGATCGAGGGAAGCGAACGACATGGACAGTTCCAACATAGTGTAATCCTACAAGAAAAAATAGGCAAATGTATGGTATCCGGTCATACAATAGTTGTTATGACCCACTATCATACCCTATGTTCTTCCCTAGAGGTGAACTTGGGTGGCATATTGACATTCCAAAGGCAAATGTGAGTATGGAAGAAGTGATGGCGGCACGTGCACTCCGCAAGGCACGTTTAGATAATAACGAGGATGAACCAGGTTAGTTGTTTCCTCAGTAGTTTACACTGTTCATTCTTAAGCATGCTATTTTCCATCACTAATTTCCATCTAATTGTTTGTGCAGAATCTCCTGGCAATCTATGTGTGTCTGTGCGAGACTACTACTGTTATAAATTTTAGATGCGTCCAAGAAAATTCAACCCGATACTCTTTGGCAAGCGTCTTTTCCAACAGTTTGCGGTCGACACATATATCAAGATCGAGAGCAATCGCCTAGATTATCAACGGAGGAATCATGATAGGATAAGGGCTGACCTATACCAGGGCTTGGTGGATAGCTTGTAGGCTGGTGAGGATAGAGCTGCTGCCATTGGAAAGCGGGCTGTACTATCTACATCATTCATTGGTGGCTCGTGGGACATGAGGCGTCGGTACATGGACGCCATGGCTTTAGTACGGAAGTTTGGAAAACCGGATATCTTTCTTACGATGACATGCAACCCAAACTAGGATGAGATTAAGAATGAACTCTACCCTGGCCAGACATCACAAGATCGTCCAGATCTTGTTGTGCGTGTGTTTAGAGCAAAGCTGGAGGAGCTAAAAAAAGGCCGATGGAAAATGATATTCTTGGGAAGGTCTGTGCACATGTGCATGCCATAGAGTTCTAGAAGCGAGGTTTACCGCATGCCCATTTTTTGTTGATTATGAATAGGAGGTACAAGCTCACATGCATGGCACATGCGGTGTGCTAAATCGCGATTGCCCATGCACAAAGGGTCGTGATTCATGCAAGAATCATTATCCACGACTGTATAACGAGGCTACCTTACAAGGCAAGGACTCCTACCCAATTTATAGGCGACGTGAAGATGGACGCCAGGCAAGAGTTTGAGGGGTCGTACTAGACAATAGATGGGTCATCCCCTACAACCCTTACCTCCTCTGACTTTTCAATTGCCACATAAATGTTGAGGCATGCGGTAGCATCAAGGCCATGAAATACCTATTCAAGTACATATACAAGGGCCACGATCGTGCTTCTGTGTCTATGAGAGAAGCTAGCAAGCTTGATGAAAATGGAAAAATTGATGAGATTGAACAATAAGAGAGGCTAGGTGGGTGCCCCCTCTAGAATCATTATGGAGGATATATGGATTTGAGTTGAGCGAGAACTCACCACATGTGATGCAGCTTCAACTCCATCTTTCGAACATGCACATGGTGTCATTTCACCAACGACAAGGTATACAAAGAGTGGTTAACCGTCCAGGTGCTAATAGGTCAATGCTCACGGCATACTTTGAGGAAAACAGATTAGATGAAAGGGCTCGTGGAATTTTGTACAATGACTTTCCCGAGTGGTATACTTGGCAACCACGCGATAAAAAGTGGCAAAGAAGGAAGCAGGAATATAAGGGCCAGGTAGGTCAAATCGTCTCTGCCCATTCAGCCGAGGGGGAACACTACTATCTTCATGTTCTCCTAAACCATGTGAGTGGTGCGACCTCTTACGACGATCTAAGAACAGTGCATGGAGTGATCCTACCGACATTCCGTGAAGCAGCAGAGAGAAGGGGCCTCATTGAAGCTGATGACTAATTGGATGAGTGCATAGCTGAAGCTACTCTGTATCAGATGCCATCCTCACTACGAAGGCTATTTGCAACAATATTAGTATTCCGTGAGCCGAGCGATGTGCGTGGACTTTGGAATAGACACCTAGATGCCATGTCAGTTGACTCTGCTCAAGGCCGAGTATTCTTTGTTGATGGACCTGGTGGCACTGGAAAGACCTATCTATATAAGGCCCTGCTCACGAAAATACGCAATCAAAACAAGATTATTGTGGCTATAGCTACATCTGGCGTTGCGACTTCCATATTGCCTAGAGGGAGGACTGCCCACTCACGTTTCAAGATACCCTTAACTATCAAGGATGGCCCTTTTTGTAGTTTCACGAAATAGAGTGGTACCACGATGCTTCTACGGACAGCATCCCTCATTATATGGGATGAGGCTTCTATGACCAAGAGACAAGCAGTAGAGGCGCTAGACAACAGCCTACGTGATATAATGGATCGGCACGAACTTCCTTTTGGTGGTAAGACTGTTGTGTTCAGTGGAGATTTCAGCCAGGTCCTTCCTGTTGTAAGGAAGGGGTCGAGGGCTCAGATAGTTGGTGCGTCACTATGAAGGTCATACCTTTGGGATTCCATGCATCGCATAAAGTTGGTGCGTAACATGAAGGCGCAGAGTGACCCAGGTTTTGCTGAATATTTGTTGTGCATCGGTTGTGGTATCGAGGAGGTCAATGGTAATGGTGATGTCCGTCTTCCTGATGAGATCTATGTGCCATATACAGGGAATGGCAATGAACTTGATACAACTACGTCACTTCGAGAGCTATATTGTCTACAAGAAATGACTGGGTGGACATGATTAATATGAAGATGATAGGTCGTTTCCAAGGTGAGGAGATCGTGTACCATAGCTTTGACTCTGCAGTGGATGACCCGTATAACTACTACCCTTCCAAGTTCCTTAACACTTTAACCCCTAGCGGTCTCCCTCCACATGTGTTAAAGCTCAAGATTGGGTGCTCGATCATATTGTTAAGGAATATCGACCCTGCAAATGGACTTTGTAATGGAACGAGGCCGGTGGTCTAGGGGTTCCAACGAAATACCATTGATGCAAAAATTGTGGTGGGGGACCATGCTGGAAAGCGAATCTTCCTACCACGGTTCCATTATGCCCCTCTGATGATGAGATGTTCCCATTCCAGTTCAAGAGGAAGCAGTTTCCTGTTAGGCTCAATTTTGCCATGACAGTTAACAAGGCGCAAGGGCAGACTATCCCCAATGTTGGTGTGTATTTGCCTGAACCAGTGTCCTCTCGTGGTCAGTTGTATGTTGCGCTATCTAGAGCCACTGCCAGATCGACATCAGGATCCTTAGTGTCCTACCTGGTGATAAGAAGGATAACAAAAAGAAATGGTACATACACAAAAAATATTGTCTACAAAGAGGTCCTAGCACCATAGAAAGGTATTGTCTTTTGTTCTGTATAAGTATTATATATCTTACAATTGTGTCTTTTGTAACTTATATTTGTCGTATCTATCTACATTTTAGGTAATAGAAAACGTATGCGAACAATAGGAGACAAGTAGTATATGATGACTTGTGGGGATATTACTGATTTGGATGATATATATATATATATATATATATATATATATATATATATATATATCTTACATTTGTGTTGTCGAGCTAATTGTTTGTGAGAACATAAGCTTTTATGTATGTTCTACCTGTGCGACTGCATGTCATGCGATTTTTTGTACGCCCATAGCAACGCACGGACACTCAACTAGTAAGGTACAAGTATAAGCAAAACTTGGCCAGCTAGCGCAACCCAACTGAAACTTTTCTTCAGCGGTGCATTCGGTTTCATTTCTTCTCACAGGCACACTTATTACGGCATCGACTATCTCTGATTCTTTTTTACTTTCTAGATAATGGAACAAGAGATAAAAGTATAGTAAAATATACATCAAATCGCACTTAAGAGTCAATTTTAACATTATTTGGTTATCTAAAGTAAGGGCCTGTTTTGTTCACCCCTCCTAAACTTTAGTTACTAAACTTTAGTCACTTTTAGTCACTAAAATGCCAAACACCCTGACTAAAAGCGGTCACTAAAGTTTAGTGGCTTTAGTCACCAGGGTAGCTAAAAGTGACTAAAGTGTACAGTTTCCTAGGGATGCCCCTCAATAATTGCCCGCATAGGCCCGCTGTCGCTCTCTCTGCCCGCAACCGCTTGCTCTCGCTCACATCTCGCTCGCGTCCATTCCCTATGCCACCTTCGCCTTCGCCGCTCCTCTCCACGTCCCCGCCGTAGGCCCCCCTCCTCCAGACGCTAGATCCACCATGGCCGGGCAAGGGCGCGGCTACCGCGACTACTTTGGCCAATCCGCTTCTTCTTCCGGGGCTCGCACCTTCTCTGCTTCCACCGCCGCCACCGACGGCGATGACTACGACTTCTTCCCCGACGCGCCGGTGGCTCCCAGCCTCTCCACTCCTCGGGCGCACATGGAGAACCTGGATCTCAACTCCCAGGTGGATGGCTTCCCCTACCTTGACTCCTACTCGGGGTACCTACAGTCAAAAGGAGGGCGCGGCGAGGCAAGGCAGGGGAGGTCGCCACCAGCGTGGCAACAAGAGCGCGGGAACGCGACCAGCCAAGGAGCGCGGGAACACGGCCAGCAAGGGGAGTGCGGGAACAGGGTAGGGGGCAAAGATTTGTGCATTAATTAGGGGTAATATGGTCTTTGTTAACTGCTTTAGTGGTCTTTAGTGAATAGAACCAAACAGGGGGTCACTAAACTTTAGTGGGATCACTAAAGAAACCAAACATGCCCTAAGTAGAGAACTTGCATTGCCGCAGCCTCCAGCGCTCAACAAACTTGGAAAAACATGCTCCATATTGTCTTCACACCGTTTCAATTACACCCATAATCTGCAGCCTCCCTCGCGTGGAGCCACAAAGGGATTGTCGAGCTATGGATGGTCCCGGTGATCTCTAGAAGGACACGGTCTTCTATCCATTATGTAGTTGTAGGTTTAGTTGTGCACGTGTAGTGTGTGTGGGCCTATGGGGTGTGCGTGTGTAGTGTGGGCGTGTGTTCACGCTGAATAGATGCTACAGCTGTACCCAGATGAGAGGTTTAAAAAAAATTCTGTAACCAGTGTGTTTCCCTCAACAAGATTAAAAAAAGATCTTAGGTTGGTATTTGTCAGGAAATACATCGTTTATAAGGGGTGTTTGGGATTGCTTCGCTCCACGTATTTTAGCCAAACGGTTTTAGCTCCACGCACTCTGTTCGAGAAAAAATGGTGGAGTTATGAGAGCACCTAAAGAGGTGCTACATAAACTCTAGTTTTTTGTGGAGCAGCTCCACGGTGGAGTATGTGGAACAGTCCCAAACACCCTCTAAGACATAATGTCCAGCAAATTAAATAGACACACTTCATGTCAACAACGAGAGGTCTCACTTGTTGTTATACCCCTTGTTTGTGAATTGTGATGATTACGTAAGATTTCATGGACAATCAAGGGGTTTCTTAAACCTAAAACAAGTTGAAGCGCTCGCCAGAGAAACTTAGCGTACAAACATTCAAAGACGAGATGGTTAATTAACTGATTCATCCCTACATCCACATCCACGTGATTTGGGTCGGGTATGGCCGTATGGGTGAGTGCCTTGTTACCAGCTCCTACTAGCTCTATGAGAGAGAGTGAAGAGAGAGAAATATAGCTCAAATGAACAGTGTAGCACATTAAATTTGCAGGTGGAAGCTGGAACCAGGAGGAGGATCTATGCCGGGGAAGAAGAAGTAGACACCCCTTTCTCTTGTTTTACACTTAAAATAGCTAAGAGCGAGGTCAACTTAAGAACATTTCAAGGGTTGGGTTAGCTGTCAAGCGATAAGGCTAGGGCCTGTTTTGAACGAAGGAATGGAAAACGTAGAAATGGGTAAAAACAAAGGAATATGATGGATGTGTAGTAGTAAAATAGAGGAAATGAAAAACACAGAAATTAAGTAGATAAGGGTGTTTGGAACACAGTAATTCATAACACTGGAATTATAGAACATCAACATGTGAATGATAAATGACCATTGATAAATGACCATTATTAGTGCTTAATGAAATGATAATATGTTAATTGCACATTTTATCTATGAATATCTTGTACGTGGGGCCATTGGACCTTCATGCAAGTGGGAGGCAAATAAAAAATACAGAAATAATCTCATCCATTCATTGCTTTCCCATGCGTTTCTCTCTCTCTCCTCTTTTCTAGAGGCATGTCCGCACAACCTAGAGCGCGCGCGTGCGGTGGCTGGGCGTGGCCGCCGGGCGCGACGAGGCCGTGGCGGGGCGGGGCGGGGGTGGGGACGGCGCGGCGCGGCCGTCGGGTGCGGGCGGCGCAGAGAAGTGGATAGCCAAGTAGGGCGGGCGACGCGGCCTGAAGCGACGTAGCGGCCAAGCGCAAGCGGCGTGGCGTGGTGGTCGGACGTGGGGAGGATGAGCGGATGCGGCGGTGCGACACCTGATTCTTCCATTCATACTGTGATTAGCTGTTCGTTTATCTCTTTCTTGTGTGAGTTTCCTCGGGCAAGCGCGAAGGAAATGAAATCCAGAGATCGTTGTGATTCTTTTTTTCCTGCAAAACGAGCGTCTGCCTGCAGGATTCCAGAGGAAAGGAATTTACATTTTCTTTGTTCCAAACGCGCATTCTCACTTCCTTTCCTCCGTTTGTAATTCCTGTACTTTTCCTTGGATATTCATGTGATCCAAATGAGGCCTTAGATTTTTCTTTCTTTTTTTTGGAAACTTCAGAATCAATTAAAGGACAATTGTTTCTGGGATACAAACGCCTTGCGGCGGTGTGACCAGCCACACATTCTCTTCTCTACATCTAAAAAGACTCTAAAGTAATCATCTACCCGGTGATATCAAAACCCGTATACTATCCAGTCACAACAAACATGTACAGAGTAAAGTAATTATCTACCCGGTCATAAAAAAAAAACCATATACTACCCGGTCACAACGAACGTGTACAGAGTCCGTGTCGAAGCCAATTCTGAGTTTGCGTCATAGACGGTTGGCAGCCTCACATTATTTATAATTCCAAAGGCACATACGGGCTAGGCTCATTGGTTTAATTTAATTCCAAAAGGCACGAGTCCATATCAGAGCCAATTCTGAGTTCGCGACGGTTAGCAGCCTCACAATATTTATAATTTCAAAGGCATGTTTGGGCTGGGCTCATTGGTTTAATTTAATTCCAAAAGACACGTACGGATGGACAGGATCACCACAACATCCGGCGCCCCTCCTCCCAATCACCGTAATTGCTACAGCTCTATCTCTATCTTGGCAGCTATCTCAGAGTCACAGGGGATCAAAGCTGAGGCTAATTTCTTTTTAATTTTTTGAAGATTACATCTACTGTTATATAAGTCTTACCGAACACCCCCCCCGACGCGCGCCACGCGTTCCTGTTTGGCCGATTGGTGGACCCTCCGGAGTCCGTTGCCTCCGTTCAGCCCTTCACACGCGCAGTCACCGCACCCCTGCCCTCCTCGCGTTCCAGATATCAATCCCCAACAATTACGCGCTGCCGGTTGCCGACTCCCCCGCTACCAGGCGCTGCACCACGCCTCCACCGCCCGGCCCGACGCTGCTGAGTCCGCTGTAGTTGGACAGGGAGAAGAGACGGTGGCGCGTCCGGCGCCCAAGGCAACTCGCGTTCTCGTGGTCTCATTGCTTCTTGGAGGCCGAGGTGCATGCCATCGTGGTGCAGGACTAGCCGCAGGTCAGAGGCTCCCAGCTGTCGTCCCTGAGGCCGGCCGCGTCCACCGAGAAAACAGTTGTCCCAGTGCTGGGCTCCAATCGATCGAATCTGCCACGCTCGGAGTGGCCGATCCATGCAGCAGGTGATGAGCTTGGTCCTCTGCTCGAATCAAATCTGCCTACTGCCCGCGTAGGCTCGTAGTGGCTGCTGCTCGTGCCAAAGTCCCGCATGACCGACTTGCAGCTCTCGAACTGCTCTGCCACACGGCGTAGCTGCGAGCTTGCGACCGCCTAAGCGCACCTTGCCCCGGCGGCCGGCCTGCAGGCAACATGGCATGCCAGCATGGAGGCGCAATGAAACGAGGCCCGACTCGGTGACTCCTACACGCCATCTCGAATCCTCTGTCTCGCTCACTGCTCCAAACGGCCAGCCGCAGAAGCATACGAGCAGACAAGTACCAATATACAGCATGGAATCTCGTCATTATCAAATGTATCAATCCAGCTTGGAAAAATAAAAAGCCATATAAAGGCAAACTTCATTTTTCGCATCACAGTCAAGGAACATTAACTAAACATGGCATGTAATGTATGAGACGCAAAATTAAAGTTCACAGCATTGAAGACCGCTTACTTTTCAATGGCACAATAGAATGGGTAAAAGTTTTGATGGCATCGAAAAAAAAGGATTTTGTATTTTCTATGTAGCAGATTTGTATATTTCTTAACATGTTCGTCTTAGCCGTAAACCACGTGCGCCGCCATAGGCATAGACAAAACTTTGTGACCCGTGTAACGCATGAGCATATATCTAGTAACAATAAATATGACTTCCCCTCAAGAAAAAACAATAAATATGACTGGCTATTTTCAAATTCGGGGAAATATTATTCCAGTCGTCCCCTCATTCTCTGATTTTTTTTTGCATTAAATAAGTAGATATGGCACAATATAAATGAAGAAAAAGATAATAAAAATTTCATGAGATTAAACTTGTTTGCACTGACTCCCACCAGCCTCGGCAGACGTATCTACATTGTACAGGGTGTTTGACTGTTTGTAAGTTGTAACACTGTACGTAGTGCAGCTCCAGCTAGCACAGCGGCCCCTGTTTTATCGGCCGAGATGGATCTACTAGCGCATATCTAGACACGACAATCCTCCCTTTTCCTGCAGCGTGCCGCCGACTGGACGCCGGCCGCGACCGGCCACCCCCCGCCAGGCAGATTTGCAGCTTGCAGGTGGAGTGCCAAATTAATCGGGCTGGGATTTATTTCCCGCTTTCCACGACGTAGTCGGTAGTCCTGTCCTGTCCTGCCCTGCCATGGCTGCCGATGCTGCGTCGCCCGCGCGGCACCGTGGCGTGGCAAACTCGCCGCTGCCCACAGCTGCAGTCCACAGGTGCAGCAACAGTCCGCCGCCTGGCCTCTTGCGTGTGCGGAGCTGACCGCCATGCCCTGAGGCCCCCATGCATGCCTGCTGCTTGGCCTGCGTCGTCGAGCGAGAAGAATTGGCCGGCCGGCCGGCCGGCGCGCGCGTGCACGCACGCGCATGTTCGCTCACGTTCAGGGGTTAGATCGATTGGCATCCTTTTCCGCGATCGATTCCATCTTTACTGAAGATCTGAAGCATCGGAAAGCGGATTCGATGAGTGCTCGCTATGCGATCGCATTGCGAGTTTGCGACGCGGATCGGCCGCTCAGGGCTTCAGTGGCTCTCACTGTGCATGCATGCTCGCTCGCTAATGAAGGGCAGGCATGATGGCATGATGCACGTTCTGCGCGCAAACTAGTACCACGTCAGAAAAGTGAGAGAGACGGTTTCAATTTTTTTTCCTTTTCTACACGTACGTATATGTTGCAGTAGCAGTATGTTTTACGCGCATGTCACTGGACTGATGTCTGTGGATATAATAAGTCTATTCAGTAGTGTATTCTACACATAGCACTAGCCTTCAGTGCCTGAATAATCGATGATGCACGAGGACGCCTTGGGAGTTGTGGTGTCAAGGGCTGAAGAACTGACGCCCTGTTCAACCTTTTACGTACTCGATCAGATCAGATCATGTAAGCACCAGTAGCCATGTGAAAATCTAGACACCGAAACACACCCATTCAATTCTGTCTTTTTTTTAGGGTATCATTTTTTTTGGCGAAGTTTTAGGGTATCAATTTAATTCTGTCTAACAACCAACGAACAGCTTCCTGCACTGTACTTAAATAGAAGAGTATGTCTTCTGAACAAACGGGTGTTCTGTTGTCTTTCAGTAACCGGTTATTTCAAAGAGAAAAAACAACCAAAAAAACACAAAAGAAAAAAACGATTGTTTTGTTGTCCTTCTGTAACCGGTTGTTCCAAAGGCAAAAAAAACAACCGGATTTTAGGCTTCTGCCAACCGTTGTGTTGCAGCAGGCCAAGCAGAGTAGCATCAACCATCAATAATGGAGGAAAAACATGCATAAACAAAGCAGCTATGGTAGCAGCAACACAACGGAGAGAGAGAGAGGTTGGCAGTTGGCCTGGCTAGGCTACACATACAGTACACTCAAAGATACCCATGCACACCACATGCGAACAAATATGAACATGCACACTCTCTGTCCGAGAGGAGAAAGGAGAAAGGCGAGAGCCAAAACAAAGGTAGAGATGCATCCAAACTTGCATTGCCTTCAATGAACATGAACCAGCAAATGGCGTCACTCTCTTTTCTTCTGGCCTGGCCGAAAGCCTAGCTGTAGCTAAGCCGCAAGCCCACAACGGACCTACAAAAGCAACAGTAATAAAAATCACGAATATATATATATATATATATATATATATATATATATATATATATATATATATATATACACACACACAACTAGAATCATAGAACAAACAAATTGTGACTAATAACTTTCTACCAGAACATGTATATATCTATCTTTCTCCCATAAACAATCAACCAAATCTTCACTACCTAAAAGAGCAAGAACAACAAATGAACAGACAGTGATGACGCCACACACTGAGACTAATACATTCTACTAAAGTACTAAATAGACATATTGAAGCGCCAAGAATTATTTCAGATTAACAAAAGTGTCAAAATGAAATGACAAAACTTATGAATAAAATCTATGTGCCAAAATTAAGGACACAAAGAAAACATAGCTAATGGACAGTATGTCAGTACGATTGAAAAGTGAAAATGCTATGCTAAATCCGACTACTGTATTGGGACAAGTGTAACTCACTCAACGATGAGCAGGTATTTTGATTAGTCTCAGCAGTAAAGCTACGAGTATGATACCATAGACCATGATAGTTAACAAATGTTCTATGCCGGAAAAAGGAAATGCATCTTTCTAGCAACATAATCATCGCGCTTGTTTCATCAATCAGACACTACTAGTACTACTGGTTCTGAAAACTCTGCATATTTTTTTCAATGCCCAGATGGAGCTAGCACTGCGAAACAGATGTCTCTGTACTAGACTGAATAATGAACGGATCTCAAAACTGAAAACTGAGCCAAAAAACAAAATGTCTCTAGACTAAATTGAATACTGAACGGAACTCAACAATAAACCCAGTACTATCTTGCCAGCAAAAGAAGTTATAATACTCCTAAAAGCTGCTATATCACTAATGAGGGAACACGAGGACAGCAAGAGTTAAAGATCAAGAACAGGGGAGACAAACAAAGAATCATGTATGAAGGAGATGACAGAGCTCATGGAGCTGACCTAACGTTGGTATAGCAGATGAGGCCTTCTTCTTGTCCTTGAGCTGTTCCTGAAATTCGTCAACAGCACACTATAATAAACAGAAATAGAAACTATACTAAAATAAAATTGAAACTAAACTAAAAAAATAACTGAAAAGTGAAACTAAATGAAAATTAAAAATTAAAAAACAAAAAACTCTGAGACAAAAATTGATAACTGAACTATCTAAACTCATATCTCTGGATCTCTTCATGCAGAGAGGCACTGCCATACCACCACCACCCATGCTCAACATGATGGTAAATTGCCTCCTGCCTTGTCTTGCTCCTCCTCGAAACTAATAATGGATCAGCTAGCTAGCTTCCTTTCTATTTTTTGCACCATCTGCATAGCGGTGTAGGAGTAGTAGGATCTTGGTTGCTATGGAGTATGTTGCAAAGATCTAGCTAGAAAAGCAACTAGAACGTACATACATGGTTGCCTTGCCTCCTCATGCCCCTAAATTTTTTTCTGGGAAGAAAAAAAAAGACACGCCACAAAAGGAAAAAGTTCAAGATAGAAAAATGATCGTGTACACATCTACTTCCTTCTGAATTTTGATGCGCCCAGATGTCCAGAAATGGATCTTCGTTGCTGCCGTTTCCTGACAACAGCACCCACTTGCTGTGCCTAAATGCCCAAGGCGAAGGACGTACCAGCTAGCTAATCACGCCAACCGAACTCAAATCATGGTCGTGGCCTCGTGGGGATCCAACCAGCGAGCAGCCTCGTCACCATGTAGCTAATCCCCACGGCAAAAAAAAAAAAACATGAAGCGGAGCCACGAATCATTCGTTCTCATGCCAAAAATCACACAATCAATTTAAATAAAACCCAAATCAAACATGGCGACGAACACAGAGCCCGCATCCGCGCTGCACCAAAATCCCGGCGATGAAATGAAGAAGACATCGAACCAGCGCCAGAAAAAACAGATTCACAAGGAATAAACTCGATCCTCTCATCCAAACACATCACTAATGCGGGAACGGACCCTAACAACAATGATTTACTAGCAAACAAGGGAGCAGAAGCAAACAAACCTGGCCAAATCCTAGAAATCGCTAGTCGCCGCCGACGGGGAACGAGAGCACCGCGAGGTTGCCGCCGACGGGAACGAGAGCACCGCGAGGAAGACGAGACGAAATGAAATGAGGAAAAGGGGGAAACGGACGCTACACATTCGGGCGCGACTCCCCAAAACATAAACAGTAGCGCCGACGTGCAGACCCCACATGATAGAGACACAGAGAAACAAGAGCGCCGGAGACAGATCGGGCGGCAGACCGGATGGCAGACGCAGCGACACGTGCCAAATCCGACGGACAGAAAACCGGTTGCTGGAGAGAGCGAAAACAACCGGGCATGAGATAGCATTTCTCAAATAGAAACACAACGGCTGACGTGCAGTGTCAATGCGCTTCAGGACGCGCACAGGCCGTGTGGCCGCGCCGGGACCCCGACGACCTCTGCCCGCGCGGCGCGCCCTGCACACACGCGTATTTATACCGCCGGCCGAGCCTGCTAGCTAGAGTACCACGCCTCCACAGTCTACTGGCAGCGCGCGAACTGCAGCCTGCAGGTGAAGGGCGCGAAGCAGTAAGAGAGAGAGAGAGGGAGGCGAGGTAGACGTACGGCGGCGGTGATGTCGCAGCTGCAGGCGGCGGCGGCGTCATCCAGTGGAGCTCCTACTACCCCTGCACTTGAAGCCGACCTCGAGGGGAAGCTCCTCCTGCACGACGACAACGTGTCGCCACCGGCAGCGCCGCCGCAGATCAAGCGAGGGGAGCGGCGCCAGCCTCGTGAGGGCGGCGCCGACGTCGTCGGTGACCAACGCGAGAGGTTCCTTCGCGCGTACGACCGCCTACGGGACGAGCTCCTCGACGACGACTCGTGCGACTGTGCGAGCTCACCGACGAGGCCAGGCGCTGGGTCGCGCAGGTACATACATCATACGTACGGTAGACTTTGCGCACGTACATACGCAAATGTTCCTCGGTGCATGCATGCATGTATGGTGCACCTTGCACGTTCATGAGCAGCGTGCCAGCGTCACATTAACGTAGTTATTTTAGGACAAATAAGATCAATCCGAACATGCACGTTTTGGCTTGGCCCACTTAAGAAGCGCACGCACTCCAAGTCTGTAGCCTTCTACCATTTTGGCCCATTAAGTACACGGCAAATTTGGGCCCATTTAAGAGCCTACCCCTGCCACGTTTCTCTGCAAAATTCGGCCCATTTAGGCCTGTATGTACAAATAACGCCCTAGGAGGCTATAGGACAAAGTAGTGACAAACCATGCCTAACCACCATTGATCACTGATGTGTTCCTCTCGATTTTTTAAAAAGAATAGCATACGTGCACAGTTTTTATAAAACCTGCAGAAACTGAACGTTTGATGCGGTATAAAATAGATTTATTTGATCCACGAACTCGAGATGAGTTAAGTCATTGTACATGCACCGTGCGAGTCTCATCCATTCTCTGTTGTATTCTTTCAGATGATTGACTACAACGTGCCTGGAGGTGAGGAGGCATCCATCAGAGATCAGACCACTACATAGCACCAGAACCTCATTTTGTAACACAACAGAGCAAAGTTTCCGAGTTCATATATTTGGACATATTCAAATTAAGTAGAAGCTGATGATACCATATAGTACAAAACAAAAGACTTATGAGCTTTGAAATCTCAAGCAAAATCCAGAGTGAATCTCTACAGCTATATAAACTCTTCTAACACGCTAACCGTACCTTTTCTTTTTAAGGGAAACTGAATCGAGGTCTGTCAGTGGTGGATAGTTACTTGCTGTTGAAACAAGGAAGCGAGGTTGCTGAAGATGAATTCTTCCTCGCTTGTGTTCTTGGCTGGTGTGTCGAGTGGGTAATGTTGCTGATGACCCTTCTAACTATGATTGTTCTGGTCAAAAGAACGAAATTTCTGATTATTTTGTTGCAATGAAATACATGCAGTTTCAAGCATGTGCATTGCTACTTGATGATATCATGGATGATTCTCATACAAGGAGAGATCAGATTTGTAGGTACCGACGGCCTGAGGTCCTTCAAATGACATCTCACTTTCTCTTCTCTATGTATCCATTTTTATCATTTGAGTCCAGAATTTGTCTATTCAATTAAGCTACAAAGTATATTCGTTTTCTTCCTTTTTTTAGGTTGGTCTTCATGGCATAAACGACGGTATTGTACTGAAATGCCACATCGCACGCTTGATAAAAAAGTACTTTAGAGAAAAGCCTTACTACATAGACATCTGTGAACTATGGAACGAGGTCAGTCCCCTTCGGATGAAAACACTACAGAAATCGGCAAATTTGTAACAACCATAGTTTTAAATCTCCCGCTATAGCCCGCTATAGCCTTTTGAGGCAGGGTGCCTCTATTTGAGTTCATATATCCCGCTATAGCCCGATATAGCTCCGCTGTTAGCTGATTTAGAGATATACCGCTAAACACCTTAGCCCGCTATTTAAAACATTGGCAACAACACAAGTCAATGACTACTATTTGGATCTCACGTGCAGATAGCATTGCAGACTTCGCTTGGACAGATGCTTGATCTTATCAGCACACATAATGTGGCGAATGACGTTGCAAAATACAATATTGAAGTGTATGTGATTTATCTGACTGGTTAAATTAAATATTCCATTGTCTGTGCTAATGCATTTTTCTTTTGCTGCATAGGTACCGTCGTATTGTCAAGTACAAGACATCTTACTACTCTTTTTATCTTCCTGTGAGTCTGAAGTTCAGAATAACTACCTATTCTCAGTCATGCATATGAAAATATTTATCTTTTGTATTCTTATGAAAAATCATGTGCTAAGCTATAAATGTTGTCTAAAAGCTATTTTTCAGCACATATTATTAGTAGACATATAAATATTGTCTAAAAGCTATTCTTCAGCACATATTCTTAGTAGGCTTGCCAACGAAAAGGTGTTTCCATCAGGTGGATTTATTGGGAGATTTTTAATATGAAATTTGAGTGTGAACTGAATCCTAACGAACTGAACACAAAGGACCCTGTCCAAGCATGCCCCAATAATTAAACATCGTTAGCACACCTAGCAATTGCTCAATGGATTTGCCTTTTGAATTAAATTTCATACTCACTCCCAGTTTCCACACCAATCCTTCCACGATGATGATATTCCTTCATAAGATAACTTTTAGTACTACATTACATATCTACCGCTCTTTTGAATTAAGACACTCAGATTTTGTCCTCTACAATGGCTTTAGGTGGCTTGTGCATTGCTGTTGTATGGCGCAAAACTTGAAAACTTCAGTGGCCTAAGGGATGTGCTTATTGAAATGGGCATATATTTTCAGGCACAGGCATGTCATTTTTTTATGGAATATTACGGCTGGTGCTAGTTTACATTTCCCTTGACAGCTACCCAACATTATATTTTCCAGGATGATTATTTGGATTGCTTTGCAGATCCTAATACAATAGGGAAGGTAAAATAGAGGTCAAAATATTACCAGAAAGTTATTTTTTAACAGAATAGGTATGTCATGTTGTGCTCTTCTCCATTGTAGATTGGAACTGATATTGAAGATCACAAGTGTTCCTGGTTAATTGTACAAGCTCTTGGCCATGCCAACAGTGACGAGATAGAAGTACTGCTGGTAAGTAATTTGTTAATAATCGTTTAGCTGATAATTCAATGAAAAATGACATCATACATTGTTTTCTAGAAAAACTATGGAAAGAAGGATTCAACTTCGGTTTCAAAAGTGAAAAACACTTATTCTACTCTTGATTTGAAGGTAACTGGATTGAGACACATGGATGCTGTTTTCCAACTTATTTTATGCTTAAGTCATAATGAGCATGCTATGATATTTGAAGTTTGAACTTTTAGTAAGAAATTGGTCGTTTGCGCGCTCTTCAAAACAGACATGAGAGATGAGAGGGGGGGGGGGGCATATATTGTTTTTTCCCAAACTTATATTTTATAGTTCATGCAGCATTCCTATTCCAGCATCTTCAGTTGACATGATTTCCTGTCATCTGACTTTATGAGATTTTTGTAGTGAGGCAATGTGATGCATTTAACTCTGATGGAGTCATTTATTTGTTGGAAGTTGAAACTTCAAATTTCAATCAGCTTGCCCTCATTTGCCTCAACATGACTCTTCTGTTGTGTCCCAGGACATCTTCTCTGAGTTCGAAGATCGAGCTTACAAACACTTGGTCACATCTATTGAAGCTCAAAATGATCGCACGGTGCAGGAGATCCTGAAATCCTTTCTGAAGAAAATCCATCGCCGAAAGAAGTAGACGAAGACGACGGAGATTGCCTAGTTCCCACTGACCTATATCTCATGAGGAAGACGACCGCACACACCTATGTTATCAACGTGATTTTTCTTTTCCATTCATTAAGATTATATTCACGCCATGTTCAGAGCATATTGATTATCTAGATTGTGGTTGATGTGAAAAATGTGCGTCTTATGTGCCACGTGCATTCCATTCATTAAGATTATATTCACGCCATGTTCGGAGCAGATTGATTATCTAGCTTGTGGTTGATGTGAAAAATGTGCGGCTTATGTGCCACACGCCAAACACTGTGCGCTTTACGTGTGACGCTAGACTGGGAGTTCTGACCAGGACTCGGAAGTTCCGATGTCGACCGGATGTCCAGTGCCATCCCACATCTACATGCATAGCAGCATAGATGTGATGAAATGGCAATCGTTATGGTTTTATGGTAAAGGACTAGCAAACCACAACTTTTGTAGCAATGGACATCTCCAAGCATGCTAGTGAGGGCCGTTAAAATGTGCATATAAGAGGGGCCCCATTAGAGCATGCACGACTTTAGTTTGCCATATGTCAGCAGCAAACCTAGGTTTTGAATATTGAAGATCAGCAGATAAACAACAATAACTGAAATAGGAAAAGTAGGTAAACATGAAGAGAATGTAACAAACATATTAGTACATTTTGTTGAGGGTTTCATTTTTTGGGATATTGGCCCTTTAAATTTATATATATAGAGTAGGAAGGCCTTACGCCATGTAGAGTGAGTCACTTAAAAATATGCCTTCAACCAAAACAACCTCAAATAGACATAAACATGGGCTAACCTAGAAGCCCCTAGGTCGCTCCTAGGGTGGCACATACCTCGTCCCCCCTATGAGTATATATAGAACCGCAATGATGTCCATTGATGCACTAGTTTGTACATTAAGGTTCTCCTACCGGTAATCCACCCAAGAGCCTGACGACTCCTATCCCATATTCATAGCATTATCGATGGTGATGTGAACATCATCATGCCATGTTCTTGCTTGGCTGCTCATGTTATATCCCTATGGTCCATGGAGAACACCTTTGTTTAGAAAAAGAATGCTTGCCCTAAACTATCATGGTAAGTGGGGGTAAGAACTTAGGAAGGAGCAAGTAGGGCAAGAGAGCTATCAACTTGTGGTGAGAACTCTTATAAACCTGTCTGATAAAACATGAGTCTTGTACTATTGTAGTGAGAACTCTTTGAACCCCAATCATAAGACATGAGTGAGTCTACATGGGGTATATGAGACAATAATGTCCCTAGACCCCTTAACTATTACAATATGTTCACCTACTACTCCCTGAGATACCAAAGTTACTACATCCATTTGACGATGGACAGTTGGACACTACAATAGGAGCTGGAACGATTGTTAGGGACACTAGAGCAATGTTCTCAAATCCATAAATACCACCCCACAACGCCATCCGGATGAAATTGATGCTATATTAGTCTTGTGGGTCTCGGTAGCCCCAATCAAGAGCCCCTTATGCGGGAACATTCCATGGGGCTTGGTATCGTTCAGGTCGCTCAAATATGTAACGTATCAATTTTTTGTGCCAAGATTATTAGATAGCAAAAAAAAAACATAAACTTTTTTTTTAATTTCTTTTACTGGATTGTGTGTTTACATGTAGATCTAATCAAACATCCCTTCTTATCTTAATTCAAAAATCCACCTCAAGGTTTTATTTTAAAAATTCAAAAATTCGTCGACAAAACCCAAACCTCTAGAAGGTTAGTTTTGAACCAGTACTTGTATAAACCGATATTTGTTTGAATCAACACTTACTCTAAACCAATATTATTTTCAAACTATGTTTGGACAAGTTGTCTTGGCTAGAATTGAAGAGCCTTAAAACCAACATATTCTGAAAACTCACAACCATTCCCTTTTAGAAAAACGCCTTAGAAATATTCACATAAACAAGAACCATTTAATTAGAAATTGGTTTTCAATAAAACTACTTGGAATTATTTTACCCATATTTTTGGAAGTTAGTGGCAGTATTCCATGAAAAGAATAAGCACAAATCAGGAAGAATATAAAAAGTGCAAAAGGAGAAAAAAAACTGTAAAAGAATTGTTTGAAAAAGGAACGGCCCATGTCGCACTAGAAAAGCCCGCACGGCTGCGCTCCCCTCGGCCGAACACCTCCGACTGGGCTATTGCGGCATTGCCGCCGCCGCCGCCGCCGCGTGCGCTCTCTTTCTCTCTCGCTCTCACTGTCGCGCGGCGACGAGCCGACGACTGGGCTACCGCCGCCCTACGCCAGGGGCCCAGGTCTTCATCGGGCTCTTCGCTAGCAGCGAGCTCCCACCAGGTATGCCTGCCCCTGCTGCTTCCCTTCACAGCTTCCCTCACTGCTGCTGTGCGAAACCGAGCACCCAAACCATAACTTAAGCTATTTGTCTATTTGCAATCGGATCTGATCTAATCGCAAGTGTATACATGTATTACGCCTGCTAACTTCTAGTTTGTTTTTGCAAAAAATTATCCGGTGTACATGTCTCGTGTACTCCCATGTCCTCTACTGGGTCCGCTCCTGGTCGTGAGACCAACACTCGGTCACTTGTGCTTGCTGTTCAGCAAGCTACCATTAAGTCAATAGTATATGCAGTATATCTAGGAACAGCTATTGGTTGACAGCATGTGCGTAGACAGCGTAGTTATATTAGGTGGTAAATTTGATTCTGGCTTAACAGCACTGTTTACTACAGCAATTCTGTGTTACAGCGATTTAGAAGACAAGTTCTAGCATCACATGAATGTTGGACTATTGGATGGCAAGTAGCTTGTTTGACTAGGCAGAGTTTGTATCATCATGTTGCAGTAATAATCAACTTTGTAGCTGCGTTGGTAGCACTTGTTTTCAATGTTTAGTTAACAGGATTAGGGTTTTGAAGGTTCAACATTTGCGCTAAATGTTCCTCCTCTCCTAGTTTTTGAAGTTTGAACTTACCTATAAAGCACACTAACACAGTGAACTTGTAGAAAAAGTGACTTCTTTCTTTTTTTAAAAGCATGTTTGTGCTTCACTCGAGAACTGTTTTGCATAAGTTTATTAGTAGCAGTACCTTCCTGACATTTGAAATAATGGCACCATAATCTATGAGATCACAAATAAAACAGATGAAATGTTGTCATTTTGAAAAGAAATGCTCATCTATCACGATTGTTTGATCTTCTTTGCTTCGCCATGCTCAATCTCTCTGTACATTTATATTATACCAGTGCAACATTTCTGCAGTTTCACTGTAGACTTAACAGAACACTGATTCCTGATTGATTTGGTGCAGATCTCCCATTCATTTTTTTGAAATAAAAATCCTTGGGTTTGGGATGGCATCACCTATCCAAATGACTGCAAGCAATCTATTACGCACAGAAGGCTTTTCTGGAAATATGGTATGCAATCTATCATCTATGAAGTAACACAACTTTTTTTTTTTGGCTGGCATTAGTTTAATCTTATGTTTTTTATCTACATAGGGACAAAGATATGGTTTAATTGCTGCGAGAAGTCTTGGATCAAGAAGGTTGCGAATGACTCAACATTGCTTTCATCAACAGCATCTTTGTTGGAGACATGTACAAAGAGGTGTGGTTCGTAATATCAGATCATCATCATCTCCTGGGGCTGTGGTATCCAAGGGGTTTGACAGTTCATTAGTTGAGAAACCTGATACTTCATTGGATGTTGGAATTATTCATTTGTACCGTATACCATTTCTTCAAGAAAGTGAAACTATGGAGCTGCTCAAGAAAGTGAAGGCGAAGGTTTCTGCTAAAATTGTTGATATACTGACCGAGCAGTGCTTCAACATTCAATTGGATAATCCACTCACCCCTGAGAAGCTTTCAACGCTTCATTGGCTCTTAGCAGAAACTTATGAACCAGACAAGTTGCAAAGTAGGAGCTTTCTGGAGGAGGAAGTATCTAGAAGTTCCTGTGCTGTTATTGTTGAGGTCGGTCCCCGGATGACATTTTCGACGGCATTCTCGACCAATGCTGTCTCAATTTGTAAATCTCTCTCATTAGTAGAAGTGAGCAGACTGGAGCGGTCAAGAAGATACCTTTTGCGCCTTGAGCCTGGTAATGGTCCACTTGATGAAAGTCTGCTCAAAGAATTTGCTGCATTGGTTCACGATAGAATGACAGAGTGCATTTATCCCAAAAAGCTGACATCATTTCAGTCAGATGTAGTTCCTGAACCTGTCTGTGTTGTTCCAGTCATTGAAAGAGGAGAAGAAGCATTGGAAGAAATAAATGTGAAGATGGGGCTTGCTTTTGATAAACAAGATATTGACTACTATACACACCTCTTCCGAGATGATATTAAACGCAATCCGACTACAGTGGAACTTTTTGATATTGCACAATCCAATAGCGAACACAGTAGACATTGGTTTTTCAATGGAAAACTTGTTATAGATGGAGAGACCATGCCTGCCACTTTGTTCCAGTTAGTGAAGAGCCCTCTGAAAGCCAACCCCAATAACTCTGTCATCGGGTTCAAGGATAACTCGAGTGCAATAAAAGGATTTCCAGTAAACCATCTACGCCCAACAATTCCAGGTTCCAGTTCACCATTATCCATCATGATGCGTGAGCTTGATATTTTATTCACAGCAGAAACCCATAATTTTCCATGTGCTGTTGCACCATACCCGGGAGCCGAGACAGGTGCAGGTGGCCGTATAAGAGACACGCATGCCACTGGAAAGGGTTCTTTTGTTGTTGCTTCCACTGCTGGTTACTGTGTTGGTAATCTTCGAAGTTGACAATTCAAATGCACCCTGGGAGGACCCTTCATTTTCTTACCCAGTGAATCTGGCCTCTCCATTGCAAATTCTTGTCGATGCTAGTGATGGTGCCTCTGACTATGGGAACAAGTTTGGTGAGCCTCTAATTCAGGGATATACCAGAACATTTGGGATGAGGTTGCTAAATGGGGAGCGGCGTGAATGGTTGAAGCCTATAATGTTCAGTGGAGCTATTGGGCAAATTGACCATGCACACATATCGAAGTGTGATCCAGAAATTGGCATGCTAGTTGTGAAGATCGGTGGTCCAGCATACAGAATTGGTATGGGCGGTGGTGCTGCCTCGAGTATGGTTAGTGGCCAGAACGACGCAGAGCTTGATTTCAACGCTGTACAGCGTGGAGATGCTGAGATGGCACAGAAATTGTATCGTGTGGTCAGGGCATGTGCAGAAATGGGAGAGAATAACCCTATCATTAGCATTCATGATCAGGGTGCAGGAGGAAACTGTAATGTTGTTAAGGAAATAATATATCCAAAGGGTGCTGAAATTGATATCCGTGCAATTGTTGTTGGTGATCATACATTGTCGGTCTTGGAGATATGGGGTGCTGAGTACCAGGAACAGGATGCGCTACTTGTGCAACCTGAGAGCAGAAGCCTGTTAGAGTCGCTTTGTGAGAGGGAAAGAGTTCCAATGGCTGTCATTGGGAAAATTGATGGCTGTGGAAAAATTGTGTTGATTGATAGCGCTGCTGTGAAGAATGCCAAGTTGAATGGCCTCCCTCCTCCATCCCCTGTTGAAGAACTTGAGCTTGAAAAAGTTCTAGGAGACATGCCTCAGAAGACCTTCAAGTTCAAGCGTGTTTCTCATGTCACAGAGCCTTTAGACATTTCACCTGAGGTAACACTTTTGGATGCTCTGAAGCGAGTATTAAGGCTCCCATCTGTGTGTTCAAAGCGTTTCTTGACCACAAAGGTTGATAGGTGTGTGACAGGCCTTGTTGCACAACAGCAGACAGTTGGACCTCTCCAACTTCCGCTTGCTGATGTGGCTGTGATTGCACAGACATACACAGACCTAACAGGTGGTGCTTGCAGCATTGGAGAACAACCAATAAAGGGTTTGCTTAATCCTAAGGCCATGGCCAGACTTGCTGTTGGGGAGGCCTTGACTAATCTTGTCTGGGCTAAGGTTACATCACTTGCTGATGTCAAAGCAAGCGGGAATTGGATGTACGCTGCAAAGCTTGATGGCGAAGGTGCAGATATGTATGATGCAGCTGTCGCATTGGCTGACTGCATGATTGAACTTGGTATTGCAATAGATGGGGGAAAAGACAGTCTTTCCATGGCAGCCCAATGTGATGGTGAACTCGTCAAGGCTCCTGGAAATCTGGTCATCAGTACTTACGTGACATGTCCTGATATAACATTGACAGTAACCCCTGATTTGAAGCTTGGTAATGATGGAATCCTTCTGCATATTGACCTCGCTAAAGGAAATCGCCGTCTTGGTGGTTCTGCTCTTGCACACGCATTTGATCAAATTGGAAATGATTGCCCGGACATTGATGATGTTCTGTACCTGAAGAAGGTTTTCGAGGCCATTCAGGAATTGCTCAGTCAACGTCTTATTTCAGCAGGCCATGACATAAGCGATGGTGGCCTTATTGTGAGTGTTCTTGAGATGGCATTTGCTGGTAATTGTGGTTTTAAGCTCGACATAGACTTGGAAGATAGGAGCCTTCTTGAAGGACTTTTTGCAGAGGAGCTTGGCCTTGTTATTGAAGTGCACTCAAAATATATCGATATCGTGAAGCAAAAGCTTGAAGCAACAGGCATTTCTGCTAATGTAATTGGAGAAGTTACCTGCTCACCAGACATAGAAGTTTTTGTTGATGGCAATCTGCATCTCAAGGAAAAAACTTCAGATCTCAGGGATCTCTGGGAGGAAACGAGCTTCCAGCTTGAGGAGTTACAACGTCTGAAATCTTGTGTCAAACTTGAGAAAGAAGGATTAAAATGCAGAACATCGCCGTCATGGTCTCTGTCTTTTACTCCCAAATTCACAGATGAGAAACTGTTGATTGCTTCCTCAAAACCAAAGGTCGCTATCATTCGTGAAGAAGGGAGCAATGGGGACAGGGAAATGGCTGCTGCATTCCACGCTGCTGGGTTTGAACCATGGGATATCACAATGTCAGACCTCTTGGCTGGGAAGTCTTCTCTAACAGAGTTCCGTGGGATTGTGTTTGTTGGCGGTTTTAGCTATGCAGATGTGCTAGATTCAGCGAAAGGTTGGGCTGCATCGATCAGGTTTAACAAACCCCTCGTTCAGCAATTTCAGGATTTCTATCATAGGCCAGACACGTTCAGCCTTGGAGTATGTAACGGTTGTCAGCTTATGGCTCTTCTTGGCTGGGTGCCAGGATCTGATGTTGGAGGTTCTCTTGGTAAAGGTGGAGATATGTCCCAACCCAGGTTTATTCACAATGAATCCGGTCGTTTCGAGTGCCGGTTTACCAGTGTGTCCATTGGGGATTCTCCTGCTATCATGTTCAAGGGGATGGAAGGTTCTACCTTGGGTGTTTGGAGTGCTCACGGCGAGGGAAGAGCTTTCTTCCCAGATGAAAATGTTCTAGCTACTGTTGTGAAGTCTAATCTGGCACCTGTGAGATATTGCGATGATTTTAACAACATAACCGAGACCTATCCCCTTCAATCCTAATGGTTCTCCACTAGGTATTGGAGCCCTTTGCTCCCCTGATGGGAGGCACCTTGCTATGATGCCGCATCCGGAGCGTTGCTTCATGATGTGGCAATACCCATGGTATCCCAAGGAATGGCAGGTTGAGAAGAGTGGCCCCAGCCCTTGGCTGCGGATGTTCCAGAATGCTAGGGAATGGTGTTCATAGTGCAGGTAAATTAGTCTTATTAACTGCTTTCTGCTTCTGTTTGTGGCACTATGAAATCAATTTTAGCAGAACCTTTAACTTCCTGTGCACCGTTACATTTCCGTAGAACCAATGGTTAGGACTGAGAATGTTATTAACATGTTATTAAGTTTCATTTCGTAGAACCTTATTCTCTCCCTTTTTAACAAACTACACTGATTGAACTTTTGGATACACAGAGAAGCCATGTGTTGGTCTGTTTGAATGATTCAATGACCCAGTTAGCCTAGCTGTCAGATTGTCACAAGTCAGCAAGACAATCAATCAGTCCAAATTACCTAATAGATTTAAAAATTCCAGAGTCCCTGTCAAAACAACATTTACTCTTGATTTAACTTTATCTGCTACTTTGTGTATGATCTATAAAGTTGCTGAGCACTTTATTCTCTTTATGTTCTATCGGAATTTTCTGTTTTTTTTTTTAACACGTAGGAGAGCTGTGTATCTTTATATTAAGAAGAAAAGGGGCAAGAATCCTTACAACATACACCTGAAATTTTGTGTTGCAGCTGGACTTTGAGCTTTCTTGTTCGTTTCCGTGTTCTGTTTGGTGCAGCTTGCCATATTATGCTTAATAGTTGTTCTAAGTTTGGTGCAGCTTGCCGTATCGTGCTTACTCTACTAGTTGGGCTATATGATTTTGCAGGGCAGTGTCTGGCTTCAGCGATGTGGTCATCACCGGGGTACCAGCTATTGCGAGTATGGATGGTTCTCATTCGATGACCCCCTTTTTTGCGGAATAAAGGTGTTTGACCAGCAGTGCGTTTATCCAATAGCTGATAACGAGTTTCAAGTTTGAAATTTAAAAAATGGAAAACTACCTGGTTGTCGCTTAGTCTGTGAGGACGCCGGATCTGACTCCATGTCTTGCTGATGGTTGCCAAAGATACAATAACTGTCATCCCTCATCAGTGAATTTCCCAAGTAACACAGAGAATGCTTGCTCTGTTACCCAAATTAAATGCTTATGCGATGTTCAGAAGCTTCTAACAGTTCAAAAGAACCCGGTGGCAGGGGACACGTACAGATAACGTATATGACTCCTATCAACAGACAATAACTGATGGGTGAGATTTTTGGTGAGGCTGGGTCTACTTGACGAAAAAGGGACATCTTATTTTAAAGATGCTGCAACCTACGGATTGCTCGTCTGATGGCACTTTTAAGCATTAACACAGCTTGTTACACAACTAGCTTGTATACAGACATCTATGGTTGGTTCACATGAGTTGTACACTTATACTGCTATATACCATATTTTTCTCCGTGAATGAAGACAAACACTCGCCCCAAGTGGATGGATTTTCTGGCTTTTCCATATCTTTGCCATCCACACGATTGATTACTGTTGTAGTGTTGTGCTTCTTTTTTTACCTATGATTTGGCATGTCCTTGGACCTTGGAGTTTGGATCGCATTATTACCAAACTCCTCTTTTGACACCTTGATGAACGGATTAGCATCAGCAAGCACAAGCAATAGAATAATACATGCGTTACAATTTTGCTGTAGATTAACGAGAAGGTGCCCTAGATTTTCTAAGGCCAATTTTAGTAGGGTCTCATGAGCATTAAATAAACTGACATGGTACAGTATATAAGAAGAGAGACGATGAAAGTTTTATAGGGTGAAATTGTTTCCATTAAAGAGTCTTGAAAAATAAAGATACAAAACTCTCACTAAAACTGGTCTAAAAGAGCTACCACGGCGGCGAGAGCACCGGAGAGGTTGATGGCAACATTATTGGAGGCGGCGAGAGCGATGCCAATGCTGAACATGTGTCCTCGTCGAGCTAGAGCTATTGTATAGCTGTTGCCTTGTTGGTCTTTACCAATCTATATGAAAGAAAAATATCAAGGGACCATTTAGTTGTGCTTCTTCAGCGGCTGCCGGAGTAATGCACAGGGCTATCAAACGGGACACAGCAAAATAGCTATGCGTTGAGAGAGGCCTGCGCCTGCAGGAGTTGGAGCTGAAAAATATAGCTTCTTCCATCTCCTTGTGATGCTCGATTGGACATTGATGTCCCAAGGTCCACATGCTTCCGTTCTCTTCCCTCACATGCCAGCGGCCGACGACATAGACCACATAGGCGCGCAAGCGTGCGAGGCTAGTGGTAGGGATGGCGGCAGAGGAGGTACACCGCGAGGTGAGGGGCGGCGATGGGAAGTTGTGTTATGGTAGGAAACGGGGCAACGAGAAGGAGTCACGATGGAACACGAGTTGCGGCGGAGGAGAGGGCCAATGATCTAATAAGACAGAGCAAGAAGTCATGCGAGGTGAAAGATGAGGAGCGTGTTGCATATATTATGGGCTTGGTCCGTATAATATTTAATAAATTAAATAAAATTCTATGGTACGTAATATTAAGCGTTGTATGGTTTAATACTATACGGGATTTTGACTGAACGTTAATTCAGCTTATATGGTAGAAAAATTTTCATCTTAATTGAGAAGCTGAGAAAAGGACATAGGCGTGCCACGCGCGCGCGCGCGCCGCCGCCGCCGCCAGCGGCCGGGTCGAGGGCGAGGCGGGCGTGGCCAGTCTTTTGCCACTTAATCCACATAATTACGGGAGTTTTCTCTCCTTTATGATGAAGGCGAATTGATTGCGTCAGTTACCGTCCCTTCCGCTTTCCGTCTCCTGGGATTTTTCGCTGCCTTTCTTCCTTCCCGTCGCAGCTATATATCCGCAGTTCTCCGTCAGTCCAGATATTCGGCTTCCGCTTCCACAACCGCTCCCGAGAGAAACCACATCTCAGCAGCCCTCTGGCTTCCTCGTCCCGTACCTCTGCGCGCAAGGAGTAGTGGGAGAGCAGTTGCCTCTGGAACCCTCATATGCCTGAGAACCTTGCACGGGGTGAGCGGCGATTAGGTTTTTGGGAAGCGATCCGCGACTGCTCGTCCACGTACGTCTTCTTTCTGGTGGTGATCGCTCTCAGAACATGTCTTCTTCCCGGTGATTGCTTGCGGAACACCAAGGCGTCTTCTTCCTGATGATTCGTTCATGGGACTGCACTGCGAACACCGTCCTGCATCGACTGTGGTCCACGACTTCGAGCAACGCACTATGTCGACTAGTGCGAATGGAGACTCCGATGCCCTCGGCATGGGACCCTCCACTGGGTACATTCTAATATCTGTGATTACTGTACTTTACGCTTTTACTGTATCGATCTGTATGTTATGTCTGCATGATGTAGCGTTCATTAGAAATATACACATGCACATATATGCCGTCACGAACCCGCTGATGTTATATTTCTAGATTAAATTAACCATAAAAATGCCTAAATTTCTAACAGAGCAGCTGTCTAGGTGAACTAGATAAGGGAGAGGAAGAAGGGAAGACATAAGAGATAAAAGTAGAAAAGAAAATCTTATTTTTAATGAAATATTTGTGAAGTTGTGTTCTTGAAAGAAGAAGAGAAGAAAATAAAGAAAGAAAGAAACAAAAGAGCCTTAGCTCGACAGGCGTGTGAACTGCCCTTAGCTCGGCAAAAGAAAAATAAATAAAAGAATATATTATAGTCATTTCACTGATTTTAACAATTAGAGAAACCGTTTATCAAATGTTTTTCTAACTCGAGAAACTGAAGAAAAGAAGTACTCCGTCGTTTGTATCGGAGAAACTACAGCTGAAATTGTTTTGCGCGACTGTAGCATAGAGTTGGGTGCCACAATTATTGATCTTTGGAAATGGCCGTGCTAGCTACGTCTCCTTCCGTATGAAGTCATTTCTTGTTTTCTCTCAGAACTCAGAAGAAAGCACTATATGGTTCCTGCAAATTCCTGACCAACTAGGTGCTAGTGCTACATTTTCTCCGTGATTGAAGGAGCCAACCTTCGCCTGGGCCATGTTTAGTTTGCCAGATTTCCTGAATTTGGCACTATGCAAAAAGAAGATTTCCTGTCACATTAAAATTACGGTACATGCATGGAGTATTAAATGTTAACGAAATTAAAAACTAATTGCATAGTTTGGTTGTACTTTGCGAGATGAACGTTTTGAGTCTAATTAGTCAACGATTGAACAATTATTACCAAATAAAAACAAAATGCTACAGTGTTTGAACAGTGCTGCCGAATCCGGCCTCCAACTAAACACGGCCCTGGTTTCAAGGCATTGATACGGGGAAGAACTATAGCTATAGGCCTATAGCTATTCAAAGAATGTTCCTTCCTTCTTGCTGAGGCCACCGTTTAGTTCAAAAAAAAAGTTTTTCAAAAAGTGTTATAGTAGTCATCACATCAAATTTTGCGATACGTGCATGGAGTATTAAATGTAGATGAAAAAAAACTAATTACACAATTTGGTTGGAAGTCGCGAGATGAACGTTTTGAGTCTAATTAGTCCATAATTAAGCACTAATTGCCAAATAAAAACGAAAATCCTACGATAACTAAATTCCTAAATTTCACCTAACTAAACACGCCCTGAATCTTGCACCCTTTACACGACAGAGGCATACAGCTCTGGGCACACGGCTCTTCACAGTTACGGCATGGCCTTGACCCATGCGGCGCGGCACCCCAGCAGTGGCATGGCCTTGACCCATGCGGCGCGGCATACCGCATACGGCCGTTACGTATGGCTCCGGCACAATCTTTAATCTTTATTTAGCGCCCGCCCTCCGGCTCGGTGAAGGGAAATTACCGAGCAGTAACAAATCAGGGATTGCATTTGCATGGCTGGTTAAACTGGTACTGGACTACTGGTGAGACAAATTAGAATCCTGACGAGTAGTACTTCTGGTATCCTACACTACGGAAACGGAATGGTGTCACAGTTGCAGTAAGGCCCTGTTTAGTTCACCCCAAATCTAAACTTTTGACACTATGTAAAAAGAAGATTCCCCATCACATCAAACTTGCGGTACATGCATGAAGTACTAAATGTTGACGAAATCAAAAACTAATTGCACAGTTTGATTGTACTTTGCGAGACGAACGTTTTGAGCCTAATTAGTCATCGTTTGGACAATTATTACCAAATGCAAAGGAAATTCTACAGTGGTTACTGTATCTACAGTATCTAGGCCGGCGCCGATTTCGGCCGCAACTAAACGAGGCCTAAATTTCCCTCAAACAAAGAGTGAACAAAAAATCGACAGTTTCAGTAGAATACTGGATAGCACTGACCACAGGGGGCATGGACGCATGGTGCGCATGGACACCACACACCACAGCAGCTGCCGCGAGACGGTTCAGGCAGAAATGGCCAAGATCCCTCGTATTCTGATGGGCCGAAATAAACAAAAGCGTTTCTTTCGCTTTTCGTCACGATCGATCAGAACGGCAGGCAGATGCGCCTGCCCTGGACGACATTACAAAACACCGCGCCCTATGCGGCTCTGGAAGCAGGGTTAACACAGGATTAATCTAAGCTGTCAAGTTGCTTCCATGGTTCAGCATTCGCCAATCCAACGTAGGCGCGCAACGCGATCTGCAGAAAACACCCGTTTTCCCGAGAAAACACGGCACTAGCGATGCATGTTGGTCGCCTGAAACACTTCGAACTCGGAGCAGGGGGAGTTGTTTCCTGCGTCCGATGCATGGTCGGCCGGGTAAAAAGTAGCCTTGTTAGTGTAACTGCAAATGCTAGTATGTATGCACTGGTGGGTTAGTGTAACTGCCCTGTACTTCCATTGTTAGAATAAGATTAGCTGCAGCAAACTAATCTGCTCTTGGGCCAATGGCCACAGCTGCTGACACAGATTGGTTGGAGCGCTAAAATATTTCCAGCACAAAGAACAGCAGATGTAGCACAACATTTTTACTACCTATCAGGTTAGTACTAGTACGTTTGCATGACGCTGGACCAGGAAGGCTGCAGGAGAGTGAAGAAGTTTTGGTGCCTGTGGGAAAGACCGGCTTATTTCTCCAGCGGAGACAGTGTTTTTCTCTCACAACATTCCAGTATAAACAGTATTTTCCAACATAAACAGTAAATAATTCATACCAGCCGAACGCTCTGGAAAACGATAGATGTTCATGGCGGTACGATGAATGAATATCTGAATGATGTGCTTTGCTAGGCCTGGTCCCAAACCAAAGATGGTGTTTTTTCCGGTCTCATGCATTCTCATGCCTCTCTGAAACAATCATCGGCTACAATGATTGATGGATGGGCTAACAGCTATGGTACAAACCATTTTACCATGACAACAAGGCTCGATCGAGAAAGGGAATTAAGCACAACAGGGACAGGAAGAGGGACCATGGATGCCATGGCGTGGATGGCACGCAGCCGTGCCGAGGCATGCACCTCGGTTCGGTCGGGTTCGGTCGTCACAGCCTCGCAGTCGCAGGTGGGGTGATCCTGATCCTGACAAGCTCTCAACGGAAAGCGCCCCTTGTTTCTCTGCACCGGCCATGTCCGTGAATCTTGTTCTGTCCCCGGGTCGGCCCTGGCGCCTTGCGGCCTTGGGTAGAGGACACACGGAAGCGGAGCGCTGCCTGCCTGCCTCGCCAGTCGCCACCATACCCATGGGTGGTGCCGCTGGCCACGAGCTGGACGCAACGAGGCCATGTGAAGGAGCTTTGGATGGTAGTAGCTAGGCATAGGCGCGCAGAGGGGACGCGGCTAGGTAGCTGCGCCGCCTGCGCGCACAGACACAGAGCGTGGCGCTGTGCGGTGCATGCGCACCATGTCACCATCCACGCACTGATGTTCCGGTGAGAATTTCCAACAACGTCGTCCAAAATACTAAGACATATTTTATTCTTAAGTAACGCTACAGATAAATAGTTCAATATTTGTCGAATATCATAAGAAGGGGTACCCTAAGTAAGAACCAAAAATATCACTTAAACCTTGCAATAATCAAAGCCAAAAGACTACCGTCAGGTCTCTGCAGAATTCTCCGATTCGCTCGAGGCCTCATACGAAAGGCCAAAAGCACCCCGCCGAGGCCCTCTCACCGAGACCCTCTCGCCGAGGCCTCGCCCCGAAAGGCCTCGGATGAGATGCCAATTCTCCGATTCGCTCGAGGCCGGGCTCGGCAAACATACTCGTGGCCTCCGTCCCGACCAAACTCCTCTGACTAAACGTCACGTCCAGATTAATGCGCCCAACTACTCCCGTAAACGTCAGCCGCACTCAGGTACAGTGCGGGCAGAACGACCGACGGGACAAGGGATCAGGCGCAACAGGGGTTACCTGCCACTGTGCTCATCACTATGCTATCTAAAACCCGTGCTAAGGACAAAGCAGCATGAAAGGTCAAGTCCATGTCCCTGTAGTCTCGAAAACCGCAGGAGAACCCAACTGCTCGTCCTACGACTCGTCCGAGACCCCCCGGCAGGGTTTCAGACGTACTATTCCTTCTCCGCCTCAGCCGAGGCCGGGGCTCGTCCCGCATCCTCGTCGTCTCCGACTCAACTACCCCTCTGGCGGGCCGTCTCATTAGTGTAAGTACCCCTGGTTGCGCCTACGTCAACCACGATTGGCAGGGCATAGCAACAGGGGTGATGGGACGACGGTCAAATCTCCTTTTTTACCACGCCCTGCACTTTTCCACCTAAACCGTGTACGACGCGGACCACCGAGACCCCCGCGTCGCACACAGGTCACCTCCAAGGCCTCGGCAAAGCAGGCCTCGGCACGGTCGGCCACGAACACCTGCCAGGCCTCGGCGAACCACCAAGTCAAAGATTCACAAGGCACGGCATGTCACCTACAGAGGAGGCCATGCTGACTAAACGTCAACAAGGACTCCTACGACTTCAACAGCCTCAGGCATGGCCGGCATGACGCACCAGTGATCAAGTACCAATTGTCATTCCCGACACTGTGCTGCTACAAGAATAGGCCACAGTACTGGATCTTCCTTCCTCGCTAAGCCTCCACGTGTAGCTCTCTCATGTACTCCTGGCTCCCTCCTTGTGGCTATAAAAGGAAGCAGCCAGGGCCGTTTCTATAGATCGAGACCACGCCGGCCCTCACGCGCAAACGCACTCACTCAATTCACGCGCGCTCCCACGCTGCCTGAGAGCAACGACTCAAGCAGTCCGCACCACTCCACGCCGAGACCTGGGACTAGCTCCCTCTCTCACCCAGCTTGTAACCCCCTACTACAAGCACTTCGGTGCAAAGAATACAAGATCGATCTCCTAGACTGGACGTAGGGCACCGATTGCCTAAACCAGTATAAGCCCTGTGTCTCTTTGCATCACCATCCGGGATTAGGGGCACGCGGTTCGCATTTACTGGTTGGTTGAGGACCCCCCGATCCGAAACACCGACAGTTGGCGCGTCAGGTAGGGGCCTCTGCGTGTTAAAGTGATCATCCCAACAAGTTCCGGATGGCTGACCCCATACGTCCACTACGTCTCGACACGGTGGTCTAGTTTGGGAGCCTAGAGTTCATGGCTCCAGGATGTGAGTACGATATGGTACTCCTCACACCCAGAGCCCCACCGACCGACGACGACGTCGCGCATCGGCAGCCCGGACGCAGGCGGCGCCCGGGCCGCCGCTCTCGTCACGCTCGCCAGGCACGACGCGAGCGGAACTACTCCGACGCCACGCGAACTCAGGGCTGCGCGCCCCACTCCGCCGACATCCCTTGCCCGGCTGTCGGTACAGAGTCCCTGGTTGGGGACCTATCTAGCCTAAGCCTGGGCAAGGGAGAGACGCCAGTAGCGCGTAGCGATGTCCCATCGTCAAGCTCCGCCCCGTCGCTTCCTGAGGAATCGACTCAGGTGGAGCGGAACCCAGCGGTGGCACCATCCCCGTACCTCTTCGGGCTGACTAACATCGCCGCCGCCTACGCTTCCGCTTACGCCTCCGCGCACGCGGAGCCCTCGGGACACCGCCAACGATTCGCCCTCGACTTCTCCACCACGATCTCGACCCACACCCACATCGAATCCTCGGAGGAGGACGAGGTATGGGCCGGAGCGGACTTCTCCGGGCTTGGCCATAAGCGACTACTGCTTCGGCCACTCCGACTCCGATGACGAAAGCACTTACGATCCCACTCGAGAGTGTTTCCACGTCGGGCTCGGAATGCCAGGGGCAAGTGACGAGGGTGAAAGGGCAGGCAACCGGTCCCCACTCCGCCAAGGGGCGGGCAACGCCACACCCCCGCTCGTCGAGTTTCGGGCGGCGCGGAACGTGAACATCGCCCCCGATATCCGACGCCTAGACCTGGAGCAGCTCCGTGAGCTCTAGGCCAAAGTCGACCAAGATCGACTCCTGCTGCAGCAGCTCCGAGACACTATCGAGCAGGAGCAGCAAGGCCACGGTGACGGCGAAGGGGCCCGGCAGAGGGCCCACAACGTACACCGCCGCATCAACAACGACGAAGGAAGTGAGCAACCCCCAATCTTCAATCGCGCTAGCCAGAACATCGCGGCAGCAGGGATGCTAGTCCGAGCAATGTCCGAGCCCTCTACCACGGAGGGGCGATGGGTCCGCGGTGAGCTCCGAGACCTTCTCGAGACCGCTGCAGTACAGCAGGCCGAGAGCTCCGCATCTTGGCGACGTGAGAACATCTCGAAGCGGCCTCGGTGCACGATCGCCTCAAGGCCCCCTCAGTCCACGACCGCCTCAGCGACCGACGCGAGGCGCAAGAGGACCACGATGTGGTCAGCAGGCGACGGCACCACGACAACGATGGGCTCGCCCGAGGTTACCACCCACACCGAGGTGGCTGCTACGACAGCAGGGAAGACTACAGCCCTTCTCCTGGGCCACCTGGCCCTAGAGTCTTCAGCAAGGCCATCCGCGACGCTCCATTCCCTGCCCGGTTCCGGCAACCGGCCAATCTCATAAAGTATAGTGGCGAGACCAACCACGAGCTTTGGTGGCCGATTCTGCTTTGGCTTGTCATTAGGTGGCACGAACGATGACCCGCTCATCATCCGTAACCTCCCTTGTTCTGTCGGGACTCGGTGTGAGCTGGCTCGAACACTTCCTCCCTCACAAATTCTGGCCCAGTGCGACTTGGTCAAGGTCTTCGTCGAAATTTCCGGGGCACATCGTGCGCCTCGAAAACTCCCTGGGACCTCAAGAGTTGTCGCCAGAAGCTGAACGAGTCTCTCCGAGACTTCATCTGGTGCTTTTCAAGCGGCGCACCGAGTTGCCAGTCGTCGGTGACTCGAGAAGTTGTCCAGGCTTTTCTCTCCGGCACCTCCTGCCGAGACCTGGTCTGAGAGTTAGGCCGGAACGTACCAACTTCGGCGGCCGCCCTCCTCGATGTCGCCACCAACTTCGCCTCGGGCGAAGAAGCTATCGGGGCCATCTTCCCGACCAATGAAGCAAAGGGAAGCGGAGGTCGAGACCTCAGGGCCTCGCCCTCCCATTTCTCCAAGAAAAAGAAAAAGGGGCACCGGGGAAGCAAGAGGCCCTCGAGGCCAATTTTGTCGCACCATGGATCGCGAGAATCCCGAGGCCCCGCCAGAGCCCCGGACTATTTGACGACATGCTCAAGAAGCCGTGCCCCTTACCATCGAGGCCCTAAAAAGCACACCCTCGAAGAGTGCACCATGCTCACGCTACTATGCCAAGCTTCGGACTTCCAGGCAACGACGCGCCGGGAAGAAGAAGCGCCAAGCAGCAGAGACAACGACAAGGACGATGGGTTCCCTAAGGTGCACAATGCCTTCATGATCTTTGGCGGGCCTTCAGCGTGCCTCACGGCGCGTCAATGAAAGAGGGAACACCGGGAAGTCTTCTCAGTTGAGGTAGCCACTCCCCAGTACCTTAACTGGTCTCGGGAGGCGATCACCTTTGATCGGGAGGACCACCCCAATTATGTCCCAAACCCCGGGCAATACCCGCTTGTCGTCGACCCGATTATCGGCAACACCCGGCTCACCAAAGTGCTGATGGACGGAGGTAGCGGCCTCAACATCCTCTACGCCAACACCATGGAGCTCCTAGAGCTCGACTAGTCGATGCTCCGAGGGGGTGCCGCACCTTTCCACGGCATCATGCCAGGGAAGCGCGCACGACCCCTCGGACGCATTGATTTGCCAGTCTGCTTCGGCACTCCCTCCAACTACCGCAAAGAGATCCTCACCTTCGAAGTAGTTGGGTTCAAGGGAACCTACCACGCCATTCTGGGGCGCCCGTGCTACGCCAAGTTCATGGCGGTCCCGAACTACACCTACCTCAAGCTCAAAATGCCCGGCCCCAACGGCGTCATCACCATCGAGTCCACGTACGAGCATGCATACGATTGCGACGTCGAATGCATCGAATACGCAGAGGCTATCGTGGAGGCCAAGGCACTCATCGTCAACCTCGACCAACTCGGTGGCGAAGTGCACGACTCAAGCGCCCACCGGGACTTTCGAGCCCACGAGATCGCTCAAGCTCGTCGGTCGACCCCAAGCTGCTCCAACGACCGAACGTTGAGGGTCGGCCTTACCCTCGACAACAAATAGGATGCCGTGCTCGTCGACTTCCTCCACGCGAATGCGGATATGTTCGCATGGAGCCCCTCGGATATGCTGGGCATACCAAGGGAGGTCGCCGAGCACGCCTTGGACGTCCGGGCCGGCTCTAGACCGGTGAAGCAACGCCTGCGCCGATTTGACGAGGAGAAGCACAGGGCCATCGGCGAGGAGGTGCAGAAGCTCTTGGCGGCCGGATTCATCAAGGAAGTATCCCATCCAGAGTGGTTAGCCAATCCTGTATTAGTAAGGAAGAAAAAGCGGAAAATGGAGGATGTGCGTGAGACTACCTTTGGGTTAAATAAAGCATGTCCAAAGGTTCCATTCCCGTTGCCTCGGATTGATCAAATCGTTGACTCCACCGCGGGTGCGAGACCTTATCCTTCCTTGATGCGTATTCAGGTACCATCAAATCAAGATGAAAAAGTCGACCCGACTTGTGACTTCTTTCATCACCCCATTTGGCATGTCTTGCTATAGAACTATGCCATTTGGTCTCGTAAACGCAGGGCCACGCATACCAACGGTGCATGACCTAGGTCTTCGGCAAGCACATCGAACAAAGCGCCGAGGCCTACGTGGGCGACATCGTAGTCAAGTCCGAGAAGGCCGATAACCTCGTCGATGACCTAGAGATCGCCTTCAAATGCCTCAGGGAGAAGGACATCAAGCTTAACCTCGAGAAGTGCATCTTTGGGGTCCCCCAAGGCATGCTCTTGGGATTCATAGTCTCAAAACGCGGCATCGAGGCCAACCCAGAGAAGGGTCTCGGCCGTAACCAACATAGGGCCGATCCGAGACCTCAAGGGAGTCTGAGAGAGTTATGGGATGTCTTGCGGCCCCGAGCCGCTTCATCTCACGCTTTGGCGAAAAGGTTTACCTCTCAGACTCTCTTGAGAAAATCCGAACGCTTTTCCTAGACCCCGAGGGCTAAGAGGCCTCGCCAAGCTCAAGGCATTACTCACCAACCCCCCGCCCTGGTACCGCCACCAAGGAGAGAGCCCTCTTGCTCTCGTCGCCAAGAACGACCTAGGTGGTCGGTGCAGCGATAGTAGTCGAGAGAGGCAAGAGGAGGGCATGCTCTATCCGTCCAACGACCCGTTTACTTTATTAGCGAAGTACTCTCCGAAACTAAGACCGCTACCCCCATATCCGGAAAGGTGGTCTTCGCCATAGTCTTGGCTCGGCGCAAGTCGCTGCGTCACTACTTGAATCCCACCCGGTGATCGTTGTGTCATCCTTCCCTGTGGGGAGATAATCGAACCGGGAGGCCTCGGGTAGAATAGCCAAATGGGCGGTCGAACTCATGGGGAGGCCCATCTTTTTTAACGAGAAGCAATTAAATCCTGTGTCTTAGTCGATTTTGTGGTGAGTGGACCGACACCCACCGCCACTGCTCAAATCAATGAGAATCTTTGACCATGTACTTTGACGGGTCTCGATGAAGACCGGGGCAGGCATGGGCCTGCTTTTCATCTCCCCCCTCGGAGTGCATGTACGTTACATAATTCGGCTCCACTTCGCCGTCTCCAACAACGCAGCCGAGTACGAAGCTCTCGTCAACAGCTTGCAGATCGCTATCGAGCTTGGAGTGCGGCGTCTCGATGTGCGGGGCGATTCACAGCTCGTCATCGACCAAGTCATGAAGGACTCGAATTGTCATGACCCCAAAATAGAAGCGTACTGCAAACTGGTATGTCACCTTGAAGATAAATTTGACGGCCTCGAACTCAACCACATTGCGTGGAAGTTTAACGAGGCTACGGACGAACTGGCAAAGATGGCATCGGCACGGGCCTCGGCCCCCCCGAACATATTCGCCAGAGACCTGCACAAGCCCTCGGTGGACTACGTCTCGGCAACACAAGAAGGCCTACTGGCCAAGCCGCCCACAGGGCCGAAGGCCCAATCTGTTACCGAGACCCCGACGGCCGAGCCTGAGACCATGGAAGTCGATGCAGGGCCTCCCGAGGCCGACCGATGGGCGGACTGGCGAATCCCCCTCCTTGATCGCCTCACTCGAGGAGTGCTTCAGACAGAACCGAGGCCCAACGGCTGGCGCGACGAGCCAAAACTTACGTTGTCAACAACGGCGAGTTGTACAAACGAAGTCCATCTGGCGTCCTCCAACGATGCATCACCACCGGGAAAGGCCAAGCCCTGCTTTGGGACTTGCACGTAGGAGCCTGCGGACACCATGCTGCGCCTCGGATGCTCATCGGCGCTTTCCACCAAGGGTTCTCTTGTGCCAACGGCGTTGCCGACGCCACCAAGGCTGGTACGCTCCTGCGAAGGATATCGATTACTATGCGTGTGTACACACCTCCGGCTCAAGCCCTCCAAACCATCCCCATCACATGGCCGTTCGCCCGTATGGGGAATTTGGACATGGTTGGGCCTTTGCGCGAAAGCCCCGGGCTATACCCACTTGTTGGTAGCTATTGACAAGTTTTTCAAGTGGATCGAGGCTCGACCGATCACTCAAATCAAATCTGAGCAAGCAGTATTGTTCTTCACGGACATCGTCCACAGGTTCGGAGTTCCAAACACCATCATCACCGATAATAGGACACAATTCACCGGACATAAATTTCTGACGTTCTGTGATGACCACCACATCCGCGTGGTCTGGTCGGCCATAGGACACCCTAGGACGAACGGCCAAGTAGAACGTGCCAACGACATGATTCTTCAGGGCCTCAAGCCAAGGATATACAACCGGCTGAAGAAATTCGGCAAGAAATGGCTGGTCGAACTTTCGTTGCTCATCTGGAGCCTAAGGAATACACCAAGCTGAGCCACGGGGTTCACGCCGTTCTTCCTGGTCTATGGAGCCGAGGCCATCCTCCCCACTAACTTGGAGTACGGCTCCCAAAGGCTACAGGCTTACAACGAGCAAAGCAACCGCACTACCCGCGAGGACGCTCTCGACCAACTTGAGGAAGCCCGGGACGTTGCGCTGCTACATTTAGCCAAGTACCAGCAAGTCCTACGACGCTATCAAGCCCGGCGCGTACGAAGCCGAGACCTGAAGGTGGGCGACCTGGTGCTAAGACTGAGGCAGAGCAACAAGGGCCGCCACAAGCTGACCCCGCCATGGGAAGGACCGTACATCATCGCCCAAGTACTAAAACCCGGGACCTACAAGCTAGCCAACGAGAAAGGCGAAATCTTCACCAATGCTTGGAACATAGAACAGCTACGTCGTTTCTACCCTTAGAATTTCCAAGCATTGTACAAACTGTTTCTCGGAATACAATTAAAAGGCGTTCTTTAGTTGTTCTAAATTTTCTAGAAACCCGCCGAGCCCATCGCGGGGCTCGACATTACGATAAACATCACGAGGAAGGCTCTGCTCTGTCTCTGCAGAACCGAGCCTCCCTCGGGGGGCTAGAAGGGGGACTCCCCCCTAAGTCCCACGCACTATTCTTAAGTCATTTTTCGAAAAAAATTCCTACGCCGAACTCTCTAGCGTGTTCTGACAAATCGATTGTGAAAGAACCTAAGGACCAAAAGACTATCTCAAGGTCCGAAGGCTGGCTGAGTTGCGAGATGGCCTACGCCTCTGGGCTACGGCACTCCTCACCACCTTTCGCCCAAGGGACAACTTAGGCTCTGAGGAAGTTTTTCACAAGAGATACGTTCAGAAACAAGACAGAGGGCAGAGGCTCGAAAATACAATAAGGAAAAATGATTGAAAAAGCATCGGCGCACGATCACTTTAAAAAGGCCTCAATAGCCGCCAACGTTATGATAGAACAACATAATCCCTAATCTAATTACACGGCCTCTTGGGCCTAGGTCACGGCGTAGGGTCTCCAGCATCGGCGGACGGCGGAGGAGGGACAACCTCCTCTTCAAACAACCCAGCCAGCGCCACGCCGGGACCCTCCGCCGCCTCCATCAGCTTCATCACCGCCTCGTCGGCCTCCTCGTCATCATCAGGCAAGACGTAGCCATCGCTGATGGCTTGGAGGTCAACGCCGACGTAGTGCGAGGCGATGACGGCTAGTGCGCGCTTAACGCCCGTATGCAGAGCCCCTCGGAGTCGCTCGCGCATCCGGCCGCTCAACGCAACCAGGCGGCTCCCGAGAGAGCTTCCTGACTAGACCCCCTCGACTTCCAGGGCCTCGCAGGCTGTACGGGCGGCGCTCTTCAGCGCGTCATGCTCCCCGATCTCGGTTTCAAGCACCGCCTGCACTGTGGCGGAGGCCTCGGCTGCCTGGGTGACTTCTTTCTCCAGCTCTGCGCCAAACGCAACGGAACAAGGTTGAGCGCAAAAAAAGTACAAGCCAGAGCAAGGGCAGAAAGTCTAAAGAACTCACCCTCGGCCTTCTGCCCCCAGCGTCGGGCCTCGTCCTGAGAGGCCTCAGCTTTCTCCTTCCAACACTGGGCCTCGACCCGACACACCTCGGCCAACTCCTTTAGGTGCTGAGCCTCGACCCGAGCAGCCTCGACCGCCCTAGAAACCTCCCCCGCCAGCTCTATATCGCACCAAGGGTTAGGGGCCGACAACAAGAAAAACAAATTAAACAAAGGGAACAAGACTCACCTTCGGCATTTCCCCTCCAGATCACAGCCTCGGTCCGGGAGGCCTCAGCCACCATGAGGGCCTCATCCAAGGTGCCTTTCGTTAGCTGGTGCGCACTCTGCTCCGCCCCCAGCTGCCCAACAAGGACCTTGCCCAAGGTCGTGGCTTCTGTAGCCTGGGACCTGGAGGCGTCCCGCTCACCGGCCACGCGGATCAGCTCCTCCTCCAACTCCTTGACCCGCACCTCCAAAGGGGCGACCCGCTCCCGGGCCGTAACCGCCTCGACCGTCGCATCGACACAACGAAGGCGGAGGTCCTCCACTTCTACGCTCCGTGCCGACAGGAGCTCATTGGCCTTGAAAGAAGCCCCTTTTGCCGTTGAAGCTGGTCCCAGACGTGCCTCTCCCCCCGGAGAAAGACCAACTTCCCGAGGGACCGGGTCTCGAGCTCCTGGGGGAAACAGAACAGGGGTCAATCCCTACAAAGAAAACTCGGAAGAAGACCACCGCGTAAGGAAAGATAGTGCGAACCTGAGCGACTTCGGCCAGATCGTCGGCCACCACGCACAACAGTAGCCGTCTGCAAGTGACCGCTCCTCCATCCGGTGATCTTGCTCGAACGTGTCCCAGTACCCGCCCTCACCAAGATCCTCGAGGGCAAATAGAGGCTCGCCTCGGGGTTGTCTCGGCTCTCTGCCACACACCACCGCGGTGGTCCCACCCACGGGCTCGGGTCATACCATACGAGGGCCGAGCTTCCCTCGCTCGGGGTTGGAACCGGCCGTTCCACACACCGACCACCTCATGTAGTCGGCCATCTCCCGTGCCAGAAACATCGTCGGAAGAGATCGGAAGGACCTCTACCTCCCGGGCGCTCCCAAGCGGCAACGGCGGGCCTTGAACCCGGTGCCACCACCGGGCTTCCGCCGCCTCCATCTCCACTTCACAGGCCTCGGTGGTCCCATGGGCTCCGGCCCCCCCATCGTGGCCTCGATGGGCGCGGGGCTTGGACCTCCTCAGCCTCGGCCTCGTCGGTTGCCTCACCTGAGAGACCCTGCGGGCCTCGACCTCGGTGGCCTCGGCAACCGAGGACATCCCGGCCAGATCCGCCTCCACGGCCTCGCGCCTTGCCGTGGGGTGGGCGCGCCCCCCCATAGGTGTCGGGGTAGACTCGACAGCCCCTCCTTAGGAGACCGACTCCGTTAGGCCGGCTCTCGCCGACGCCACGCCGCGTCGTATGGTGGCTTGTGCCCCCGCCACCCAATGGGCGGTGGAGCCAGGGGTCACCTTGAGCGCCTTAAGCGGCGCCAAAGAAGGCACCTCCGCAGGTCGCTACCGACTAAAAACATAATACTTACAGGGTAAGCACGAGACGAAGGAACGAACAAAAAACACTGCGGCGCCACCTAAAGTACGCTTACCTCGACCGGGCAAACAATCTTGCCACGACGACCCTCGTGCTGCAAAGCGGCGGCGTGGCAGAGACCCGACCGCCGTATCCATCGGCGCCCGCGAGTCTCGGCGGACCCAGTGCCCCTCGGTGCTCCGTGGGAAGCGATTCGCGTCGCTCACCGCCCTTGGCACCACCACCATTGCCGTCGAGCCCACCGGCGGACGGCAGACGCTTGCCCAATGCCCACTCCTCGGGCGTGTCGACCTCGGCCAGGCGAGCAATCGCCGACCCCGAGGCGGCTCCTCCTCCTCCTGGGAGCGCCGGGCTACTTGCCAATGCCCCGAGCGCCGTCTCCTCAACATCAGGAAGATGGTCCAGGGGATCCTGCCCCCTCTCGTCGTCGTCATCTCCGTTTGAGGCGTCTGTCGATAGTGACAGCGATGGGGACTCCTCCAACGGAAGGCCGTCCCTCCTTTGCTGCCGACGACGCTCATCTAGCTTCTTGCGCGCAAGAATCTGCTTCATGCGCTTGGCCGCCTTGGTGTCCTTCCGTTTTTTCTGCGCCTCGGCGTGCGCCCGGTTGATCGCCCACTGCCTCGCGTCCTCGAGAACAAAGCGGGGAGGCTCGCCGTCCCTCATCCCTGCGAGGAACGGCAAGCGCGCATAAGGGAACGAAATAATGAGAAGCGGAAAGAGCTCGGGGGCTGCAGCGGCGCGCGACTTACCAGCGAGAGGTACCCCCACGACGGATGCATCGCGAGGGTGGTCAGACCACCGCTCCGTAGCTTCGCGTCCACCGCCTCCCTCACCCAGCGAAGAATTTCCTCGTCAGAGAGGGCGGAGGCAGACAGCCGGGTGCCCACGATCGAATCGTCCGGCCTCATCTCGAATAGACGCCGCGCCAAGCCATCAGCAGTAGCACCCTCCGACTGTGGAAGGCAGCCACGACCACAGCCACAGTAAGGTGGTGGTCCCGTAGCCTCTGCAGCCCCTCCAGGAGCGGCTGCAGCTTGGGCTGATCCTCCCTCGGGACGCCATACTTCCACCGCTCCGGGCTGCTCCCCACAATCCACCCAGTGTAGGGGGGAAGTCCGCCGTCGTCATTGCAAAGGTAGAACCAGCTCGTGTACCATCGACGGTTGGATGACGCGAGCTGGGCCAGGATGTAGAGTGCCGGCGATCTGGCGCGCGCAGAGTCTGACCGCCGGCCCTCACCGCCTTCCTCGTGCCCGACGTGCTCGCCGGCTTGGTGGTATGCCCCGCCCGGAAGAGATGGAGCCACAACTCCCAGTGGGGAGCAATCCCCAGATACCTCTCGCAGACAGCGACGAAGATAGCTGCCTGTGCGATAGAATTGGGGTTGAAGTTGTGGAGCTCCACGCCATAGTAGGGCGGGAGCGCTCGCATGAATCGGTCCGCAGGAACACCGAGGCCATGCTCATGAAAGGACACGAAGCTCACGACATAACCATCGTGAGGCCTCAGCTCCGGCTCACCCAACGGAGCGATCCACTCCGGTCTGTTGGGGTCGGTCACCGGACAAAGGAGCCCACCATCGACGAGCGACTGAAGCATCTCCACGGTGACGTCGGATGGATCCCAAGGGTCCGCCTCGATGACAACAATGTCGCCGGCCATGAGTGCGGTGGAGGGCTCGACTATGATGGTGAGTCTCTCTCTCTCTCTCTCTCTACCTCGCCTCTTTCCTTTCTTCCTCCTAGGGCTCTCTGCTCTGGCGACGGCTCAAAGACGGCAAAGCTAATGCAGGCAAGGTAAGGAGGGGAGGAGCGAGGCTCATTGCGTATTTATGCAGGGTAAAGGCGAAACGGATGGGCGACGAAATCGGGGAAGTTTCCCTCAGATCCGGCGTGGTTAATCCTGATCCAATTTTACCACCCATGTGTCCACCTTTTCCTCATTAATCGCGGGAATAGTTATGTCCCGTCCGCTGACGCCATGTCACATCCGGCCTTCTGACAGCAGGCATCATTCCGCCC